>JAHDVF020001550.1:0-76974 GCA_022606425.2 Lepidostoma basale
TGTTATGACTACTTCGCCTCGGAGGGCAGTGGTGCATAAATAACTTGGCGAATTTACGGGCGGGGGTGAATTTATCGTTACCTACATAATTCTCGCAAGTTGGGCGAAAGCCCCGGCGCTGTAGAACAACACACGTACACCTTGTAAGAGGTAATTTACACCACGCGGGTGACCGGAGCGGGTACTTAGGACGCGCCAAAGCTTTACATAAGGCTGTAAATTTAATTTGTGGACCATAAATTAAATATTAAGTAGGCAGTCACTTGTGTACATACGTTTATGCGGATGTTTCTATACGATAAAGAAAACTAGTAAACGTGTGAGTAATACAAGCCAAGCGCGCCGTGAAAAGAAACATGTTCGGAATAACATGGAAAGACTGAATTAAACATATTTTTTTAAATGTTAATGAAATAGTCCATTGTTTTGGCCGAAACACTATGATACTGCAACATTAAATAATAACACTCTGTTTACGGTATCTAACACTCTGTTTATGGTATAACACTCTGTTTATGGTATCACAATTTTTTTTTTCTTTTCGTCAATCTATGTTGACATCATCAGGTGTTACAAATCAGCAGAGTTGTAACACTTGATGATCTCAAGGTTAACGAAACAGCTGTCGCGAAAAATAAAAAAATAAATTGATTCCATAAACAGAGTTTAATAATTTAACAGTTAAAATATTAATGTTGAACTTGAAATTTTCTTGCTAGAAGTTCATTTTAAATAATTTAAATATGAAAATGAATTTAAAAAAACTCTTCACTAGTATACGTATTAAGCATTATTATACTTGATTTTAACTTTCGACCGGTTTCGGCAGCTCGCTTCCATCTTCTGGAATATAACGTTGTAGTATCTAAGCGTGTTATTAAGTTATTACTATCTCATTTCTACAGCATTTATTCTACATCTATTTATTTTTGTATTTTTTTTATTTTTCTTAAAACATAAATAAAAAACAAAAACTACAATCAAGATAGTTATAATTATTTGTTCGTTTTTCTGTAAAAGGAAGCTTGAACCATGCGCATGTCAGGCAGCAGAACTATAATGCACCGTGTATAATCTACGTGCATAATATGATTAAATTACATTGACTTTCGGAGTCATAAGCCACCGACACGACACGTGCCGGGCGCTACGCCGCGACGGTCGGGCGCCGCGGCGCTGCAGGACAAAAAGCCCGCCATTCACCCGCCTCTGTTTTGCATACCTTCAATGTAATGGTGATTATGAATGGAGGACGTGATGTCGGAACACCGCCGCCATAAATCCTACCCAAATTGCCGCAATACGATACGCAGTTTAGCTCCATTCAAAGTTTGTTAAGAGCAACGCTAATTGTTATGTAGAATCCGTCTCAACAAGCCAGCGGCCGCGCCTAAATAATGCGCTGCAATTTCAAGTAGCACTACAAGGGATTACAATAATGCTCATCAGCTCTGACCATCCTAAATGCATTAAAGCTTATTTTACAAATCACTATTACTGAGCTTAACAAATCCAGCTTGCTATCAAATGAAGAAAATACTATTGTCTATTTCATTCACGTGTTCATGTTACGCGAAGCAAGGGCGGTCTTTATCATACAAGTTATTTGTCAAGCTTAATTCATTTGATAAAGTACCGAACTGCATGATGAAATCCAATCATAACGTATCGTAACCAATCAACAATAAAATCTTTATATTAAAATCGTTACTATTTGAATATTTTATTTTAATTGTCCGCATATTTTCATATCAAATCGAAAAAATACATACAAATTTTATTCAACTGCATACCTCAGGCGATGTTTACAGCAATGCAATAAGAAGAATTTCACCCAATAATGGTTCTTTCATTTGAGGCAATGTGATTGATGAATATAATATTTCTTTATTTTTAAATATAGTTTTAACAAAAATAATAATGACGTATGGAATCGAGGTCAAAACCGATACCAATGCAACTAAGAACCTTCTTAGAGTTGCGAACCCTTCGCTCCATCGCAGGCAAAATCCTCAGAGATCGGATCAGAAATGAAACGATAAGGTCTGTTTGTGGTGTTGAGGACACAGTTAGATGGGAAAGAAGCAACGCTTTTGGAGAGACCACGCGGACTGCATGGAGAATAGAAGAATTGCAAAAATTGTTAAAGATGAAAACCCAAGCAGCAAGAGATTACCAGGAAGGCCGTCAAAGAGTTGGAGAGATGACTGGAAATCAATATCCCAGGACAGCTCACCATCACAAACAGGTCATACGACCTAAATTAAGAGGAAGAAGAAGGGAAGAATGATGAAACATCAGTTTTCGAATTACAGTTTTTGTGATATAATTATATCAAGGGTGTGTAAATCATCATTAAATAAATAATGCTATGATATTCACGTCATAAACACGTGAGTAACAGAGGGTTGCAAACAATAAATAAATTACGTGGATAATTTAAATAAGCAAGTTACAGTTCACTGTCAATGAAAATATAAAAATTTCCTCATATATATTAAGTTTCATTCCATTTAATATTTTTGTTTCAGCTGGTTTCGGCAGGTTTTTGTCGTCTGATGTGACTCAGTGACCAAAAGATGACAGCAAGCCGCCGAAATCGGTCGAAACTTAATGAAAAAGTGAAATAAAACTAAATTTATGACTTGCAATAAGTATAATTTCCTTGCACACAAATAAAAAACAAATATTAGAGAAAAACGATTGATTTTCACTATTTAATAAAACCGTTTTCATTGCCATGGACTTAATATATTCTTACAGGAAAAAAAAAAAACTTTCACTATGTTTACTTTTAATGGAATAAAGGGTCTCTTAAAACAAGGTAGTAATGTGCAATTCAAAATGTTTGTAAAAAAGTAATTTCTCTTTTCCTTTTTTTAAACACTTTGTTGATACAACATTTACATTAAAAAAATTTAAATTAAAAACACATGTTTTAGACAACCAGTCTTTTTTCAGTGATACATATTACAAAGATACATATTTAAAATATTATAAAATAGTTTACATGATTACAGAGACAATTCGTTTCATTAAAAGTAAACATAGTGATTGTTTTTTTTCCTGTAAGAATATATTAAGTCCACGTCAATGAAAACGGTACTATTAAATAATGAAAATCGATTGTATAACATCTGCAGATCATATAAACTATTTTATAATATTTTAAATATGTATCTTTATAATATGTATCACTGAAGAAAAACTTATTGTAGAAAAACATCTCTATGTAATTTAAATTTTTTTAATGTAAGTGTTGTATAATCAAAATGTTTAAAAAAAGAAAAAGAGAAATAAAGCAATTACAACACAAAGTATGCCGAATATAGAAGAAAATCGTAATTTTATTAGTTTACACAAAGATAAGTTTTTGAGATTCAATTACGCCGTTGTATAATATGACCTTATAAGCGTATAATTAAATCGTTCGTCATTGAAAGAAAACACAAACAAATTTATAGCCCCTTTTACCGAGAAATATCATATAATAATGAGAAGTGTTTGCCGATTGAGTGAAATAGTGTTTCAATGAAACGCCTCTTTGTATTAAGAAAACGCCGAGCAATCAATTTGATTGCGTGGCATCGTAATGAAAATCCTCGGAGTACGTTCACGCGGTAAATCAATGTTGCCAGCATCACCTTAAATGCCACCGTTAAATTCGCCCGACAAAGAAAAATAATTTGCGAAATTCCCGGAACCGATTCCCGAGCGAGTCAATTTGCCTCAAATGTAAATGTTGTATAAACTACACAAACTGAATGTAAACGTTGCGTAGTAGCGTTCCAGCTATACCTCGTTGTTTTCGCTTTTCATCTCCCCAACCCCTTTCGGTGAAATAGCAAAGTATCAAAGCTGTAGACTGCCGCCTCCCGCGTTGCACCTTATAAGTCGGCGTGTTATTTCTTACTCATCGACGGGGCTGAAACAATATTGAGACGTTCTCTTAATTAAAATACTGGCGCCGTCTCCACCCCATCCCGAGGCCCCCTGCCCGCTCCGCCCCCGCCCACGCCGTGGACCGAACCATCTCCAGGGGTGATGAGACGGATAAGGATAGACAAACATATCAGCAAAAGCAATTTACTTGAACGTCCCTCTTAAATGTTTGATTTGTTAATAAGTTGGCATTTTTACGGGATGTTTTTGTGTCAGCTGCCTTCTTCTTGACTCCATTTTAGTCCGACTTCAACAGAAACTTACGTAATAATAAAAAAAACGATGTTTTTTTAACTACTTCCACTTTTGTCTTTATTTCGACAGCGACCGGTTTCACCTGGCTCACTGACATCGACAGACTTGTCTAGACCTAGACTAGACCAGTCTGTCAAAGCCAGCGAACCTGGCGAAACCGGTCGCTGTCAAAATAAAGACTAAAGTGGAAGTAGTAATAAATCATCGTTTTATTTAATTATTATTTTAAATGAACTTCCATCAAGAGATTTCAGTAAAACCATTTGATTATCTTAAAAAACTTACGTTTTTAGGTGCCTCGAAATATGATTTTTCTAAAAACGTTTAAGATTTTTTAATTATTATTGTTTCTTGAGCAATGATATAAAATTCCATATAAAACAATTAATATAAATGAAACCTTTCCGATACCAGATGTTTTCATTCGAATTAAATGATTTTGTAAGCTTTGCTAGTTCATTTTAAATATATCGTTTGAAAATAAACCAAAAACTAAGGAAAGCTAATATGGGGCTAAAGGAACAATTCACCAAAAACGATCTGTCTCGTAAATTTGTTAATACATTTCAAGACTAGGGAAATTTGTATCAGAGTTTATTAAATCACAATGTGTATTTTATATTCCATTACCAGTCCCTGTTATCATTGCTTTTCTAATTATATTATAATAATGAGTCAAAAATCGTTTGATAAATAAAGTAATGTTGTTTCTGAAATTCCCCATCATTTCGTATTGTGGCGTTAAAATAACATTAAAAATAAACGCAAAAGTTTAGTTCAGGTCCAATAATGGATTTGTTCATTTTGTCCCACAATCCCAATTAAATAACAATTAAGCCTACCACTAGACTTAAATTCCTCCCTTTCCCCTTTTCATGTAGTAAAAAGATTTTCTCTCACTTTATTGTTAAAATTTCTACCATAAGTAAGGGCGCCTGTGGCCCGAAGCATGTTGGTGCATATAAGTAGAAAGCGTGTTGTAAAAATAAAAATATAATGATTTCAAAAACATACGTTTAAGAGTTGACTTACTTGTGAATATTTTATAATGACAAGTTACATGTGAAATGTGCACTAGAGTGTTATGATAATGAAATGTTTTAAATAATATATTTGTAACTAACGATGACTTAAGAATTATTATTGTATTAGTGTCATCCGTGGCAGAGAGGCACAGCTGTGACTGCCATACAGAAGGTCCCAGGTTCGATTCCCGGCGATGACAGTGTGAGAAAAAAATTGCGCTGTCTTTGGTCTTGTAGAATTTAGTTGAACGCACAATAAGAATATCGATAGAATAACTACTTATTGCATGTTATGATAATCTTCTTATTCTTCTTCTTCCTTATTGTAACCTATGTGTTCTGTTCTCCAGAGTGTTGCTCCTCCTGTGAGATAGATTCCCAGCTGTCCTTTCATCTTTTAGGAGGTCTTCCACGAGGATGTGTCCCATGAGGCTGATTATGCAGTGCAAAATACGGGAGTCTGGTGGTGTCCATTCTTTGAACATGACCGTACCAGTCCCTTTTTTCGCTGTCTGCTTTATCTTATAATATCCTCAACCTCACATATCTATCTAATTCTGGTGTTCCTCACGTGATCTCTCAGTGTCTTGCTTACTTTTTTAAAACTTAATTTAAAAAATATATGCAACGATTGATTTCAAATAACATGCTGTATACAAAACGTGCGTAAAGAAACGGAAAACCACTACATTCAAGAGCCAAGCGGCATCCCAAGAACCAGCACTTTGTATGCATCATAAATGTAAAACTTTGCAGCAAAGCAATCCCCACTTTAAATTGAAATGTAAATTAATAAAGATATCCGCGTAGCCAATTCCCTGTGACGAGTGATGGTAGTCCTGTAGACGAAAGGAGATATGAGTATTATTAGAGCGGTAAAGGCGGGGGAAATGCCGGAACGGTCCCACTAAAGATGGCTGGCAACTTTCGGGAGGCCTTTGCAAATATTATTCGGGCAAATAAAAATGTTTTTATACGTCCTCCGACATGGCTGTAAAATTAATTACGTTTCCACGTCTTCTGTTTGCAGACATCTTGTTTGTCCCTAAAATGTATAATGTCTATCCGTGTAATTAATTTTTCAATTTACTTTGCGGATCGCGAATAATAACGTTTACTTTAATCACGATCAGATAAAAGTCAAAAGTTAATGAGAGAAAACGTAAACACAACATTATTTGTGTTGAGTTCGGTTCCTGTTACGTGCTTCTCGTTCTAATAGGCTCTTAAAAAAACTGGCTTTGTTTTTAAATCAGATTTTTAGGGAGTAGGAACGCTTGAACAATACGCTCAACAAATAGTACGAAAAAAAAACCGTTGCTACTTTAAGCTACGTAGGTACTCCGATGAGAAGGCGAATGGATCAATTGTGCGATTTCCATTGTATTGGCCATTGCGCTCTTTTTCATCGGAAAACACACGATCGGTAAATTGAAAAACCATGCTTTTCAAATATGGTATCCATAAAGATGGATATGAAATAAAAGCGTTTCGTCGAGTGATCGCGGGGCTTGCAATAAATAATAAGTACCATGAAATAATAATACCGACACTATTCAGAAACAAAGTGGCATATACTCCCCCGACAAGCACTGACGCTGAAGTGACAAATGGAAATAGTGACATGCGATTTTATACGAAAGACAAAAATGAGTTGTTAAGAATATATAGTACATAAGAAGTTTAATGATATAAATAAGGATAACTTGTGGTGCACAAAGTTTATCTTGCACTTTCTAGAACAAACCCAATCAATTTTATTATAAACCTATATTTTATTATGATTTTAAAGAATATATTAAATAAGTAAAAAAATACAAGTAATATGTTAATTTTAGAGATAACAATATTTATAGTAATGCGATTTAATATATAATATCTTCAATCTCTTAAACACTCGGGATTCCGGTATTGTGCAAAGTAAATGAGTTATAAATTATGTTTTATTTATAACAAATTGTTTATTCATTATCTTTGCCAATAATATTTATATTTTTTGTTTCTATGTTTTCTAAAGTGACAATACATCCATTTTTTTAGATAAACTTAAGGCGTTAACACTGTAGAATTCCACAATGACGAATATTTATGAATTAAAACACTGTTTTTTTTCCATTTTTGAGTTTATTTTTCTCGACATGTTTCGAAGGTTTACACCTCATCATCGGGAGAACGATATAAAATAAATATTATGAAGGTGTAAGCCTTCGAAACATGTCAATAAAATAATAAACTCGAATGTGGAAAAAACAGTGTTTTAATTCATAAAAATTCGACATAAAATTTAATATTTATGAACTTGTAGAACCATCAGGCATTGATATAATTTTCTTAAAAGATCTGTTTTCTATGCACCTGACAATTAATTCTATTTTCTTGATCTAATTTTTCTCTCAAAATGTACAGGTTGATATTGTTTACTATACGTATTGTCATTTACAAATATTTTTTTCTAGTTTTAAGGCAATCTAGATTTAATTCCTTTCCAAATATAAAAGGTTTATTATTAAAACTGTTTACGCAACAAATAATCTGTCTTCTAGCCTATTGATTTATCATTTTATTTTTAAAGCAGCTCAAATTAAAGAGTTTGGTTGCTACACTTTCATCAATATGGATAAGTCGACATAAATTTCATATCATCCATACATGTGACCACTGTATTCAAACTCACATATGCGACCACCCATATACATTATGTATTTGATCACTCATTTGTGGAATACAAGTAATCGTATATTTGACCGACAATTAAGTGTTTCAAATAAATAATACATGAGTTTTGCTGCATAGGCTTTTTTTTTCATAAGTAAGAATGACGTTTAAATGAGATCACTGAGAAGAATGTGCCAAAATACGGTTTATGATAGAAAACTGAACGACGAAATTAGGAAGAAATGTAAGGCAGATGATAGCATCATAAGTAAATTTAAAAAAGGATTCCTGAGATAGTTTAGACAAATGGAATGAATGAACAAAGAATGAATGGAATGTAAAAAAATTGTATACATGCGGTGTGAGTAGAAAGATAAGCCATGAAAGACTAAGGAAACCATGGTATGACAAAATTATCAAATACTAAAATAAGACCACATTCGCGGTCGGAAAAATTGACAGGCGCGCATGTAACGATGCGTGAATGTAAAGGAACCTCAAGAGGTAAGTTAGGACAGATCATTATGGTAGTCAATAATCTCTGCCTGCACCTCCGGGGAGACGGCGTCATGGTTTGTACGTGACTGTGAATATTTTTCAGGCTATTTGCGACTTAATCAGAGTGAATCTGTGTGCATAATAAAAATGTAATATAATGTCATTAACCATAAATATTTCTAATTGAAATTTTTTGCTAGAAGTTTATTTTAAATAATGAAAACAAAAAAAATATATACAAAATGTATTTATTATTATATATTTAGTGTGATTCCACTTGTATTCAGCGTCGACCGGCTTCGGCAGCTTGCTGCCATGATGACAGTTAGCTGCCGAAACCGGTCGACGATAATCACAAGTGGAAGCACACTAAATATATATTAATAAAGACACATTGTATAAAAAAAAGAAGTTTTCATTATGTCAATAATACAATATTAACAAAAAAATGTATAAATCTAAAAAATAAATTGAAAACAACTCTGTTTATGTTTCAGTTTAATTTATAATTTTTTTTTACACATTAATATTTTTTCAAAATTTTCAGAAATTTCAGAAATTTCTGGGTAGAAGTTCATATTAATTAATGAAAAGAAAAAAAAAATTGGTAATTGTTTTTTTATTATTATTTTATATAATATATATAGTGACTTTCCACTCGTGTTTATCGTCGACCGGTTTAGACAGCTTACTGCCATCAACTTCAAAATTTATTTTGTTTATATAATAAATGGTAGTGGTGGGGGTTAGACTTTTTTCCTGATTCTTAACAATGCATTATTGTTATTAAATTGTAAGTGGTATTGTTTTCTATATAATCAAAAGCACTAACATAGATGACTAATTTTTGATATGATTCTATATAATGTAAATTTATTGTGTTTTTTTTTGGGTTAGTTGGTTTACCTAACCAAGTTATTTTATTCGAAACCGGTCGACGATAAACACACGATAAAACACGACATGTTTCGGAGGTGATCTCCATCCTCAGGTGTTAATTAAAGTGAAATATAAATAGCATTGTTTTTCAATTCCAAGAAATAAGCAATGGAATTCCGTAGTCTTAACTTTCAACAAAAAAGCATAATAGTATAAATAAATTAGATTTTCATTAAAAGGTGGATTTATACATAATTTATTAAGCAACCGCAAATAATTTGTGACTCGTTTATAATAGAAAAAAAATCTACCATCAACCATTCATAGAATTTGACGTTCGATGCTTGATATAACAAGATATTCAAAAGACGAATCACTCGAGTGATATTGAGTATCGAGAAGGCGCTGTTAGTCTTCGTTAAATCTCAATGGGCGCACGAAACACTCGGAAGCTTTCAACTTGTCTCTCTGAAACCGTTCCAGACTCGCTCCGTGTCTCGGTCGTAATTTTAGCAATTTGTATATAAATTTTAATCATCCAGTTAGTGCTTTCCCTTGCCGGGGGAGTTCTCCCTGCGTCGGCTAAAAGGCCATTTTACAATGAAATCTGTTTACGCATCCAATCACACTAATGACGCTTTTTTTTTATATTTTGACCGTAAACAATATAACAATTGATATTTTATGAATTTTTAACAAAACTAACTAACTAAGTAATCAACACACCGTTTTTTGTAGGGGTAGGCAGAGAGAATGGATAGACACATTGTTTTATCCTGACATAGCTCTCGAGACTCTTCTACATTCACACATCGTGACATACACTTCGATTGTTCCTACTTCTAACACGGCCGCCTTTCAGAAATTGATTAATTTGGTGATGCTATGTCTTCCTTGGCCTTCCTCGACTTCTTTTCCCATTCACACTGCTTGTATATACCTTTTTAACCGTTCTTCCCTCATCCATTCGTTCCATATGTCCTAACCATCTTAGTGACCCTTTCTTAATTTTATTTATCACGTATTCATTCGCCTTACGTTCCTTTCTTACTTCATCTTTAGATATTCTATCATACATTGTTTTTCTACATATTTTTCTTAGTTACCTAATTTCTAAGGCATTTATCCTACTTTCATCCTTATTCTGACAATTGCAAGCTTCACTTTCATACATAAAGGGCGGGACTAGAAAACCATTGTGCACTGCCATCTTTGCTTCAGTCGATATTTTTTACATGTCATGAGAATCAATATAATAGCTAAAAACAAATTGTAAGCAAGATTTGCGTTCAAACAGTCTGTTGTCCAAAAAATATCACAATTTATTTTTAATAGGAGGTATGTATAAAGTTGTCGCGACAGCTATTTCACCAACTATCAGCATCATTAAGTGTTAAAAATATTTTTTAGTTCGTTTAACACCTGATAATGCCAAAATAGGTTGGCGAAACAGCAAATATAATATTTCCCAATTAAAACAGTTAATAGTGTAGAAGTGTCGTAGTGCTTTGGCTAAATCAATAGATCATATAAATAACAAAAAAAAGGTAATACATAAATTTCATAGTTCGTTGTAAATTCGTTTCAAATAAACATTATTGTTATTTGATATATGTACGTTCAAAATACTCGCAATGATCAAATAAAAAGTAATTTACGTAAAATCCAAACTATTGCATAAACTGCTAAATAAGTTACGCATATTTGCCTCCTCGTTTTATTTTCAATTTCAAGTGGAAACAGGAATCATTCAATGAAAGTCTTTCTTATGATTAAGATAAGTAAGCTACTATAAAGCAATACCATCTAAAATTATATTTCATTCAGTATTGTGAATATATTTACGGTCGTCGATCGTGATAGCTACTTTTAACTTTAAACTAGTTTTGGTAATATTATTTATTTAGATCACTAAAATAGATTTTGCTTATAAAATTAGTGTATTGATTTTTAGGTATGTGAGTGGATAATCTGGTATGTGGGTGGATATTGTGCTCAGTGGCTAGGGAAAACAAGTACGCAGATCGAAAAGAAAACTAATGTCAAATATTTATTTGTTTGGCGCTCATCTCCACCCACCGTCATAACCTTAGTTTTACATTTTTTTAAATATAGAAATGGCTGGAACTTCGATCAAGAACGTAAAGACTTTTGTTAACCTGGGGAGCAGCATTTTCATGAAGAAAAATAAATGCTACCTACTTCTTCAGTTTGACACAAAACCCTGTATCTCTTCCTCTACTTCACTCGGTCTTCAGCAATCCTCTTCTACGGTATATACAGAGTCGCATATTCGCTTCAAATCTCCTCGGCGAGAATGCCTCCTGCCAACTGATCCCTCAATCATTCCCTCCAGTATATCGTGCAGGAGATTTTCGTGTCACACCAAATTAGATAACTATATTGCACGCCTTTCAATATTGTGTTTGTCAGGTGCCTGGTTTCTTCGCTCTTGCTGTGATCCTCGATATTTGTAATGTGATCTTCTCAAGAAATTTATAGGACTCGTCTATAGGTCCACATATCGAAGGCCACCTATATAATATACTAAGCACATATTGTGACTAATTACTTGTGGGGCTTGTTCCGTGTTATTGGATTAGAAAATCTTTAATTTCTTATGATAATAGGTTTTTTCTCTTCTTCTTCAAACTCAGTCCTGATTTCCGAATTGCTGAATATAGGCCTCTTCCAAACGTTTCCACTTCTTCTTATCGCTCACTGAGCGTAATATATTATTTATTAATTTCTTGAGAAAGTTAACAATTCTAAAGCCAAATTAAAAGCTTAACATATTTTGAAATAACTTTTGTTGAATAACTATCAATATACTGAATTATCGCTAACGTTTGAGAGCGTGTTATAAATTTGTATTTGAAGAGAAAGTGAAATGAATTAAAGCTCGTAAATTTACAACGCTATAAGTTTCAAGGCTTTGAGAAAATTATTTATTTTACGCATGCTTAATTGGCGAAGTATTTGAATATCCTAATGAAACACACTTAGGTAGCATTTAATGAAAGAAGTTTTCAGTATTATTCAGACCCGAAAGGGCTCCCGAACAATTCTACAATTAGGTCATTAATTATTCCAAATTTGGGCCAAGACGCAGATTTGGAATAAAAGTGAAAATGTGTTTCCCAAATTGGTTTTCTTGTCCTCGCAAATCCTAAGACTTAGAGGAATTATGCTAAAGCACTGTCCGGAATTCTAAAAAGAAAAATAGCATTCTAATGGAATAAATGCATGTTTAGAAGAGAAATTACTGTGAACAAAACGATCAGAAGCTCTTCTTTATTTATGTACAATAATTGGTTGATCCAGAGAAATTATCACGAGATGGGGAATTTTTTCATGCATTCCAGGCTACATATAATGGAATGCCCATGATGTTTTATGACATGTATGGAAGAAGATCTAGTCACGGGGTCTAGCAATGCGATCCACCTGACGGACTTCTGAGTTGACAAGGATACGATGACAAAGAAAAAGACAATTTACGCTATGTACAATGAAGCATTGATTGCTATCGAGGATCTTTACGTTATCATTGCCAATTGACCACTCAGTCATTTCGGTATGATTGAACTGCAGAAATGACAGCGATTGTTACTCGGAATTTATCATTACTGACTCATGAACAAAAAATCATTTACGACAGCATTATGCTGGCAGTTTCGACGGGAAAAGGTGGATTCTTTTTTTTTTTTGATGAACCAGGTGGAACTGGCAAAACATTTCTCATTTCGCTAATTCTCGCCAAAATACGATCAAATAATGGTATTTCATTGGCCGTTGCATCATCTGGCATTGCAACAACTTTATTGGATGGAGGCAAAATAGCTCAATCAGCATTTAAGCTGCCACCATTCAAAATAACCCAGACGCAGTGTGTAACATAAAAAAAAACAATCATCCATGGCCACAGTGCTAAAACAATGCAAAAGTATCATATGGGATGAATGCACTTTATGATATGTGATGACTTCATATAATGTATGAAAAATAAGACTAAACTTTTTGGTTACTACTTAAGAACGGAAATTGTTTTGTTAAATTACAGTCTTATAAAAATAATACAATCGAAAACTTATTATTACAAAGGTGACATGCATACAAAAATCATAAATGAGTTTTTGATCACAATTAGTATTAAATATAAAGGCCAATATATTATTCAATCGCTTTGCTTAAGTGTAGTTAAATCTTCACACTAAAGTTGACACATGTGCTACATGACATATATAACAATAAACAGTATGTTTCTCCTTTCCTTCTTTTTATGTTTAAACCACATCATCATCATCCTAAGCTCGACAGCCCTGGGTGGGCCTTGGCTGAATCCAGGAGCTTCCTCCATTCTTGTCTGTTTGATGCCCCCATTCTCCAATTTCTCACTTGCAACACCGATGCATCCGTGTTGACACTGTCCATCCATCGCATTTTGGGCCTTCCTGGTCTTCTACGTCCCTGTGGTACTGAGAGCGTGAGGCGTTTTGTAGGGTTGTCGTCGTCCATTCTGATTATGTGACCAGCCCATCTCAGGCGCCCTACTTTGACGGATCTAATCACATCGGGCTCTTTATAGATATCATATAGCTCTCGGTTATATCGACGACGCCAACCATTGTGGTCTCTCACTGGGCCATATATTGTCCTAAGAACCCTTCTTTCAAATGCTGCGATGGACCTTTCAGTGTGTTTTGTCATCACCCAGGTTTCAGAGGCATATGTGAGGACTGATTTAAACCACATAGCATCTTTATAATAACCTGCTTTCAATTAATTCAATAATTTTGCAAAATTAGCAAGATGACAACTTCAATAGAAATTAGTTAATTCATTTATCAATCGGAATCGGATGACAATAATATTGTTTTTTTTTTTAAATCGGTAATGGTAAATCTCAAAAACTATTATGTTTTCGCACCCTTTTTCTTATGATAGACATATGTATACTATTTTGTACACTTTGAATTAGTTAACACAAATCAGTAGACAAGAAATCGATTTGATCTTATGTACGTGTATTTAAAAAAAAATTGACTTTTATAAAAATTGAAGATAGCTGCAAACTTTAATTACTTTTTTTTCAATTATGTCTCAGCTATAAGTGTACTTTATGAACTTATAAATAAGCCTATTAATTAGTAAAAGTGTTCCTAGAGGGTATTAGCTAAAGTTTCGAATCAATTTATTGGAACGCATAATTGTTTTCTCGCCAGAGAGGGCGTCCTACGCAACAGACTCCGGACGCCTGCTGCTGTATTTTCTGTAAGAAAATTTCAGATATCTTTGCTCCCAAATTGAAAAATAATATTTAAACGTTCATAGATTATTTAAAAAAATACATAAGAAGTGAATGCGGTGCGAATGATGGTGTTATAAACAAAATAATGAAAGGATCATATGGACATATGGAAAGAATGAATGAAGAAAGATTGATAAAAAAATTATGTGTTCACAATGTAAATGGAACCAGTTATAGAGAAAGACCGAAGAAAACGTGGCACAATAAAATAAATCAAATATTGAATGTCGGCCATGTGAGGAGTCAGATAAATCGATGCGCGTGCATGACAAGATGTATGAATGTTGAGGAAGCGAGAGTAATATGTCAGGAAAGAAAAGTGTGGCAGTCCATTATTTCAGCCTACCCCTTCGGCGAGACGGCGTGATGGTTAGTTAGTTCAATTGTATGGAATTTACATTGCTCAAGAAACAATACATTAAGATATATTTTATAGTTACAACATAAAAAATCATTATAACTGATAAAGTTCATATTTAACAGTTTAATTATATTTTTAGAAGGGACAAGTTTTGCCGTACGAGGCCATTGTCAAATGCATTAGAAAGGTGAAACATGTCATTCCCTTAAAATATAATAAACTACTAGAGATCTCACGCTTTTATTCGTATTAATTGTTATAGATATGTACCTTTTTTTTATACAGAAACCTATTCTAAAAATAAAATCAATCACTCTATCACTAAGTATAAACCACATTATTTGAGTTTCACTCTGTAGCGAGAGAGTGAAACCGTTTAGCCCTACTTACTAAAATAAAATGGTTTATACTAAGTCATAAAGAATTGACTTTTATTTCTTGTTTCTTGAACAATTATGAAAAACTGCATTTTAAATAATTAATACGAATGAAAACGCAAGTTTTCTAGAACTTCTATTAAATTTTATGGGAATGACATGTTCCGCCGTTCTAAAGCATTAACAACATTTGATAATGCCTTAGAACGGCGAAACATGTCAATCCCATATAATATAATAAAACTTCTAGAAAACTGACGTTTTTATTCGTATTAATTGATATTTACTTTTATTTTTAAATATGTCAAACCACCATGTAATAGCTTCGAATAATCAAAAAACCTAATTGTTACAACTTTAATTCATTGAATATTACGTGTTATTGCGAGTATCGCTCCAGTAGCTATATGTAAACCTGTCAACAGTCACGTGTGTAAGGATGACATCAAGACTACGCAAAGTTAGACGAAATAATGCCGCACTGTCGTATATGTTATGTATCCACGCGGATACTTTCTTGTCCTTGGGCGCGCGAAGTTCGGAGGCGAGAGGGCGCGCGAGCCGCCGCCGGCCGGGCCTCTGCAGGGGCCGACTAATTAAACCAAATTACTCGGGAAAGCCAAACAAGTCGTAACTAGCACCTGATTAATCCCGGCCCGTGGGTGAAACTGGCTCGTTATTGAGTGTCCCAATAAGTTACTCGACCCATAAAACCCCCTCCGCGTAATGAAACCCGTGCCAGAATGGGACAACTTTTAAAATTCGAACCTTCGTTTCGTCACCCGCTGCGTCACGGTCCCTGTGGGACCAACCGCTCTGTAAGCGTGTGATAAAATAATTATTTTTACGTTGAGGGATTAGTTTATCGTGACCTCATTCGCTTACACCGGCGTGTTTATACTTAGAACTTTGATAAAAGGATCCTTGTATCTTTACTAACAACTTGTACTATTTTAAATATAAATTATGTTGATGGGTGAAATTTATTATTCTTAAATTAAAATTAATCATGGTATTGTGTAATAGCTTTCTTTAATGCAAATATTTCAAACGAGTTTAAAAAATGTGTATTTTGGTTGATAACTTTGATTGTCAAAGAGTTAGATGTTTATAAAATTTAGATTTATAAAACAAAGGATTTAACTAACTAACTAACTAACTAACCATCACCGTGTCTCTCCGAAGGGGTAGTCAGAAATAATAGACTGCCACACTTTAACCGATGCGGCACTTCATCCTTCTCTTTTCGCCCCCGCGGGAGACGTGGTGTGGTGGGTTGCGAACCTCATCGCCACCAATAAGCCTTTTCCGCGAGGATCAACAAAGGATTTCGTTTTCTTAAATCTCATAATTATTTAGCGCGATTATATTTCTTCTTCTTCTTCTTGTCCTGTCACACCTCCTTTCGACCTCAACGTGATGATGTTAGGCATCAGGCATGCGATAGAGTCGGGCGGAAAAGGTTCCTTAAGGTCTGTGCACCGCGGAGTTGTGACAGGACAAAAAGAAGAAGAATAATGACCTAGTTTAATGAAACATATGTAGGTATATATAAATACTAATCAACAAGTAATTATTTTCATCTATAGCCCAAGAATATTGTTCATTATTGTCCTACATTTGATATACATAGCAAGGCGAAACATGTGAAAACATACTGTTTTTAGAAAGTGTGTTTCATTTTGAAGTCAGTATTATATAACAAGAAAGCGTCTCAAATCACAATACATAAGGTGGAAAAAAAACTTACCCAATGTTACGTTTGTTTTATTGATTACTGACGCCAAAGCCTTTCAAATGTGAGCGAAAATCGCGGAAATTTCGGAGGTTTATTGAATTTGATGGATGTAATAAAGACAAATGTGTTCCAGTCTCGGTGTGCTTGTATTAGGGCTTGGCTTACGGTGAATTTCAATATTGAACTTGACAACTACCATTTATCAACTAAACAGGTAAAAGGAACGGAACATGATAAACACAAAACACAAATAATTTTTCACTAAAATTTTGTCAACCGACCGCGGCCATGTTAAAAAAAGAACTATCTTACAATTGTCACTTAACTTGACGTTTTTGACGGCATTCTTTTGTTTTTAAATATAAAGGAAAACTTCTTTTTATAAATTAAACACAAAATTGGGTCTTACCCAAGTACCTACCTACCTACTCTGAAAAAAAATATTTTTTAATGTTTCTTCTTCTTCTTCAAGTGCTCTGTCGGGTCCCTCCAACGTTGGCGATCACCTGGGCGAACCTCTCCCTGTCCTGCGCCGCTCGAAACAGCTCCTTCACACTTCGGATGCCGGTCTACTCCCTCACGTTTCGCAGCCAGGACATCTGTCTCCTACCCGGCCCTCGGCATCACACAATCCCCTCATTTATCAGTTGGAGAAGGTGGTACTTTTCCCCACGCAGTATATGACCCAGATGTGAAATCATCCGAACTTTGATAGTTGACAACAGTTCCCTGTCAACTCTAGCTTGCCTCAAGATTAAGTATTGGTAACCATGTCTGTCAATGTTCAGTTAGAGTAAATGTGCTGTTTATCCACGTGAATCGGAAATTATATAAGTTATCCGAAATTATATAAGGATGACCTTCGTGGCCGAGTGTTAAGTGCATTGACTGCAACCCCGTAGGTTCCGGGTTTGATTCCCGGCGAGGGCAGTGTGATTGTCACACTGTCTTTGGTCTGGTGTAGAATTCACGTGACAATAAAACGGCGATAGATTAGCTACATATCACATTTCACGAGAATCACTATGATAGCTTATAATACGAGTAATACCCTTAACTTTGATTTGGCTCATGCTGTCATATGTAAATAGCGATTCAACCAAACATTTATAATGATAATAATAATAATCATATTTGTATTAATATTTTAAAAATATTGACATAAATTCTTATTTCAATATAAAATAAAATTTGCTCCAAATATTTGGTACTCAAGAAAAACTGTTTAGAGTTCCTAAGTATGAGACGTAGTTATCTTTTCTGAGTTTTACTGGAAAAGTTTCCGATAGTTTTCCCATTTCCGATGTTCAGTGCACGTAACAAAATGGCGGCCACGGCGTCAAGACGGAACCGGATGTACTCTGACTCAAAGAATATCCGGCCCTCTGTAATCATATCTTCACGGTGGACAGGTCAAGAGTGTCTACCCGCCTATTTTTCCTTTGCTGAGCACTCATAATTTATATACTACAGGGGGGTAATTTATGTTTCATGGCTGTGTTTGGTTTAATTTTTTATGAACCATGTATTACATCGACAAAGCATTACTTATTGATTTTACAATAAATGTTCTTGGTTTTAGATTGTACCTAATGAGAACAAAGAAAAATATTTCAAAAATTTCGGAAACAACATATATAGAGTGTATGCTTTATGTTCCTGGGCGATTAATTTTAACTAGTTGCAACACTCTTAATCTGTTATAAATTTTAATATATACATTTTTTCACACACGTTTAAAATTTCACAGTTAACAATAAAATAGTGTTATCCTTTTGTTTTTTTAACACTAATGTCATTCAACAATAATCAGAACAAATTTAAAAATAATCCAGAAACGTTCTCGAGCATGCGCATATTGCGCATTTTTCATTACTTTCGGAGAGAAGTATTCTTCTCTCGCTCTCTTGTATTCAAAATATTATCGTACTCTTTCTTGGTGACCTCAGAGGTTGTGCTTTTTTATATTATGATATGTATAAAATTAAATTCATTATTTATTAGACTGTATTTTTTCAAAAGAAAACACTGTTTAATATTCCACTATACTATATTTATAGACTACACAACTTGTTTCGGAGTTACCTCCATCTTCAGATGTAAATATACGACGTATATTTACATATATATTTACAAATTTATGTCGTATATTTACCTGAAGACGGATGTAACTCCAAAAAATGTTGTGTATTCTATAAGTATGGTTTAGTGGAATATTAAACGGTGTTTTTTTTTTTAAATCCAGTGTAATTACAATGGAATTCCACAGTGTTAATGCCTTAATTTTCAAGAAAAATATTCTTTATTTATTGATTTATTATAGATTTTTTGCCATTATCCATGTAATACATCCAAGATATTCGATGAAGACTTTTCTTCACGATTGTGAATCCTCATGTGGCTATAAAGTCTAACCCTGGACCCAAACATTCTCTTGTATCTAGAGCAAGGGAAGACGTCGGCAGTGGAACCGTCATAGTCTCCCTATGGTCTCTGTGTTCATCTACTCCTCCTTCTAGTGACGTCGTTTCTGTAATGTTATTTATAGCCTTGTGCGCTTTTAAGAACAGTTATTCACTAACTGGATCTCTCTTCTGCAGTATTTTTCCAGCGTTCACTATCAATGTTAGCTTTTAGGGAGTCTTTAAAGCGTTTGCTCCAACTTCCATGTGATCCGTGTGTTCCGTGTTTTGTTTAGTCAGTCGACATGGTCAAGCCAGCGCAGTTGTCGCTGATAAATAGTAGCCTCAACATTTGTTATTTTTACTACAGTAAGTATACTGTCATATGTTCGTTTGTCAAATAAATAGTAATACACAAGGCTCTCAAAGAGCGTAAAAATATTTTGGTCACATATATCGGAGAGAATAGGACCACCTTGAAAAGATCATTCCATTGGGCAAATTTAGGGAAAACGACCAGACGGATGCCCACCGAATCGCAGGTCCGATCAAAGCAGGGCGCTGACTGGCCTCTCAATAGCTGGAGCCTGGAGACTGATCTTTGGTCATGTTTTCATATTAAAATTATATTAAATAATACCAACTATTACAGACGGTCTGTGAGTAGTCACATCATTATTACTGACCTGAAGTAACCACGTCACTACTCAAAGGTTAAGAAGAAGTAAAAAAATTATATAACTTCAACGAGGAAACATATTTTTTAAGACTGGCACTACATACTAAAACATAATGTCAACGACCACGCTAAAACGTGTTAAGAATCTTATGCAAGTGAAGTATTTCAGTTATTCCGCTATAAATAAAACAGGGACATTGCCATCATAAAAAAGTAAGTACTTTATTTTATTTGTCCTTTAAGAGATTTGTGCTTCACCAATGGCAACTGAAAGAATCATGAGTGTTGGATTCTCATTAGCACTCAAAATGGCGGCAGGCGAACGTTTTTATTCTCAAGTTTTTATTTCCCGCGAAGCTTGATACAAGATTCATGTCATAGCGCATCTTCACAAATTAAATAATATATTATTCAAGATGTACGCAGCGGCGAGATGCGAAGCGCACAGAGATATCAGGTACTCTGAAGAAAAAAACCTTTGGTTATAACTCACTTCGCGTCCATTCATTCAGCTTCAATAAATCTATTATTGAATAAGAGTAATTATATTATTTAATCAAGAAATGCTTTCAATCACTTATATATTTTAATACATGTGTGTATGCTAGTTTTTAAGTTGTCGTAAGTGTAAAATATCACGTTGTGTTATGGATTCACATTTGAAAAACTTTTTGGAAACATTGTATTTTCACAATACTTTTTGGCACTTTTCACTAACATGTTTCGGGACACAAACTTCCCTTCGTGTATGAATTGTAACAGTTTAATGAAAGAGAGTTATTACTTATATACTAAATGACGTGTTAAGAAGTGGAGGGTGGAAAATAAAATTTAGCGGCAGGGTAAATTCTTGTTTAGTTGGAATAAGATTTGTTCGCATTTGAAAAAAGCATGCTAAAATATTTATACTTGGGTACAAAGTAGAGTATGTAGTTTCCAAATGAGAATGATAAATAATAATACTAAAACAGACATTTACTATCCTGATAATGGAGTGTTCAACAATTGGAAATATTCAAGATCATTTGTAATATTAAAAGTTTTTTTTTAATCATTGAAACTTTTAACATAATTTTTGGAGAAAATGATGCTCCTAAACATTCAGTTGTCAAATACCCTGAATGTGGAATCTGCGATGATTTCCAAAACGTCCGTAGAAGAAAAAACGACGAGCAACTGACATACTTAAGAATCCAAGAAATATTTTTCTTTCAAACAAATTTAAAATAAAAAAAATGAATTAATTAAATTAATGATATTTAGACTCCCGAATTATTGTGTTATTTTTTAATATTCTGTGCAAAGAATGGTGATATTTATATTTTTAAAATTACAGCATTTCTTGCAGAACTTTCTTATTCCCATGACTGATTCCGAGAAATAACTGGACACTAGAAAAAAAATAATAAGAAATTATCTCTCCTTTAAAATGCGTTAGTTTCAATATATAGATAATTTCAAACTTAGAATTTTATTATGTGTCAGTAATGTTTTTGTATATCCTGATTTTAGTATTTTTTTTAGCCTATGTCACTGTCTTATTTTTAGATGAAATGCTATTACTGGCAGTTGATTAAACTAAAGGATGGTGCTTAATAATTGCACTGCCTATATTATGAACTTGATGTAAATATCTAATTGAAGGATTCAATTTGATGTACATTGATATGTATTTTTTTACTAATAATGTATTTAGTACAAACAAAAATTTATAAAATTATTATATGAAGCATTCACTTTTTTTGTAAAATGAAATGATGAAACGAAACTAGGTGGCGTTATTAATATACAAATTGTTTTTTCATTTTTTATGTGAAATAATTTTGAATGCAAAACTCTTATTTTTATCTGTTTAAAGCTCTTGCCATTCCACCAGAAAGGTCGTCAGATATTGTTTGTATAATGTAGATACATGGTTCATTATTTAAAATCTACTATAAATGTTAAATTAATTGTTATTAATCGTGGCATATATCTCTAAACATGTAACTTTGAAATATTATAAGAATTAATTGTATCTCAATAGAGACGAATATGTAAATTATTTGGAAACAGAATATGGTGGTCGAGGCGTTTACAGGGCTTATGACCTGTCATCGGTTGGGTTAAGCGATTGCTTTATGTAATACAACATTCCCTATTCCGCCCTTCTTACGAACACCACGTTTGACAATTATTTTTTAATGTTGTATATATGCTACCATGATGAGAAACATTTCACATATTTTAGTTCAATCTACACTAGTGCCATCTATTAAGACTAGATGTAAGCATTAAGCAGAAAATCTTTATGAATGTAATGTGAAACGCCTCGACCACCATATTCTGTTTCCCAATAATTTACATCTTCGTCTCTATTGATATACAATAAATTCTTAATGATTAACCCGTAATTGGTAAAATCCTGTATTTTTCTAAGTATTTGTATACATTCAAAAATCCAAATGAAATATTATATATTAATATTACATAAATAATGGTGGATTAAATTAATATTCGTCACTTCGGTTGGTTACCAAGGCACGCTTCATGACTTATTTCTCCCACTATTTCCCCATGTCATAACTCTATTTGTAAGTATCAGATCTAAGAAATCAAAGAAAGGTCATTTGCATTTACGAAGTAACATTGTTATTATGTCTGTCCTCGAGGGATGCTGGAATAACATCTCCCGGACGGACTTAACCTCCCTCTAATCGCGAGTTCAAAGTGGACAAAAATGACGTCAAAGACGGCGCGGGACCTTTCCCGAGATTACGTCTGTAGTCATGAATAAAGACCTAAAGGGCTAAAGGCCGCCGACTTCAGTATTCGCAGCACGCGCTCCTCCTCAGCCTATCAAAGGAAAAATGTGCACCACCCATCTTATAAACCTCCCTATAAAATACAGAGAGTTTCGTATCAATATCAAAAGGAAAAAAGGACAATATTTGCATTTTTATGAAACATATTAAATCAAAATTTTGGACTTCGGTATTAACATACAAAAAAATCTATACAGAATCAAAGGACAGTATTCAATATTGCGGAGAGATTTCATTTTCTTTTATCCTTTTTCGTTTTTGTGAGTTTAGAGGAGATAAAGGTAGATTCATATTTTTTTCTACAGAATTTTCTTCCCGAAAGACCTTTTTACCTCAATGATTAAAAATAAAAAAATATTCATGTCTAGACGATCACATATAAAAGATCGCCAAGTATAAAAATATACGATCTGCAGATTATAAAATACAAATAAAAAAATTAAAGAAAATCTTTGCAAAGTTCTTCAAAAAGCTTTGCATTTTTTAATGATTGAATAATGACCTCCTTTATTCGACATAACTTGTATATATTTATTCCGACTTCGAATGTGGCCGCCTTTTAGCATTTGATTAATTTGGTCATGCCATGTTTTCCTCGGTCGTCCTCGGCTTCTTTTTCCACTCGCGCTGCTTGTGTACAACTTTTTTACCATTTTACTCTCATCCATTCGTTCCATATGTCCAAACCATCTCAGGGATCCCTTTTTAATTTTATCCACGATGCAGTCATCTGCCTTACATTTCTTTCTTATTTCATCGTTCGGTATTCTATCATACAACGTTTTTCCGCACATTCTTCTTAGTGATCTCATTTCTACGGCATTTATCCTGTTTTCATTCTTCTTTTGCCAGCTCCGAGCTTTACTTCCATATATAATGATGCAACATATGTTACAATATAATATATTAAACATAAAATATTTACCCAAGTTTTTCTTAATATTCTGTCTATTTTATTTTTCACACAATTCATCATTTAGAAGTACGTCTTCTTTTATTTAAAATAGTTTTAGTTAGGTATAATATCTTTCTCGGATGATGAAGATATTAAACCTTCATTAAATTATTACTATTGCATTAAAAATAACAGTGGAATAAACTGCGGTTAAAATCATAATTTTAACATTTTACTATCAGTTATATTTCTGTATATTTTTCTTAAAGTATAAATTGACTGTTAAGACTTGTCGTACCCATTATCATTTGTTATTCTAAGTTGAAGAAAACTTGTACCATAGAGAATGGATAATAAGACTTGTCATACCCATCAACATTTGTTATTCTAAGTTGAAGAAAACTTGTACCATAGAGAATGGATAATCAGACTTGTCATACCCATCAACATTTGTTATTCTAAGTTGAAGAAAACTTGTACCATAGAGAATGGATAATAAGACTTGTCATACCCATCAACATTTGTTATTCTAAGTTGAAGAAAACTTGTACCATAGAGAATGGATAATCAGACTTGTCATACCCATCAACATTTGTTATTCTAAGTTGAAGAAAACTTGTACCATAGAGAATGGATAATAAGACTTGTCATACCCATCAACATTTGTTATTCTAAGTTGAAGAAAACTTGTACCATAGAGAATGGATAATAAGACTTGTCATACCCATCAACATTTGTTATTCTAAGTTGAAGAAAACTTGTACCATAGAGAATGGATAATAAGACTTGTCATACCCATCAACATTTGTTATTCTAAGTTGAAGAAAACTTGTACCATGGAGAATGGATAATAAGTACGTTCAGGGAACAAATACCCTTGACTTTGAAAAGTATGTTGTCTTCACAATGTCGAACTATTACTAATGCGTTCCTGGTATTATGTTGTATGTTTATAATATTTTACCTGTACTCAATTGACGCCTTAAACATTTATGCTGTTTGTAATGTCTTTTGAGTTAATAAACTGATTTGATTTGATTTGATTTGATAATGACATCAATTTTAAAGCAAACATAAACATGTTAAATAAAACACTTAGATATTGTCTATCCGATAGAATATATTAAATATAGATAACGATACGTAATCTATTTTTCGTTTTCTTTTGGTTTACGATTTTTCATTCGAATAGTTGCTGGATATATACAAGGATTTGCTAATCAAGTCGTGGCCCGTAAATACACCTTTCCGGCCAAAGAGATTAACCCGAGATTTTGTCTAAATATAAGCGATAAAGGAAGTCATGGAAAGCTATTCCCTGGCCACTATCGCATTTTAAATAATGGGCAAGATGGCTTCAGCGCTTGCTGCTCACGGGCCGCTGCCCGCGGCGCGTCGGTTTTCCCCGCCGCGGCGCCACTAGTCCTGGCGCTCATTACTCTAGCTAACACCGGTACAACCCGGCGTTGATTAAATTTCCAGATGATGTCTGATAAATAAGTGTAATAGCATCGGAAGTAACTTAGTATTTTAGTGAAAAGGAGGTTTAAAAATACTAGCGTTATATGAACTTACTACCTATGGCCATACAACTCTTGAAGAGTTTTTGCCTCTCAAAGAAATTTTAAGGTAGCACCTACAAACCAAACAATCCATTTCTAAAGGTTAACTAACTAACTAACTAACAATCACGCCATTTCCCCGAAGAGCCACACTTTTCTTTCCTGACATATTTATCTTGCTTCCTCAACATTCATTTATCGTAGCATGCACGCGCGTCGATTTCTCTGACTCCTCACATGGCCGACCTTCAATATTTGATTTATTTGATCGTGCCACGTTTTCCTCGGTCTTCCTCTATTTCTGGTTCCATTTACATCGTTAACATATATTTTTTTACCATTTTTTCTTCATTCATTCTTTCCATTTGTCCAAACCATCTTAATGATTCATTCATTATTTTGTTCATAACACCATCATTCGCACCGCATTTACTTCTTATTTTCATTCGACACTCTGTCATACACAGAGAATTCACACATTCGTCTTGGAGATCTCATTTCTACTGCATTTATTCTACTTTATTCCTTGTTTTGCCAGTTCCATGCTTCGCTTCCATAATAAGGGTCAGTAGAATTCATTATGTTTAAAGAAAAACATCTTTCAAATAAAAATATCTTCAAAAAGAATCATATACTAGATATTTGATTATATGAACTAAATTTTATCTATTTTTAATGTTATTACGTGATCTGTGTCATATTGCTTCTTCATTGTATAAGATCTGTGATCATTTATCCTGATTTCTTAAAAGCTGGTTGTGAAAAAAACAATGAAATACTCAACATTAAAACGTTTGGATTTATGTAGAATATTTTATCTCTTTCGAAAACGTTAAAATATAAAAAATTGTTGTTATTTGAACAGCGACTTTTAATTCTTTATTTAAAGCTTCATACTTTAGAAAACATTTGTATGTTTACTATAAGCAGTGGCGGTACTCCCACAGTAGCCCAGAAACCCGGTTTGTGTTAGAAATTTTGAATTAAAACCCACAAATCTAAGTTATCATTCCCCTGCATAAACCAACAACCCACCAAATCACCTTCCAACAATATTCCCATCAGACGTAAGATGAATACCCAAGTACGAGGTTTGGATTCGAAATTTCTTACGCAAGCCGGGCTTCTGGGCTTCTATGAGAGTACCACCCACTGACTATAAGTGTTATTAAATTTTATGAGAGAAACATACTTTGCCTTATAAGAGCATTATATTTTATTATGTCCTAACAAGGCGAAACATGTCACCCCCATTACATGTTGAAGAAATGATGCATAATTTGTATTATGTAAAAACTGTACGAGCTAAAGGTAATTCAAGAAAATCGCATTATATTAAACCACAAAAAAGTGTAGCTTTAAGAATTGTATTAAAATATATTTCATTTCAATAAAAAATCTTAATTTATAATAGTACACAAGATTGTTTAGTGGTTAAACTTGGATTTAATTTATATAAATTGTGACAAATTTGTTTCGCCTTGCGAGGGCATTCTCAAACTGAGAATGACAAACTTTCGCCTTGCTAGGACATTTAGTTTGAGAATGCCTTCGCAAGGCGAAACAAATTTGTCACAATTTATATCAATTAATTCCAAGTAAAACAATCGTGTTGTCTATTATGAATTAATAATGGAGTTTTACAAAACTAATACCTCAACCATCAATGAAAAATCTTATTAACGCAATTGATGATCCTCTCTTATATTGAATTAATTTATATTTAAACCTTTTTTGACTTGAATTATCGGGTAAAAAAAGAAAGCTTGTTTGGTAACACATTCAAATAATAACAAAACGAAATTTTTCTATCGTGGTAAAGCATAAAAATTTTACCATGAGAAATAATAAAACTTCAAGTTTCCAGTCATATTATTTGAAACTTAAATAAGCACGCAAATTGGCATGTCATTTGATTCCCCAAAAAACTATTAGATATAAACTTGTCGACCCACTTCTGCAACCGCATAAATATATTATAGTCACCTCCTAGCGAGCGTCCTACATAGGAAGAAGAATAAATTGAACTTTTCAAATGACAGAAAGTTTCCGCGAGCCGTACCCCTCTGTCCTACTTCATGCCGGATGGAGTGGTTACCTTGCTTACTTAAACACGACAAGAAACAGAAGTTTCCGTCCATTTCCCGTGAATTGTCAAAAAAAATTCATCTACGAATTTATATGAGTTTAAATTGCTAATTTCACATTTATCTTCATGGTCACAACCCCGAGGATTGGTCTACGAAAATTCCCATGCATTCGATCATTTATTTTTACTATAATAAATAACCTACTAACTAACCATCACACCGTCTCCCAGAAGTAGTCGGTAAATATAATGAACTGCCACACGGTTATTATCTGACACATTTCTTTCGCATTCTCCACATTCATACATCGCGACGCTCCCATGTGTATTATTTCTCTGACTCTTCACATATTTAATATTTGATTGATTAGATCATGCCGCGTTTTCTCTGATCTTTTTGTTTTTCTTGTTTCGTTTATTATTCTATCTTAATTCATTCTTCCCATGCGTCCAAACTATCGTTATGATCTTTTCATTATTTTTTTAATAACCATTTTTTTTCATATTTACATTTGACATTCTATTACACCACATTATGGAAGTTTCCCGATGTTTCCACATATCTCGTATATAAAACAGATTGTTTAAACTTAATGACTGCATACCTTTTTTAGCTCCTGGTTATCATCACTGACACATGAATTCTATCAAAGACAGTGTGAGATTTTATATCACACTGTCATCGCCAGGAATCAAATCCGAAACCTTCAGTGTGACAATCATAGCTGTTGCCACTCTGCTTTGAAGGCCGTCAGGCGATAACTGGATGGAATATATGCCAAATGCTGACTGGAATTCTGTGTGCTGCGAAAATACCAATAATGAAAAAAGGCAAGTTCTTTAAAATAGCGACTGGCATAAGTGAAGTATGGTCAGTTATCGACGAACAGAATCTTCATATATGTCCATTGCTGGTCAGAAGGAGTCATGTTATAATAAATGAAACAAAGGTGCGGAACAAATATGTGAAGAGAACTTTCATGTAAGCACCCATTTAACATATTTATTATTCTTCCTATTATTAGTTATCAGAATTAAGGTTCTGATGGTACGATCGAGTAATGAGGAGATTCGACGGTAATGTCGTGACAATTGTATTTATATTGTCGTAAGAAGAAGACGTCAGGAAAATCCCAAACCACCTGGCTGACTGTGCATATACAAAGGGACATAAAAATTCACCCGCGAAATATCTGGGGACAAGCGATAAAAAACTAACTTTGAGTAACGGGATGATGTCGCTTTTCATAAATCAATTTCGATGAAATTATACATAGAAGATAAAATAAAGAGTAAAATTCTATAGTTGTTTAGGAATATTCTTGAAATGATTGTAAGACCTATTTCAGTCTCTCTGAAGTGAATAACTATTAAATAATATCAGCCCTTTCATCTCAAGACACAATAGAAGTTTCTGTTAAAGGCTTTCGGAGTATTATTTGACAATCATTTCGTCGTTGCTTTGATTTCATAAGTGTTATAAGAATCCATAATAAAATATTATATGTAACAATCGATAATGTGTTCGAACCGTTTGAATTAAGAACATACACAGAGTTATATGGGACTTATATAATAAATGTTTTCTATAAATTTCATAAGAATTGTTTTGTTCGAATATTAATTTACACTTACGTATTTCAACTTATGTATGGAGTATCTTGATGTACGGCTGCGAGAAATGGCGCCTATCCGAAAGAGATAAACGGAGACTAGAGGCTTTTGAGATGTGGTCCTATAGAAGACTATTAGGAATTTCCTGGAGAGACCACATCACAAAAGAGGAGGTTCTCCAAAGAATCGAAGGAGGGAGGCACCTGCTCAGGACCTTGTCCGAAAGGCGTGCAAGATGGATTGGCCATGTAATACGACAAGAAGGCTTCTTGCATGCCATAATGGAGGGTATGACCGAGGGGACAAACTCTAGGGGACGCCCACCCCGAGAGTACCTGGAAGACCTGTTGGTGGACGTGCGCTGCTCATCATATGCAGATTTCAAAACAGCCGCACAAGACAGGAAAGAATGGAAGAGAATAATAGAAGAATTTGCTTCAAACCAATCCCAGGATTTCAGGAGGATCCCAGGAGAGAGAGATTTCAATATAAGTTATTCAAGTTTTCATAGGTATAACACATTCACATTTTTGTATTATACATTTATATATTTGTATTACACATTTACATTTTTGTATTTCATTCATCGGCTGTCTTTCGTGTCCGAGGAACACTGTTCTTCGCGGTTGTGGGTCCGCATGTGACTGAAGAGCCCGATCCTGGATTTACATATTCTGGGGCATCTAGGGCAAGGGAAGGAGCTTGTAATGGAGCCGTCACCGTCTCCCAGTGGTCTCTCCTTTCTCCGCCTCCTCCTCTCTGCGACATCGTCTCTGCGCTGTGTTCTCCACCTAGGTCTGTCTTCTGCAGTCTTTTCCCAGCAATTTTTGTATTACACATTAGTAGAACTCATTCATATTTTTATATGGCTTTACATTTTTGTATTACAGATCAATTCTTTACACATTAAACAAATATATATTACCACAATATTAATTGCAAAATTTAAAACCAGTAACAGAAAAAAAAAACATTTCTTTACCTAGTAAAATATTCAAGTACGCAAGCTCTGCCAATTAAGAACTTTCGCAAAGTCATTTGGATTTTAATTAGGGTCATAATATTGGTAGCTTGTTTATTTCCCGGCGCTAGTCGTTCCGCTGCACTTTATGCCGCCAACAGGTGGTAATTTGATTATGAAATAAATGCAATAAGTTTTCTCTCAGATTCTAGTGTGCATAGCTCGGAAAACAAAATATTTATTCAGTAATTTCATTATGCAAGTCAACTTCTCAAAGAGAAATATTGTTGGAATTGTTGGACGTAGAATTTTATTAAAATAAAATTCTTGCTCCACAAAAATAAAACTACCTAAATTTAATTAATAAATGTTTTATTAACGTTTTCTTTTGTTATTGCGGTAAGGTATAGAAATTGAATGGAATACATTTAGCGCACTTGCTAACTAAAAACACAAAAAAATGTGGCCACAGAAGATGAAATCAAAAAAGCCGGCGTGCGACCGAAATCAATTGAAACGAGAAGATAATAATAATAGAACAATATATAGAATATTAAATACAATTATTTAAATACGAATATTTTTTGATGTAATTATTATTTCTTTAAAAAAATGTACAGATGCATATTCAATATTGATAAAAAAAGTCCGATTTCTAAAAGTTTCCTACGTTTTATGGGAGATCACTTGATAACTTCTTGGTCGCCATTAACCAGAATATAGCAGCGAGCTGCCGAAACAGATCAAACAATAGAAGAAAAAGTGGAATAAAACTAAATGTAAATGTGAAGAAAATGTTCAATTTGTATGATAGAATACCGAACGATGAAATAAGAAAGAAATGTAAGGCATATGACTGCATCATGGATAAAATTAAAAAAAGGATCCCTGAGATAGTTTGGACATATGGAATGAATGAATGAGAGTAGAATGGTTAAAAAGTTGTACACAATCAGCCTGAGTGGAAAAAGAAGTCGAGGACGACCGAGGAAAACATGGCATGACCAAATTAATTACTAAAAGGCGGTCTCTGTCCTGACACAAATCTCGAGCATCACCTACATTCATACATCGTAAGATGCACGCTTATCGAGTTTTCCGACTTCGAATGTGGCCGCCTTTTAGATTTCGATTAATTTGATGATGTTTTACTTTCCATGGCCTTTCACGACTTCTGTTTCCTCTCACACTGCTTGTATACAATATTTTAAACAATCTCTGTCTCGTTCATTCGTTTCATATATCCAAACCATCTCAGGTATCCTTTTTTTAATTTTACTTATGATGCAATCATGCGCTTTACATTTTTTCCTTATAACCTCACCGAGCGACTTCGTGTGCGCGAAAATGATATTCTATAAAATATAATTTTCGCGCACATTCTTCTCAGCGATCTCATTTCTTTGGCACTCATCCTACTTTCATCACTCTATTGCCAAGATTCACTTCTATACATAAGGATTAGCAAAGAACTCCATTATTCACTGCCATTTTTGCTTCATTTATAACGAGCACATTGTTGCTTCCCTTATAACGAGCACCGTGAGAGCCGGTCGTCTGGCATTGATTGGGCACGTATGCGAAGAGACCAGAGCAATCAAGACCCTGTACGCGTCTAGACGGACTGGAGTAAGACCTCTAGGAAGGCCTAGACAGCGTCTAATGGACAATGTTCTTGCTGATCCGGCTAGGTTGGGCAAATTGGACTGCTGGGAGCTAAAATCTAAAGAGCTTGGCGAAAAATCATCAAGGAGGCTAAAACTCTTCAAGAGTTGTATGGCCATAGGAAGTAAGTAAGTTAGTATTTTTGCTTCAGTGGATACATTTCTAAATTATTTCTTCTAAAAGAGGGAACTAAAACCATAAAAATTGTAAAATAGTGCTTTTTTGAAACGAGCAATGACCTCATAACGCAAACAAACGTAAAACATATCATGCATACTTTCATACGATCGATTTTAAGTAAAGGGTGGTCTCTATAAAATATTAACAATCCAAACAATTATTTTAAGTATGATTGATGTGATAATCTAACAAATGTTTTTTATAGTTTACTAGTTGTAACCAGCCACGCGTTGCTATGACTCAATTTTATTAAATTCAAAATGGTCCCTAATGATGGATCCAGACAGACAAACATTCATTTTTATATATTTATAATAATTATTTTTGATTTAATGAACATAAAATAAAATCTATAAAGTTTTCTTTATAGCATTATACATATTTCTTCTATATTCGCCATAACTTTGTGTTTTAGATTTTTAATGTTTATTTTTTATATACTTAGTATACGGCACTCACTTTATTTTAAAAAAATTCAATTAAATATTAAACATGTTTCGGACTAAGCAGCCATTCGTCAGTGATATTATAAATATTTTAAATATTTAAAAAAAAATACAAATGTGGTCAGTTTTGATAGATATTAAAATGATTTTAATGATTTTAAAATGATTTTAACATCTGTCAAAACTGACTACATTTGTATTTCTTTTTGTGTCTCTGATGAAGGGCTGATTATTCCGAAACATGTTTGGTATTTAATTATTGTTATTTTAATTAAGTTAGTGTTGTATACTAAGTACCTATATAAAAATAGAAACATTTATATAAATTAAGTTAAATTCCACCAAGGTTTATGTCTTCTACCGGTCAAAACTGGCTCGAAGCAGCTCGCTACCATCTTCCGGAAATTCGTGACCAGAAGATGGCAGCGAGCTGTCGAAACCAGTCGAAGCCATAAACTTAAGTGGAATTGAACTAAATATATACTCGAACTATGAACATTTTTATTCACTTTACCATGAAATTTTAAGTAAAAACATTAATTGTATAATTTTAATTTAAAAATATGCTACGTAATTTGATAATAGACCTTTTTAAGATTTTGTAAAATGTATTTAATGATTCTTGAACAAAAGTCTACAACTCCATTTTTAATATTGATTAAAACGTCAGTTTTTTATAACTATATTATCTTTTAAAGAAGTTTTATTATATTAAAGTTAGTAAGTAGTTACATAAAATAATGCATTTGACATTTATAAAAGCACGTTTGAGGTATAATTTATTTATCGCAACAATAGCCACTTTTGATATCGAAACTGGACAGTTTCGTAATGGCAACATTATTTTAATAGTACCTACAAATTTTAGCTGCTTTTACCTTACTCGAATATTAATAGTCTAACCACACTGGTGAATACTGTGATTGCACGGTAGAGAAACGGGTATAATTTTAATAATATGATTTATAAAATAGTGGACAGGCCTTCCGAAATGATATTTTTAATAAATTGGGTCATATATCGACCACTACCGATGTCCAGAGACCGTATCGAAGTACGTGGTACGTATATGTTAATCATAAACAATTGATGGACGTGGTGGGAGGTAGGAAACCGAATGTTATTGATTCTCCGTCTACCGCGGCTAAAGTAAGCTTGTCTCTTGAATAAATGATGCCCTAATGGCCTGGCCGCTTACCTCAAAGCAGGAGACGTTTACCGACCGGCTGACGCGGGCTGGCGCGGTATGTCGGGAAATTGTTCGTGGAAAAACAAAGCACAAAGCCTGTAATTTGCGGAGGCTCTTAATTATTTGAGAAGTCCGAGACTATAATGATGGTCTTCGTTTCACAAAATGTGGGCCAGCCCGTGTAATGAACCCCGCTCCGCCATCGGGAGTGAATATTTAATGATCACACCTTTAAAGGGGATTACTTGTGCATATGAAAGTCTCAATTTACTCCCCACTTCTATTGAAGCATACTTTATGATTCCGTTCTGTAGTTTGAATTACATTTCTCGATGTATTATATGCATAACAAAGGCCTGGATGTAATTTTGACTCGTGCCACTTACATTGTAGACAAAGGTTGTGTTTCCATTGGGACTAATATTTTAACAAAAATAACTTGAAACGACTAGGTGTACACTTTGCAAACAATTTCTGTTGAGGTTTGTTGAATCCGCCATTTACAGTAATTCTATTTTATATAGTTTTGAAAATGCAGATGGATGTGTGTGTGTGTGTGTGTGAATGTTTACGAACATATATTTAAATAGTCCATTGTTTTGGCCGAAACACTATGATACACTATGAAACATTATTGTAACACCTGATGATGTCAACATAGGTTGATGAAACAGCTGTCGCGTAAAATAAAATACACTTGTGATACAAAAAGCAAAGATATTTAATTTAAAAGTTTAGAACATATATATGTTAGTGTGTGCACATTTAAATTGACATGTATATTTTTTGCAATGATCTACATTCTTCGCCAGCTTTTCTCCATCCACTGCTGGACGTAAGCCTCTCCAGCCCCACGCCATCTCTCTCGGTCTCTCGCCAGTATTCTCCAGGCCCTTCCCGCCATCCGCATAATATCATAGCTTCACCTGGTAGGTTGTCTCCCGACACATCTCAGACCCAACCTTGGATTCCATTCAGTAACCCTCTGGCTCCTTGTTTCATCATCCCGTTGGCACACGTGACAGGCCACTGCCACTTCATCCTCGCAATGCATAAACCTACATCGGTGGGCCTGGTGCGTCTTCTAATCTCCACGTTGAGTATATGGTCTCTGAGCGAGATACCCAACATGGATCTTTCCATAGCCCGTTGTGCAACTTTGATTTTGTGCATTGCTTCTTTAGTTAACGTCCATGTCTCGCATTCATCACGATCTACATTATTATATTGCAATTCTGTCCAAGAACTGAATAATTAAATATTTTTATTTTTATTGGTTATTTGGAAAAAATAAGTTGCATGTTTTTACAAAAAAATAAAGTTTGCCAAATAATGTTTTCGTTCCTTCAATTTATGCATAAAATTTCAAATGTTGTGTTGATTACGTAAACATATTTCATTTTAAACTATCATAATAAGAATATGTAGATGAGTTTTATCTTAAATCGTCTCTTTTCCTATTCCAATAAGAAATCATTGAACATTTTTACAGAATTCATAATATTTTAATTATTTTACTTCATTTTTAAATATAAGCTATTTTATATTCCATAAATATGTAAAGAGTTGGCTGAAGATTTATTTACTTTATGTCCTACTCTCTATTTACTATTTACTTTGCATCATTCACTACGTTTTTAGCAAAAGTCTTTATTTTTAAGATAAATCCATCTACATTATAATAATAATAATTATAATAATTAGGCTAAATTGTGTAACACCGTTTTCGTGAATAGCTCACCTCAAGGGCGCATGCAATTAAAATAAATACTTCGATGGTTTAAAATGAGGAATGAATAAATAGATAGGAATAGTAAAAAACATGTTTTCTTGCGATGTGATAGGAAAAAATTGGAGTCAGGACAAGGAAACATAGTATAATTGTCAAATTTTCTTAATTTGAACATGAATGCATTAATAAAAGTATTTAATGTTCGTATAAAGATAACTTCACGCGTAGAAATACATACATTATTTGAGAGATAAAAGCATATAAAGTACGCAGGTCTATCCTTTAGTTAGCTACCGACTTTTAATGAGATTTTAATTTAACTTAATTTGAAACCGTTTTTAAAATTGTAATTAATAAGAAGGCGCTTCTGCTTGATCCCGCGTCAAAGGAAATGCCATAAATAGCACTAATTTTCCACCAGTCAAGGAGCCACCGAAACTCGAAAATATTTAACGAAAATTAAAGTGAACAAAAATCGCAAATGTTGAGCAAAACTTTTAATTAATTTTACGCAATTCGAACTTCAGCGGCGAATCCTGCAAAGTGCAAAATACAAAATGCCGCGCTTTCACAAAAAAGCTCATTTCCGAAGTTCGTTTGGCGGCTTCGGCCGGAATGGCGGAGCTTTGCGGGTAATTGAATATAATGTAGATTGTGTGATAATGAAACGTTTTTAATGTACGGACACGGGGGTGGAAATCACTTCCCCACTCAACACGTGGCCGTGAACAGCGAACAACCCCTGATTAAATGCGAACAAGACACCCTGATCGCGCATGCGATGCTCGTCTACTTTAACGACTTGCTTGGGTTTCTTCGAGACTTATATTTAAATTTAAACTTCGGTTTCATCGGCAAATAGCGATTTCCTGAATTGCGGCCGACAACATTAATACGTTCTATCCAGGAGTAAATTAATTATTAAAGTAAATGTTCTGCCTTCAATTTAATAACCTTTACGAGTATATAATACCGAATGCGTGACATGGAAATCTACTACGGATATAATTAGAAATGTCCATGTATAAATGGATGTCTCTGCTAAATATGATACAATTCGTTTTAGCTATTATATTGATTTTTATGACATGTGATCGGTAGCTAATCTTTTGCTATTTTAATGTCACGTGAATTCTATACCAGAACAAAGACAATGTAACAATTACCAGAGTGCAAATAAAAGGAATGGTAGACCTGCTATGCTCGGCCGCAAGGCGACAAGAAGAACAGAGACTATACGTAGCAGAAATAGAGATACTGAGGTGGGCCGCCAGAGTTACGATGCTGGATAAGGGAAGACATGAGCACATTAGAGGTAGCCTAAAAGTCGCTCCCAGAACGGAAAAGGTTAGGGAACGTTGTCTGCAGTGGTACTACCATGTGAGCAGGAGGAACAATAAATACATCGTTCGAGGGGACCGGGTCGGTCATCTGCAACGTGGATGTCCACAGTTAGGAACGACCTGAAGGCGCTAGGATTGGAGAGCCCGATGACCCTGGATCGCGAGATTGGTGGAGCCATATTATAAGAGCCAACCCCAAATAACGGGAAATGGCTAGACGAAATAAGAAGATAGATAATTCCCTATTTGTATTCAATGGGAACAGCTAAAATATTATTGTTTTATACGTGAACCGTAAATATGCCTAACACGATTACCTAATGGTATGTTACGTAAAGATACTACGTTTATAACAGAATGACGTCATAACAAAATATAATGTTTGTTCTAATAATGAATTTGCTGTTAACAGTTTAAAAGCCGTTGAGGCTCATGTATCGGCCAACGCAATTATCTACCGAAGCATCTGCGATACTATAGTTTGATTACGAACTTGTTGAGTTGCGTGCACTCCATATGAGAGCGTGATATTTTAATAAGATTACTTCGGTAGGCCGGGAAGCCCCCATATGTTTCATTATTCAATTAGCCGTGCGAGGAGTAGGCAGCGCGGAGGGTATAACTCCCGGATTATAGCCATTATCATCTGGCTAAAGCAATAAGTACCGACTCCGATCGGATACTGAAAATCAATTCGATTCCGGTATAACCAATTGACGTTACTCCACTTCACACCTACTATGCCATAGTTTCTCAAAGTGGCAAAATCGCCAACATCTAGGAAAGGGTAGATTCAAAATGGCGGTACTGGCAACGTGTACAACCGCAAGGTATTGAATACAATTATGGGGTGATATAATAATTATATTAATGTAAATAGCGCATCTTTTTCATAAAATTTTATTTTAATACATAATATCAAAGTGATTTGAAGTAATACAATCTAAACCAGCAAACAACTATATTAATAAGAAAACTTTGATAAAAAGCCATTACTTGGTGGTTGGACATATTTTACACTTAATTAAAACTTTTTGTATAATACTTGGTACACAACCACTTTATTTGTGAAGATGAGGGCCTACTGGTTTCGCTCTATGCGAGCTTCTTCAGGGCTTTACACATATTGTATGTGTAAAGCCCTGAAGAAGCTCGCATAGAGCGAAACCGGTAGCCCCTCATCCTCACAAATAAAGTGGTTGTTTACCAAGAACAAAAGGCGTTTGATTAAATATTAATAATAGTCCATTGTTTTGTCGGAAACACTACGATATTTAAACATTGTTTGTTAAAATATAAAACGCTGTTTATGGTATAACATTTTTTTATTACTTTATTTTTATTTTTCGCGACAGCTGTTTCGTCAACCTATCATATGTTGAAGTCATCAGGTGTTTCAATATTTTTTTCAACTGTAATAATTGACGATTATTGTTAAAATTATTAATTCAATTTAACAGCGAAAAATATATAAAAAATGTGATACTATTCGTATAAACAGCGTTGTATATTTTAAAGGTTAATATTTAATCCGAGAAAACTGCAAGGTCGAAGATGTTGTCAGATAGGGACGTCAAAGACGGCGATACTGGCATCAACGTGTAGAAAGAATGAGCTCAAATAGAATACCATACATAGCTCTCCATGGAACGCCAAACGGACACCGCCGACCAGGAAAACCCCCGAAACGGTGGAGAGAAAGCTGGAGTTCAGCGTCTCAAGAGGACCCGCCTGATATAACAGACTCCTGAGTCTATCAAAAGTGAAGAAGAAGAAGAAGAAAAATATTTAATAAGGTTGTTATTATCATAAATTTATGTTTGTTCATTTCTTCGTTTTTTCGTTGTCGAGTGTCGTGATCTATGGAACTGCCCATGGCTAAAACAAAACACCTCCGAGTAGAGGTCATTTCCTTAACCTGGTCACAACCACCGCCCAAGAAATCTGCCTCTACTACTGTTGTGTTGATTATGCAACATATTTCATTTTAAACAATCATAATAATAATATATGTGGGGATACTCTGTGTCGAATGAAAATATAAGAAGTGAATGCGGTGCGAATGATGGTGTTATGAACAAAATAATGAGAGGATCATATAGATGGTTTGGACATAAGGAATGAATGAAAGAAGAAAGAATGGTAAAAATATTATATGTTAACGATGTAAATGGAACTAGAAATAGAGGAAGACCGAGGAAAACGTGGCACGATCAAATAAATCAAATATTGAATGTCGGCCATGCGAGGAGTCAGAGAAATCGACGCGCCTGCATGACACGATGTATGGATGTTGAGAAAGCGAGAGAAATATGTCAGGAAAAAAGTGTGGCAGTCCATTATTTCTGCCTACCCCTTCGGGGAAACGGCATGATGGTTAGTTAGTTAGTTAGTTTTCATAATAATATTATTGCAGTTCTGAATTAGTAGGTTTTATCTTACATCGTGATCTGATGATGAATGTGAATAAATCCACGGTAATGATTTTTGAAAAAGAAGAAATCATGACAGTCTGCAACATTAGCGTGAATGGTGAAAATTTGGAGCAAGTAGATGAGTTCATGTATTTGGGTAGTATGTTTACAAAATATGGCGAGTGGAGAGGGATATTGAAAGAAGGGTTAGAGCAGGCAACAAAGTGAATAGTGAACTTAAATCGCAAACAAAAACCTTAAACTATTATTTATTATATAAATGCGGTATAGTGCAAACGGTATTTAGGATGAGGCGTATATTGGCTACATCTTTTAAATAATGAAATTGCATGACCAGTAATTTATCAGTGGTCACTATTATATAAAATATCCATGGGCCTAAACGTGAAAAACTGATATACGAGTAATAAGGGGGTAGTTACAAAGTGTTGGAAAAGGGCGATGACCCGAAAAAGTTTTGGAACACATGAATAGCTCAATATTGCAGACTGTTTTATTATGTTGATCGTGACTCATTTTTAATAAAGCAGATAATATCTTAATTGCACGTATATCTTAAGATTTGTAATGGTAAACATCTATTTTTCATCTTGGAGCTCAATGTGTACGGAAACAATACTAAGAACATCATTAATTTTAGTTAATGTGACGTCGGAGCATAATTCATCTGGATACTAATGGACCCATTAACTTGTCCGAAAAAACTCAACGGTAAATAAATCTTTGACAAATTGTTCTATAACCGTTTTCATAGTTGAACGAATTAAAAATTAAAGAAAATTCAAACATCTGTACGTGTTTTAACTTTTGATTGCTGCCATTAGAAATCGTTCATAAATTATGAAGAAACAAAAGGCCACCGGAGTTTTCTTCTAATGCGCGAACTCACCCCAACTACGCAATTGAAGGGGAAATTTCAGAGGCTGAACTCGGAACTCGGGAGTAAGCAAGCTTCAATTTGCATTATAAACGACCGTGAAATGTTGTTGATAATTGCGGTCTTTTAAAAGTAATTAAGCGACTACAAAGTAAAATAAAATTATTCTTAATTTGCTAGAAGGACGTTTACTGGAAAACATCCCTTGAATTTTAATCGCAAAAGCTGCAGACCAAACTGTTAGTAGACTTTTGCTAGATTCGAAATTTCAGATTATATTATTATTTCGCCAATTAAGATTGCGAAGGTATTCAAGAGAACGAAATAACAAGTTGGTAAAAGGTATTTGACATTAAAATAACAAATATAATAAGCGTATTATGTTCACTATATTTTTTGTATTATATTATTTGAAAAATATAATATTTACAATAATTATGTTATTTGATATTCAAACGAGGTATCCATATACTCAATATACGACTAATACAAGGATTATAGCATTTTTTTCTAGCCATTATCAATATCTTTAAAAAAATTGCGTATTTAATACGAATAAAATATTTATGGTCTTTCTTCACATATAACCAAATGTTGAAGATTATTTTTACAATTAAATATATTATAAAAGAAAATAGAAATATCGTAATTAGTTTGTTTGAATTTTTTTGTTTATGATAATATTGTATGTAATATATACTTTTCTAATTAATGGGCAAGATTTGAAAACGACGTTACACGGTCCTGGCCAAAGGCGAACTTTTTCTTTTATTTTCTTTATTGGTTTTTTCTTTATTTTCCTTGCTGTTATTTAACTCAAGGATACGCTGGATTATTTTCAAATTTACTTGAATTTGTCTAATCTAGAAAAAAGAGATCCATGGGCTATCTATATATTATATATAATTATTATAAATGTTATTTTGTTGAATTGCTCTTTATATTATTACAGAACGAGCCAAGTCGATGTAAAGGATATAGCTATCATATTGATTCTCGTAATATGTGACAGGTAACTAATCTATCGGCTACTCGTTCTACCCCAGATCAAAGACAGTGTGACAATCACACTGCTGTCGCCGGGAATCGAACCCGAGACCTTGCGTGTGTCTGTCAAAGCACTTACCATCCGGCCACGAATGTCGCCATTATTTTTTTTACAGCTGAGGAAATTATGGGAAACCTCAGCTGAATTTTTTTTATATATCTATGGGGAATATAAAAAGCTATTCAAAAAATGTTTATTATGCAACATCGTCTAACTTCCTTGGTACGTAGCATTAGATATAGGACTGGGTGGAAGAGTTATTCCGGGAGGCGCATACACAAAAGCCTTTGCATGGGTGTTGTCTGTTATCGGGGAAACCTGATTTGGCACAAAAAAAAGAAGAAGAATAAGACGAAGAAAGAGTGACGTTACTGAGCTATTGACTCGAAAACAAAAGTTATGATTTCGAGTATCGAGTGACAATTTTTATTACAATCGAAAATATCTGTAATTCAGTGGTTTTCGGGGACGTTCGTAAACTAATATATTTTAATAACAGTCATCTTGTAATCAATTTAAGGGATTTATTGGCAGCAAAGTCGAATATCTTTGCTGGTTCTTGGGATGCCACTTGGACCTTTATTGTGGTTATTTTACCGTTGCTTTACACATTTTTGTATACAAAAGGTTATTTGAACCCACATTTAAAGCTATTGATTCTCGTAGCTAGACTCTCGGCATGTTTATTATCACGTAAATTCTATCAGATCAATGACAACGTGATTTTTTTTTCACACTGCCGGGAATCGAACTGGGGCTTCAGTGTGATAGTTATAGCTGTTGCCAATCTCCCACAAAGGCCGTCTATATAAATAACAGCATAACTATTTAAAAAAACAATCTTTACATTTTAAAACAAAGCATATTCGTTTAGCTATAAAAATAAACGAAGTGTTTAAAAAACAAAGCAAAATTCCTGTAAAGAAAATAGGCACGTTAAATCGTGTTAATCACACCGAATTCAATCCGCTCAGATCTGTTAGCAAAGTATCTCGTATACAAAAGCTCTATCACCAAACCGAATAAGTTTCTTGGACTCCATCCAAACGATTCACACACAACTAATTATTAACGCATTTTATAGCCGGACAGTTGCTATTCACTATACCACATAATTAAATGCGATCAACATACCCGCTGGAGTTATCCAAACAAATCTCATGTTGTCTCATATAATAAGATGGAACCCAAAGAGACATCTGCATCCACTGTCTATAGAGGAAGCATATGGCTATTATTGTCTCATTACGCTTTTAAGTGTACAAAATAAAACGTGTATGAATATATATCAACTATGCGTAAAGTGTGCCTACACGTGTCGCGAACTCTTGCTAGCGTAAATAAAGAAAAGCTTTGTATCATGTTGCGAAATAAAGTTTTCCCCTTATATCAGGTGAGGATGGCTTGCCTGTGGGCGGTGTCACAAATGAATCTTGAGATTATATTGCTTTTATTGTTTGGCTTAGCGAATTCCGTCGGATCGAGTATATAGGTCACAACGGAACATGCGCTTATTTTAACTAAAACAAACACGTTTTACGACAATATTATTTTGAGGTGTCATTTATTATTCGGCACTCAATTAATGAATAAAAAAATTGTTTTATTAATCTCATATCTCCTGCATTTATTCTTCTTTCATTTTTTTGACTGTTGAATGAAGTCGAAATGAGTAGTCAAACTAAATAACTAAAAAACTAACCATCACGCCGTTTTCCCAGAGGGGGAGGCAGAAAGAGACCACCACACTTTCTGTCCTGACATACTTCTCTCGCTTCCTCTTCATTTATATACCTTGTCATGCACGCACGTCGATTTCTCCGACTCCTCAAGTGATCGACATTTAATATTTGATTCATTTGATCGTGCCACATTTTCCTCGGCCTTCCTCTATTTCTAGCTCCGTTCGCGTCGATTACATCATTCTTTCCATGTGTCCAAATCATCGTAACGACCCTTTCATTATTTTGTTCATAGAACTTTTATTCGCACCGCATTCTATTCTTATACTTGCATTTGACACTCTATCATATACAGATTTATCGTACATTCGCCTAAGAGATCTCATTTCTCAAACTAAAATATATATAGTGTGATTTTTAGTGTTATGAACAAAATAATGAAATGGTAATTGTGACATGGAAATACTTGAGAATAAATATAATATATGGTAACGATGTAAACGAAACAACAAATAGTGAAAGATAAAGGAAAGCGTTGAGAGATCAAATCAAGCAGATAACCAACACGTGAGGAGTCGGAGAAATCAAGGTGCGTGCATAACATCATGTATGAATTTTGAGGAATCGAGAGAATTATGTCAAAAAAGAACAGTCTTCGGGTCTATCCTTTCTGTGTATCCCTTAAGGGAGACGGCGTGATGGTTAGTATTTTTTTATTGCAATGCATTTTAAATTTCTCGAAAAATGATTTCAAACTTTATATTTGGTAAGATGGAAATGTCATTTTCAAGAAGTATATAGTTATATATTATAGCTTTATATTAATATGTGAAATAGATATCTTTATCGAAGGGGATTATCAAATAGTATTTGTCTTTGAAATTCATGCTTGCTGGCAATTTTTCGGGATACTTTTTATTATAAATTGTATTTTAATTCTAAATATGATTATTGAATTAAAAATATATCCAAATCATAAATTATACGCACCGCTGACTCATTCCCGCCCACTCTATTTTAAATTTATATGATTCTTTTATAAATTATGACTTCGATCTATCGGATTTGGCATTACTCTCTGCTGTAGCAAAAGCCGACATATCGGCTTTTGGCAACCACGGGGTTAACGATCCTTACATTATTTTGTTCATAACACTTGTATTCGTAACATCAATATTATATGCAATGTACATTATTAAGGAAGCTTTTAAAAAAATATATTTATCTGATAGTAGGATAAAACAAAACTTAACTTTACGTGATTATTACATATTTTATTTTTATTTTTATTTCATGTCAATGAAGATAAATTGTGAAACTTGTATTATGTTAAAAATTAAAGAAAGAATTTTAAAAGTATTTTCAGTGCATCATATTTTTGGGATTATATATTCAATGACAAAAAAATCAACTTATTTTTAAATGTACAATATTTTGAATCAAAAACATATTTCCAGATTTGGCAGATTAAAATTGAACTTTTTAGAAAAATCTTTAGTATTATATCTACAGTCCATAAAAATTCAAATATCATTGCAATGCATTACGCAATTTATATAATATTTAATGTATCAAATAACATCAATTATCAGTAATGTTTGTTTATTGTTTGATTGATGGTGTCAATGATAAATTTTAATGCGGATTAATTTATGCGTTTCTGAATCGAAGATATAATAGTGTTTTGCTTTGTTTTGATTGCGATGCACTTGCTCATTAAATAGGTAAGACAAAGTTGCATTGACCTCATGAGATAAGCCGAAGACAGGGTAGAAGTTAGTCTGACCTCAATGGAAGATAAGAGGTTACAATTATCATTAGCGGTCGCCGGGCCCAACCAACTCTGACTTAGTTCACATTATTTACAATTTAATGGTTATTGGAAATAGTTGTTGGCGTCCAACATGTTTGTTATAACGTACACTTAATGTTCTAAACTTCGTAATATTACTGTGCATTATATACCGTCGTCCATTACGTCTATGTTTACTATTACTATGCCAGAACAATGGTATTACTCTGGGTTTGATGGATAATGACACTTTGACAGCTGAATTCTTCGCTTATCTCATAATGCTGTTATGGAATACAAACGAACAGGCGCACAACAAACGCAGATAGTTCGTTTAAGAACAAATGTTTTTACGTTTTCAGTTGTGTCAATACAAATGTAATGATTTTTTTCTCACGTTTTAACGTAAGCCTACGATACATAGATACAGATGCATGCATTATTATTATTGCATAATTCTATTTTGGATTATTATATTTGCATGCATTATATAAAATAATAGTGCAAAAAATGTGCAATATATTACTTAAATTTTTTGTTGTTTTAATAAAACATTATTTACATTCAAAAAAAAATATTGGGAAACAGTAAAAAAACTGTTTATGTCTTCAAATCAAATAATGAAGAAACTTTTCCACAATGGCTAAGAAACATAAATAGATCGAAGATATTATAATAGGCACAGGGAGAAAAGAAACTAGGAGGGTAAATCAAGAAGAAGAAAAGAAAAGAGGGAATTCTTCGATAGTTATTCAAACAAAAGAAATATCGGTCCTCTTGGATACTCGGGAGGTGTGTTTGTCGAAGCCGTTCAGTTTTCTTTCTCAATATATTGTGCAAATAATATCCCGGTATTGGATGTACAAAGAGAGCAACAAGTTTCCGAAGAAGTAATCACATTTTTCTTACCTTTGCTCAGAATCCGGGTATTTGTTTGTTGAACAACGAATCATTTCAACAAAAAAATATTCAAGTTGACAGATCAACTATAAACACAATAATAATAGTTTATCAAGAACAATACACTCCACAAAATAACGTAACAAATTTGCTATGATGTTTTATTTATAAACACTTCAAAATATTTTAATATAAAGCTCGGTGCATTAAAGAACACAATTATATCACTAATGTTGCGAGCGGGGATACAAGATACAAGGTCACAGAAAACACGTGGTAGTATAAAAAATAAAACTTTTTAGGTTTGACGTTTAAGATGTGATCAGCTGACCGGGCGGGGGAGGTTAGAGAGGAGTGCGAGGTGGCCCGCGCGCGCTTATGACCGCTCACAAACTGAGCGGGTCGACCGCATGGCGGCGGGGCGGCCGCGGCGGTCGCGCCGGCCCGGGCCTGACCCAACAGGTGACGCCGGGCTCACGTGGCAGGTGCAAGAGGAAAACACCGCCGCCACCGGACACCGCGACGCGCTTTTCCGATGTGCAGACCGATTCCGTTATATTTACTATGGGCAGGTGTAAAAGATGACCAAGGTGATGTCAGAACAAACGCAAGCGCTCCATGTTTCCACAAATAAATCTGTCGTCAATAGCTGCAATTATATTTGAAAATGTAATATACGTGCCTAATTAGTAAGTTAAACATGCCAGAATGAAATATTTCAAAATAAGTATCTGTAATTTAAAGTCAGTTACATTACATAGCTACGTGTACATATATATTTTAAAGTGTTTTATATAAATTTGCAAAAGTTTTTGTGAGCAATAAACTTTCATTAACAAAATATTTATTTCGAAATAAATAATAAAATTTACTTAATTTAAATAAACAAATCAGTTGACGATTCCAATAAACTGATTTTGGATGAAAAAGGTATTTTGAAAACATGGGAAAAATATATCTTTGATGTATTTAAAGACAAAAGACCTGATACTGATATTTATACCAAATTGTACGGACCACCAATAATAAAATCCAAAGTTCTTCACGCAATACAGACTGTTCCGAGCGGCGCAGGATAGGGACAGGTTCGCCGAGATGATCGCCAATGTTGGGGGGACCACACAGGTCACTTGAAGAAGATGAAGAAAAAAACAAATAATTAATTTTATAAGACAATTATGTATTTTATTACCACTTAACAGTGATTGTTTTACAGCCATATAATGATTATTAAATAGATTGTGATTTTTTGTGACTTCCACGTTTATCTTTATTTCGACAGCGACCGGTTTTGCCAGGCTTGCTGGCAAAGCGACAGATTAGTCTGTATATGTCTGCAACACTGGCAATATTGATCGCTGTCGAAATAAAAACATAAGAGTAAGAAGTTCTTAAAAAGTATATTTTTATGTTATTTTAATTTTAAATGAACACCCATCGAGAGATTTCAATAAAATTATTTGATTTCCTCTTTATGACTTTTTAATTTTTTTTATCTAGTCTGAAAACTATTATAATATCCAATATAAAATTAATTAATCTATTAATTGTCAGTCAGCTGTTTTTTATATGTAGACGATGCTGTGTTAATCGCTGACAGTAGAGAAAATTTGCAAGTCTTAGTGTCAAGGATGTATGAGGCATGCAAAAAGTGTGACCTGGTGATGAATGTGTCTAAATCTAAAGTGATCGTTTTCGAGAAAGAAGAATGTATGACGATTTATGATAAAAAATCCGATGGGCGAGAAATTAGAGCAAGTTACCGAATTTACGTATCTGGGAAGCATGTTAACAAGATACGGAAAAATGGAGGAAAACATTGAAAGAAGGGTTGGTGTTCACAGAAGCAAAGATGGCAGTACACAATAGAGTTCTAGTGCCAACCCTCATATATGGAAGTGAAGCTTGGAGCCGGCATAAGAAGGATGAAAGCAGGATAAATGCCATAGAAATGAGATCACTAAGAAGAATGTGAGGGAAAGCGTTGAATGATAGAATACGGAACGATGAAATAAGAAAGAAATGTAAGGCAGATGACTGCATCATGGATAAAATTAAAAAAGATCCCTGAGATGGTTTAGACATATGGAACGAATTGATGAGAGTAGAATGGTTAAAAAGTTGTACACAAGCAGCGTGAGTAGAAGAAGAAGCCGAGGACGACCGAGGAAAACATGACATGACCAAATTTAACAATTCGAATTCGGAATAATCGCGTGTATGGTACGATGTATGAATGTAGAAGAAGCCCGAGAGGTATGCCAGGACAGAGCATTGTGGCGATCCATCTTCTCTGCCTACCCCTCCGGGGAAATGGCGTGATGGTTAGTTAGTTAATTTTCTATAAAATTAATTTAAAAATCCCGATTGTTAGTAATATAAAATATACATTATTTTAATATTGAACAATGGTTTTTGTCGCCGACTTTTAATTATATTTTGTTTCAAATTTTATGTTTCATTGATCAAATGAACTTCAACCAAAACATTTCATTTAAAAATATTATTATTTTCGACTTTTTATTGATAAATAACATACGAATATATTTTATTGAACGCCCATGTTCATCAAATTTACTTAAGACGATTCATACAATTCTAAATATATAGAAGAAATATGTTCGTGTACTCAACGCAAATAAATATTCGGTGACTGAACGTATCGTACATACTTACACTGAACACCTACTTATAGTCTAGTTTGAAATAAAATAGCAATGTGGATAGCATTAAAGTACTTACCGAAATGACGGAAATACGAGTATACAAGCATTTTATAAGTACACTTTAAAAAAAATGTTAACATAGTTTCTAGTTTTAAAGTAATTAATCTGACGCCCAAAGATTCAAATGTGAATTCTTTTGTCAAGGTTTTCCTTTGTTTTAATGTCATTTTATTTGTGTGCCAAATACCAAGCGGCTAATATAAACAAACTGAACAAATATATTTTTATTGCGTTATCAACAGATGGTAGAAGCAGGTACCGACTAATTATCATAATTTCATAGAATTGAAATTGATTATGTTATTTTTCTTCTTCTTCATGCAATATTTTATAGAGATGAGGATTATGACCTCAGAGGAACATCCGATATTAATATTAATATCTAATTTTTTTAATAATTTCGGTTCGATCAATGTTGGTTCGTTTAAGTTCCGAATTTTAGGTATGAAATTCTTGGAGCGATCAAAACAATGACGGAAGTAGAAATCTCGTCGAAATCACATCACTAAGGAGATTGTGCGGAAAGACGAAGGTTGATAGAATTCTCAACAACTATAAAACTAATAAATATATGATGGATGAATCCGTTTTCAGAAGTAAAAATCGAAAAGGATTAATATAATACTTGGATAGATAAAATTTATTGATGAAGTGAGAATGATTGAAAATAAAATATACACAAGTAGTTTGGAAAAAAAAGAAGAAGAGGAAGGCCCATGAAAAACACCCCATGACCACTCTTATCAATAACCAAAAGGCGGGGATTTTCGAAATTCGAAAAGCATGCATGTCACGATGCAAGAAAATACAGGAGTTTCGAGATATAATACAGTTGTAGTCAATCCTCTCTGCCTATCCTTCCGTGGAAATAGCATGATGGTTAGTTAATTAGTTTTTCAGTTCAGGAGGACTCCTATATAATAATGATGACCGAACGCGTCCGATGCGTTTTTGTGCTTATAACATGCCTTTTAAACCCAATTACTGTATAAAATTTGTTTACCTATTATATTGATTCTCATGACATGTGATAGGTGGCTAATTTTAAGATAATCTTATGATTTTACTGAAATCTTTTGATAGAAATTCATTTTAAATAATAATTAAATATACGATATTTTTCTACTACCACTTTAAAATTTATTTCGACGGCGACCAGTTTCGCCAGGCTCGCTGGCGTCGACAGATTGGTGTCACTGTTATACTCCTTTATATACATGCAGATCAGGAGTTGTAAATATAATTCCATACAAAAATAATAATTAAAAACTTACTGATTTTAATATTGCTAAGTAAACAAGGCAGCTGCAATCTCTGGGGCTCTAAAATCCACAATAGGGAAAAACAAAGACATGGCCATTAAGAGTAAGATGAGAATCTAAAAAGCATGCTTAAGACCAATAATAACATATGGCGTCGAAGCAAGAGCAGACACAGTAAGGACCAAACATGTTTTGAGGACGTCCGAAATGAAGACATTGAGGACGATAGCAGGCAAGACACCGAGAGATTGAACGAATAACACCAGAATTAGAGAGATACGTGAGGTTGAGGATATTATAAGATGGAATAGATAGCGAAAAAGTGACTGGAACGGTCATATTCAAAGAATGGACACCACCAGACTCCCCTATATTGCATTGCATAATCAACGTCATGGGACTCGTCCTCGTGGAAGACCTCCTAAAAGAACAGCTAGGAATCTACCTCACAGGAGGAGCAACACTCTGGAGAATATATCACATAGATCCACAAGAAGGAAGAAGAAGAAGAAGAATATTGCAATTAAATTTGTTTAAGAGCACTCTGTTTTTATCTAGCATGAAATTCTGAAAATACCGCTTTATTATATTTAAAAAAAATTAATCCCTGCAATTATTTCGATTTTATTTGAAATCTAAATATACAAATGAAAGACGCGCAATAATTCGCTGCAGTTTCATCTGACTTTTCAATATCTCCATGGTCATCTCTAAATCATTCAACATAACGGAAATACACGAAATTAACCTAGTAGCACGTTTTTTTATACCCATTCGGTTGCCGGTTACAACATATATAGAACCACAACATAATTATATGCTTCACTCGATTTTTAGTTTTGTAGGTATAATTTTAAAATAGGAACACTTGTATTCTTGATGTGAAATTTGTATATAGAGAATATATCGTCAGTTAAAATAACAATTCATTTATGCTTAAAAGCACTAAAAGATTGACTAAAGAATTGTGTTTATGATTCTTTAAAAATCATATCGATTTGACAACTAGTTTAAATGCTAGATTCATATAGTAGACTTAAAAAAATACTACAGGTGTAATTGTTCTATGAAAAATATATTTTAAATAGTTGTAATGTATTTTATAATCGGGTAGTGGTCAAGGAGACAGAACGCTTGGCTTCTGCTCCAAAGGACTAGGGTTCAAGGATGGACACGACCAGATTCATTATTTATAATAAAAATATATTTACTGCTCATTTCGATGATTGTAAAATAAATTCTAATACCATTAATTTAAATCCTTAGTGTTATTTTTTTTTAAATTCGCAAATTTTTTTACATAAAAATATCAAGGATTTATGGGAAAACATAAATATTATGCGATTTATTCCAAGTTAGATTGGTGCATTTTTATATTTTAAGGCTTTTACGATAACGTTATCAGCTTTTGGGGGGAAACAGTTAAATTTTCTCATTCTTGAAGCGTAATGAAAAATAACATTGAACGTTTTATTACGCACCTACCCACAATTTCATTGATTTTCTGATAGAGAAGGCGATAATGGTTTTACTACCTTTGAAGTATTTTATTACAGCGAACAGTAGTACATAAATATTCAAATAGTACTTTATGAAAACTTGGATTTAATTATTTTATAACTACCTCCAAATTATTGATTTTTTAAATACAAAATGGATGTTTATTTTGATATTAAATACGTAATTTTATTTCAAAATTGTATTGTTTTTTTCACTCAATATTAGTATGTTTTTTTACATTTGACATAATTAATTAAATTTTATGTAATATTTAATAGACAGTAACAATTTTTGATAAACTTAGGGCGTGAACACTGTGGAATGTTTTTTCCACAGTCTGCACGCAAAAAAATATATGAAATGTAGGAAACTGTCATTTTTAATCGTTTTAATTATTCAATATAGAGTTTTACACTATGAACAATCAACCTATATTAGTTTTTTTTCTAATTGACAAAGTCATTCGTTTTCAATCATTTTATTTTACAAAAATGTGGTGACATAACAAACGCGAATTAAAACGTCTGTTTTCTAGATGTTTTGTTTGATGTTATTATTATGACATGTTTTGCCTAGGTAAGGCATTATCAGATGTTTTTGAGACATTCGTTAATGATCCATCATTGGTCGGAATGATTGTAGACGTCTATCTGGTTTCAAAATGTGGTGCTACAGACGCATGATAGGAATCAATTGGTCGGAACACTCAGCGAGTTACTGAAAAGGGCCTGAGAAACAACTCAAACACTTAAAAGGATTGCCCAGCAATGAGCAAGCTGGATAGGCCATAACATTTAGTTTCAAGGGCTGCTTATTACTATCTCAGATGAAACGGTTGAGGGTAGACATTTTAGAGTATATGGAGCAAGTGAAGAAAAAACATGTGCTGTGGCAGCTAAACAGATATGAAATTACAAGCTGGAGACATGACCGAGTGGAGAGATCGAGTAAGGCTTGTTGCAGTTCAATTCACAGAATGGTATCCATGGAGAAGAAGAATGGAGTTTGACATCATTGTTAAAAAAACAATAAATTGGAAGTGGAATGTTTTGCCTTGATACATCATCTCATTTTTATTAATCTATAATAATACGACGAAACTTGTAGAAAACATACGTATTTCACAATATTAAGTGATATAACTTAGTGCTTTTATTCTTCTTTATAGCAGACTAGTTGGACTAAAAAGAAGAATAGGACTTAGCAGGACAGCTTTTAGAAACATGGGTTACATCCTTAAAAACCGGAAAATACCATTCAACCTGAAAATAAAAGACTATGAAGCCTGCGTTCTGCCTGTTGTTACTTATAGTCTTGAAACTGTAACATTGTCCAAACAAAGTGCCGCGAAACTACGAGTGACCCAAAGATCCATGTTAGGAATAAGCCTAAGAAACAGAGTCGGAAACGATACGGTGAGAGAAAAAACAAAGATCACGGACATCATCCACTGGGTGGCGACTCTAAAATGGCAATGGGCATTTCACGTAGCCAAAAGCTCAGATGAAAAATGGACAAGAAGACTGCTGACTTGGAGACCGTGGACGGCAAAGAGAAGTGCAGAGCGACCGTAACTACGGTGGAAGGATGATCTGAACAGACACGTCGGAATAACCTGGATAAAGTCTGCACAATACAGAGTGACATGGAAGCGAATGGAGTAGGCCTTTGTCCAGGAGTGAACAGGAATAGGCTGAAGAAAAAGAAGAAGAAGAATATGTGCTTTTATACGAATTTAAATGTATTATTTATAGAGTTAATGGACGTTTATATCTATAAAAATAATATTAAACTAGACGTATTGTTATATATAATGAAATTCCAATACATTACGATGACACTAATAGATACAAGCCGATATTAGATGGAAGCAAAACATTGCCGCATTAAAAGAAAACAATAATATTTGGAGCTAGTCTAAAAAGTAGGGCAATCTATTTCGGTGTATTGATCGACCCTTTGTCAATACGGGGAGGACACGATGTGACGACTTCGGTACAATTTGTAACAGAATATGGCTTAAGTAAGAAAATACCCATATAAAAAAAAAAACAATTTTTATTTTCCCATCGGGCGGTCATGTTTCTGTAACATTGTTGATTCATATATTTATTTTTTCTTGAACAGCGAAGTTAAATAGCGTATTTAATATAAATGAAACGTACGTTTTATTATTATTGTTATTATTTTGTTGAATCTCTCTTTACATCATGACAGCATGAGCCAAATCAATGTAAAGGGTATTATAGCAGCTATCATAGTGATTCTCGTGACATGTGATAGGTAGCTAATCTATCGCCATTTTATTGTCACGTGAATTCTACACCAGACCAAAGGCAGTGTAACAATCACACTGTTCTTGCCGGGAATCGAACCCGTAACCTCCAGGGTGGCAGTCAATACACTTACCACTCGGCCACGAAGGTCGTCATTATATATGATTAAAGTTGGCAAGAATATGATCATGTCCACAACGTAGACATAAGAAAAACTTGCGAAATAGAGGATATTGTTCAGTGGAGTAGATCCAGAAGAAGATACTGGAGGGACCATGTAGCCCGAATGGATGGTGACAGACTTGCATATACAGCCGCTTATGAATTCCCCTCCGGACACCGCCCCCCTGGAAGAAAACATAAACATTATTGGATTTTAACTAGATATGCATTTAAAAAACAAACATATTTATTTTTAATTGTTTGGAATGACATGCTTCGCCTTGCTTAAGCAATACATTTAAACAATTTACATTTTCATTCGTATTAATGATTTAGCATGGAGTTTTATATCTATGTTTAAGAATCAATTATTACATAATTAAGAATCATAACATATAGATGTATGGTAGGACGAGCTTCTACTTAAAATAAATACTGATTAATTGTATCATATACTATATATTACTTATAGTATTATGCACGAGCGGTTACGATATATTTACGTAAAATATTTAGACGCTTAGGCAATATTTTCACATTGGGACCTTCGAAGATATCCCATTTGTGTCAAATTTAAGCACTTTGTTGAACAAAAGGCAATAAATTCATATTCCGGTATACAGATCGCCGCATTGTGTCCCTGACTTAGTAACGATTTTGTGTTGGTCTAAAGATGGATTAATATATCGACTGAAACAACTATGATAGTGCATAACGGAGTTCTAGAGCCAATACTTGACATATATGTGGGAGAGAAACTTGGAATTAGCAGAAGGATAAACGAATTAAGAATGCTAAGAAAAATGTGCGTAAAAACTGTGTACGATTGAAAACCGAACCAAAAAGTAAAAAATGATTTTAAGGCAGATGAATGCGTCCTAAATAAATGTGCCATAAGTTTGGACATACGGAACGAATGAATGAGTGAAGATTTCTTTAAAGTTTATATAAAAGTAGAGTGAATATAAATACAAGTTGTGAGAGGCCAAGGAAAACATGGCATAACTAAATTATGCAAATACTAAATGTACCTACTGAACGCGGTCTCCTCGGAGATCGACGTCTTCCATGTAAGTGAAAGTACGTTCAGGGGGCAAATACTATTGACTTTAGAAAGTATCTTGTCTTCCTAATGTCGAACCATCTCTAATGCGTTCCTGGTACTTTGTTGTAATATTTTTATGATATTTTACCTGTACTTAATCGATGCCTTAAACATTTTCCTGTTTGTAATGTCTATTAATTTAATAAACTGATTTGATTGATTGATTGATTTAACGAAAGAAAACTTGACGATCGTGCATGTCACGGTATTCTCATGTAGAAGACGCACGAGAGTCATCTTAGGATAGAATAGCGCGGTGGTCCATTCTCTCTGCCTATACCAGTAATGAATCCACATGTTGGTTAGTTAATTTTTTGTCTAAAACTGTTGCGATGCGATATGGTGTAGACTATTTTGAATTTATAATAGAAAAATAAATAAAAAGTACGCATGCTTTATTCATTCATTTGTTTTAACGTTTCGAATTAAACGTTTGTTTCGAGACTAAATTTTGAACCGAAATTTGAATTCCATTTTCTTTAAACGTTGATGTGAATTAGTCGATAAGTAAATGCCAACTAAAACGATGGACATCTTGGCAAGTGCCTAATTTGATACAGCACTTAGTTTAGCTCAGGGTTGACGGAGCGTGGCCCGTGAGCGGCAGTGGTCCCTCGGGTGCAGTAATGGACCGCGGACCGCTATTTATTATCCATGAACAGTTTCGTACAAGAGCGAAATCAATATTGCACTGTGTTTCAAATGCTTTTATTTATGTTATAGAGATTTAAAGAAAGGGTTTTGTTTGTGTTCAAAATAATTAATTAAAAAATACACGAAATTAAAACTATACATGTTACCATTTAAAAAAAAATTGTATAACGAAGCTGTATTCAGGTGTAAATTTTTTTTTTTAAATAAAATGTTTTTCATATCCCTAAAATATATACTATATAAAATACACATTTAATGAATTAAGAAAGGTTGCCTGATTTCTGACAAAAAGCTTTTTTTTATTTTAATGAACACAAACGTTAAACAGAATACAAAAAAATAATAAAATGTTAAACCATCACAGCGTTGAAATTTAAAATGTTAATAATAAATTAATTCCTCTGAAATCGTGTGAATGTTTTATTTGACACGTTATATAGGTGTTTCATGACGGGTTTAAATGTGAAAATATTATCGTCGACGCGGCTTGCGGCACGGTACAGCTGCATACGCCCCCGCGGGCTGGTATTGTATGACAACACACTACACCGTATTCCGTATTTACGGGACGCAGATAATTTTATCTCCGCGTAATGCACAATATGGAATAACAATGATTTATTTTATTTGTAATTTTATGTATTAAATTTAATAATATCAGCAAATCCAAAAAAATATCTATGGATAAATACCAATGAATACCGGAACGTAATTACCAAAAACCTGTGCAATATACTTCAAATTAAATTGGTTAGTTGAATAATGCAGAAAAATGCTTTCAAACGTTAAATAAGAAATTAACAATACATTAAAACTAAGGCCACGCAGTTTTTGAATATAGCGAATGATTTGAGATGACTCAAAATAATTAAACCACACGAATTAATGGTGAGGATAGTGATAGTAGAGTAGACATGTAAAGTCGCTTACAAAATCCATTTTCGGATACTGTCCACCTGGAGATGTATGGATAGATGGACCTCATTATCCTCGGAGATATTATTTCTGTGCCACTAATCAGATCTATTAAAATTAGAAGGAGAAGAATGAGAAGGAAGAGAAGAAGGAGAAGAAGGAAAATAAGGAGAAGAAGGAGAAGAAGGAGAAGACGGAGAAGAAGGAGAAGAAGGAGAAGAAGGAAAAGAAGGAAAAGAAGGAGAAGGAGGAGAAGAAAGAGAAGAAGGAGAATAAGGAGGAGACTGAGAAGAAGGAGAAGAAGTAGTATGTGAAAAAGAAAGAGAAGAAGGAGGAGACAGAGAAGAAGGAGAAGAAGTAGTAGATGAAAAAGAAAGACAAGGAGGAGAAGAACAATAAAGAATAAAAGGAGAAGAAGGAGAAGAAGGAGAAGAAGGAGAAGAAGGAGAAGAAGGAGAAGAAGGAGAAGAAGGAGAAGAAGGAGAAGAAAGAGAAGAAGGAGAAGAAGGAGAAGAGGGAGAAGAAGGAGAAGAAGGAGAAGAAGGAGAAGAAGGAGAAGAAGGAGAAGAAGGAGAAGATGGAGAAGAAGGAGAAGAAGGAGAAGAAGAAGAAGAAGGAGAAGAAGTAGAAGAAGTAGAAGAAGGAGAAGAAGGAGAAGAAAGAGAAGAAGGAGAAGAAGGAGAAGAAGGAGAAAAAGGAGAAGAAGGAGAAGAAGGAGAAGAAGGAGAAGAAGGAGAAGAAGGAGAAGAAGGAGAAGAAGGAGAAGAAGGAGAAGAAGGAGAAGAATGAGAAGAAGGAGAAGAAGGAGTAGATGAAAAAGAAGGAGAAGAAGTAGAAGAATAATTAATGTATCGAACTTCCAGTGGTTAATAAATCAAAACTCATTAATCTTCTTCTTATTATTGTCTTCCCCTCTCTTATCAGAGGTTGGACACATCGTGGCTATTTCTTTATCATTGCAGCTATAAACAAGATTGCTGCAACTGAACTATTCTCGAAGGTTTTCTCGTCAGGATTTTATAATTTTTCAGAAACTTCCATTAAATTTTCCAGGGATAAACTTCTGAATATTGAACAAAATTATTGTATTTATTAATCTCAACATGTAATATGCTGATATAATACGAGTACATACTATGTGCTGATAAAATGTGGCTCAAACAACAAGACTGCCGTTATGTTCACATAACGTGGTCATCGAACATTTTTGCTGCTTATATCTAAGAAGTAATTTATCAATAACTTATGCTTACTTTTTTCAAAGGATTTAAAAAATATATTTTCCAAAAGTTTTTTTACAAACTCGCAAGTATGTTTTGGATTCTACACAATCTTCTTTAGTATAAAAATTGTATACAGGTATTATTTGATACTCGTAACAGATATTTTACATGAGAGAGTTTGGTAGCTATCCGTGGCTTTATCCCACTGCATTCCTTTTGGGCATGCTGGGGACCAATAGTTTGCAGATTAGAAGAGATGGGTGCACACTTACCCAATTCTTCAGACTTATCAGGGGATTCTTTGAGAACTCCGTTATCTTGGAGGCTATCCATCTTTATGTTCCAGATGGTAATCTTCGACAGGGTCAGCATATACTGTTTTATCTCCCAGCATGCAGAACCAACCTGCCTCTGGTGATGCCGGTGGGGAGAGCAATCAAACTTCTGAACATGATCGCTTCGGAGATCGATGTCTTTCATATTCGTGACAAATACTCTTGACTTTGGAGAATATCTTGTATTCCTAATCTCGAACCATCTCTCATGCGTTCCTGGTATTATATATTTTTTATGTTTTACCTGTTCTCAATAGATGTTTTAAACTAAAATCGTGGTTTGTAATATCTTTTGAGAAAATAAATTGATTTGATTTGATTGATATTGTCTCTACTCGTTTGTTAATTGTTTACTTTATATTATTTCTTATGTTTATAAAAAAAATATTCTTGTGATATAATGGCTTGGGGTGGTAGGATGGGGATGCATTACTTAAATTTGATTGAAACCTGTTGCTGCGCGGGTACCATCTTATCATTCGCATGAAATTATAATCAGAATATATGGAAGAGGCGTCACACGCGAACATCTCCGATAATATTTCATACAAACGTGTCTTATTTGTCACCGTCTGGGTGGGAGGGCTGCGCACCGCGGATGCCGGATTTGAATTCCCTATGTTTTTTCAAAGAAATTGAATAACAGAAGGGCGAACTTGTCACACGAAAAATGAAGCCACCCAACAGATCAACATGACATTAAATGGCATTGTATATGAAAAAGCACATTAATTTGATACGCAAACAAACAAACGGAGGCGAATAGTACGCACTATTACATCTGATCTTGGAGGGTAAGATTGAGGGTCGACGAGGTGTTGGGAGAAGACGGGTTTCCTGGCTGAGGAACATCCGAGAGTGGACGGGGTTGAGGACCGTGGGGGAGCTGTTCCGAGCTGCCCAGGACGTGGAGGCCTACTCAAGGGTGTTAACGTTGGGGAGACCTGACAGGACACGGAAAGAAGAAGAAGAAGAAGAAACAAACAAGCAAACCATCACATCGTTTCCCCAAAGGGGAGGCAGAGAGAATGGACCGCCACACTACTCTATCCTGACACACCTATCTAGTTTCCTCCACATTTTTACAGCGATTCATATACGCACGTCGATTCTTCCGACTTCTAACATGACCAACCTTTAAAATTTGATTAATTTGGTCATGTCATATACTTCATTTACATCATTAAGATACTTTCTTAACCATTCTTTCTCCATCCATGCGCTCCATATGTCCGCCACACTACTCTATCCTGACACACCTCTCTAGATTCCTCCACATTTTTACAGCGTCGATTCTTCCGACTTCTAACATGACCAACCTTTAAAATTTGATTAATTTGGTCATGGCATATACTTCATTTACATCGTTAACATACTTTCTTAACCATTTTTTCTCCATCCATGCACTCCATATATCCGATCCTACGCAGAGATCCTTTCATAATTTTGTTCATAATAGCTTCTTTCGCTCTACATTCCTTTCTTATATCGGCATTTGAGATTCTGTCGTATATCGTTCTTTCACCTCATCTCTACTGCATTTATTTTTCTTTATCTGCCAGTTCCAGGCTTCGCTTCCATACATTGGGGTTGCGACCAGAACTTCATTCAATTTTGGTCCCAAAATGTTAATTCATCAACAAAAATGAGAGTATTAAACGTCTGTGTTCCGCCAGTGTTAATTTTTGGTATTGAGACAGTCACAAAAAAGTTCCAATAAGCTGAGAGTCACATAAAAAGTAGTGGAGAGAGCCATGTTGGCTATAAGCTTGCTGGACAGAGTCAGAAATGAAGATATACGAGCCAAGACAAAAGTCTCGCAAAAGTCGAGACCCTTAAGTGGCGTTGGGCGGGACGCGTCGCTTGTGACCCAGATCAAAAGTAGGCAAAGACTGCTGTGCTGGAAGCCGAAACGGCAAAGCGTGAAGTTGGAGTTCTACAGTTGCATTAGCGCGACGATATTCGGAAGAGTGTGGGAAGTGCCTGGATGTTGATTACTCAGGATAGAAGGTAGTGGAACATACAAGAGGAGGCCTACGTCCAGTAGTGCACAGCCACAATAGGCTGAAGAAAAACAAGAAGAAGAAATAAAATATTTCGATATCTCTTCTATATTTTGTTTTGTGTGATTTTGGGTAATAACGTATGATTTCTCCTTCTCGACCGCAGTTTCGGAGATCGTTGCAGTCTCCATCTTCAGGGTAATGTGGTAGTGGTAATAAGTGTGGCATTAGTTGTTTCTGCTAAGCTACTTCACTGTTGTACCATGTCGCCGGCAGTGTGTACGTGAGAAATAGAAAGTCCGCGCTTAATTAATAAATTCTTCTATATTCGCCTAGATTTTGTATTGCAGATTCACATGTATTCCTCTTCTTCTTCTTATCAGCCGTGTTACATCCACTGCCAAACGTAGGCCTATTCCAAAGCACGCCACTGCCCCCTATCATTTGCAACTCTCGTCTATCCTCGTTCAGCAATCTTTACAGTATATGCAGTCAAACGGGCAGGGGGTGGTCCATCTCAACGAAATCCAGTGCGCAGTTATCACTCAAAAACCCGTATTTCAGTTTTCCAACAAATATGACCAGCTAATCTAGTTATTCCAATTTAAATAATTATAACATAAATACTATTTATCTATAAAACCATTACCTATAGACACATTTTAAGGTTAAGGCACTTGAAAGCAAATTTCTTCTTTTTCTTTCAGGTCATCTCAACGTTGGTGATCACTGCAGCAAAAGCATCTCTATCCTGCGCCACTTGGAACAGGTTCTGAACTCTTGTTATTCCTGTCCACTTTTTGATGTTCTGGGACGTCCCTCCACTTTACCCATAATCAGTCGAAGTAGTTGGTATTTTTCCCCCCTTAGCACGTGACCCAAATATGAGACCTTTCTAATTTTCACACTCGATAACAGCTATCTCTCTGATTCTCTGCAGTAATGCGCACTCTGCGGTATATCCAAATCTCAATCGCCTTTAACCGGTTCATTCTATTCACTTTTAGAGTCCAGATTTCGCAGGCATATAGTAGAACAGGCCATATAAATATGACATTTAATCATTCTTTGTCAGAGTTTCAGGTTAAAATTATCATTGCAAAAGAAAGTTCTCATTTTAATACCATCAACCGAATATCAGGTATTCGGTTGTACCTAACTTTGTTTTATTCTCTTGCTTTATTGTATTTATTTGTTGTCTTGTTTTTTTTTTTTTAGTCCATTTTCTCTTTGTTACTTATATCTTGTATTTTCTTTTCTCCTTGTTACTTATATCTTGTATTTTCTTTTGAGTCTAGGTTCTCTTTGTTACTTATATCTTGTATTATTTTTTCTTCTGAGTTATTTAGATTCGGATTTAATAATTTTTTCTTCTGATTTCATAGATATATTATTATCTTTCATAATCTACTTATATTTTTTCTTTTTCGCCATTTCTTAATATATTCTAAGTTATGAATAGCCGAATTTCTAACACCCTGATGATGGAGGCCGCAAGGGCCTCCGAAACGTTGGTGGAGCTTGACGAGAGGGAACACGGTTTCACCCCGAAAAATATTTCAGCACATGCAACTTCAATTCTGAATTTTATTTCAATGTCCGAGTCCAAAAGCTTTAGTAATAATACTGCCAAGGTATTTAAATTCGTCGACCATTTCAACATTCACACCATTCAGTTGCAGAGTAGATGAAGAATAGTTGCGTCGCCCAAAAGTCATTCATTTGGTCTTCTTAACGTTGATTTTCAAGCCCAGATCCTCTCCTGATATATCAATTTTATTTAGGAGTTCTTGAAGATCGGGTATACTGAAATAACCGTCTCATCAGCAAACTAAAGAGATTTAAAAATAAACACGTTAGAGATTTTTAATAAAATGTTATTTATTAATCAGGGCCTACTTTTAGCGTACTTTTCCTTAAGTATGCTTTGCTAATCAATTTACTATTACTATCTAACAAAAAAATATAGTGCTTACTCCTTGAGTATCATCAATCCCCAGTTTCCCTTTACCCATGACGATATCAATCTACATTTAAGGTCGTTTTTTATGGAACTTTACTTAAGTATGTGATATTCCATATCCGTTCCACCAAACGCCTAAATTATTCATTCTAAAATTTGGGACGTATTCCTAGTTCTCTTAATGTGTAATTCCGCCCCATGAAAAATGTGGAATGGAAGAGAGAATCAGATGGGGTGAACAAAATGTTGCCAGAGATTCATCAGAAAGCTGTCTCGACATATGGCACAAGTATTTCTGAAATGGAACAAGTCCAAAATGAGTTTTTCAGTATTGTCATTTTGGATATTCTAGCATGATAATGAGTATAATATAAATTTATTTTATTTCTCTTCAATATTATTTTCACTAGTTGAATCTAATTGATTGATTAAATCTAAAGCGTCTCTTACACGATTTATAATATTAACAATACTGTATGATATTGACTATATTGAAGCGATATTGAAGAAATCAAGATTTTTCTGATATCGGGCCGTCAATATTTTAAAGTGGAGGAGATACTATCAATATTCTCAATGAATAAACGACTGTATCAATAGTATTGACAATAATAGTTTTGTCAATAATATTAATCGTGTAAAGGCCGCTTCATATATATTTACATTTGAGTTTTAAAAAGCTTTATATTTAATTAAAAAAAAATTTTTTAAAACTGTTAAATTAAAAAACTTTGTTAAATGTATCAAAATTGTAATTTATTATTATTGATCGTTTTAGACGCTACATTATGTGTTATTGTTTCTTATTTTCTTACTGTTTTTATTATTATGATGATTATTTTTATTATTATTTATATTTATTATAATTATTATTCAACATTTTGAATGTATACAAACACTTGTAGACAAATACTGGATTTAACCCATTGCGGGTTTGTCATTTTCAAAGATTAATTTTATCTTAATAGAGACGACGATGTAAATTGTTTTTTGGAAACAGAATATGGTGGTCGAGGCGTCTACAGGACTTATAACCTGTCATTGGTTGGGTTAAGCGATCGCTTTATGTAATACAACATTCCCCATTCCGCCCTTCTTACGACCACCAAGTCTTTTCAAATTTTTGAAAGTCTGGCAAAATATGCTTATATGTTGAGGAACACTTCACACATTTTTGTTCAATCTACACTAGCGCCATCTATTATTATTATTATTATTCTGACTATTACTATTATTTATTTTTTCCACCTTAAATATGTTCTCCTATAAATTGTAACTAGCCGTTCTTTTAATTAAAATAATTAGTTACCTAACTCAACTCCAGCAAGATCTTCAAAATGAGGTATATCAAAGAAATTATTTGACATAGGAATAAATACACATACAGGTTCGAAAAATCACGAAAATTTGACAGTTGAAATATTATTGCAACACCTGATGATGTCAACATAGGCTAACGAAACAGCTGTCGCGTAAAATAAAAATACAGTTGTGATACATAAAACAATTTTTTTTTAATTTTACAGTTTGTAATGTTACAGTATCATAGTTTTTCAGCCAAAACAATAGTATATTTAAAAACAAATTATTGTAGAAACCACCCAAAAGTATTGCAAAAAAATTTATACGGCATTAAACTATTATATGTTAGATTTCATTTCTTGAACGATATTGTAAAACTCTATATTATTAATGAATACGAATGAAAACGTCTATTTTCTTGATGTTTTATTATATTTAATGGGTGACATCGACGACCTTCGTGGCTGAGTGCCAAGTGCTACGACTGCCAAATCGAAGGTCCCAGGATAGCAGTGTGATTGTCTATGTCTTTGGTCTGGTGTAGAATTCACGTGACAATAAAAAAAATAGCTACCTATTACATGTCATGAAAATCAATATGAAAGCTATACCCTTTCCATCGATATGGCTCGCGCTGTAACAATGTAAAGAGCGATTTAACAAAATCATAATAATCTATTCTATATTCGCCTTCACTTTGTGTTGTGGATTCATATTTGAATACATATAGTTACACTTTGTATTACAATACATTTTTATTTTTACTGAACTCTGACATGCTTCGGTTACAAGTAACCTTTATCAATGAGTACATTTTTTTAAGGTTAAAGTTGTATTCATTGATAAAGATTACTTGTAACCGAAATATTAGGTCCTTACATATGAAATTGGCGTTTTGCCGTACTGGCAACTTTGATCTCAAATATCTTCTCTTTGGTTAGGAATTCCAAATTCAAATTTATACGTACATACTTTGATTAAATAAATATATTATATTTAAAAAAAATCAACTTTATGTTCCTCCCATACAAAACGCCAATTTCATATGTAAGGACCTAATATGTGTGAGTTCAGTGAAAATAACAAGTGTTGTAATACAAAGTGTAACTATATTTATTTAAATAATAATAATCTGGTACAATCAAATATTTTGATAATGCCTTAGCTAGGCGAAACATGTCACATTCAAAAAATATAATAAAACTTCTAGAAAATATTCGTATTAATTAAATAGTATGCTAGATGATTTTGTGGTGAGAGAAGTCGTCACTAACATTGCCTTACAATTAATTATTTACCTCGAAAATTTTCATTTTGAATAATTCATTGTATAATGGATAACTTAAACGGGGCAAATATTTTCGACCCCTGTCGGAACTATTCGCGCCGAGGCGAATCAATTCATAAGTTTACGCGTGAATAAATTACCCAACAATAATTGAATAAATCAAGCCGTCCCCTCCACCCGTCGGAATCCTGTAAACACTCCTGGGGGGCGCGGGGTGGCTCACTCTTTCTCATTAATTTTCAAGAGACTATTCCGCCCTTTTTAATAAAATCATCCAAACGAAAACCGGGAACAATCGGCTGAGAGGGATTAAAGCGAGGATTTGCCATTATTGCGGAACATAGTTTTATAAGCCGAATGCTCATTTCTGAAAATTAAAATAGGTACCTACCAATATTTGTATTTTCACAAGTACCTATACAGATTGATTCACAGTTACTTGAAAAATATATATTGTAACATTTAAGTTATGATAGAAATGAGCTTTGTTGAAGCGAGTGAAGTATGTCAGGAAAGATGAGTATGGCGGTCAATTATTTCTGCCTATCCCTTCGGAAAGGCGACATGATTAGTTAGTATGTTTACAACTACAATTAATCAATAATATTTATCAACGAACAAATGCCTGTGCATTTAATAGCACTCTACAATTAACGGTCTATTTATGTAAAGTTCAAAACATTAAGATACATTTTGAAACCATTTCGCGTTCGAAAGGCGCCGCCATCCCGACGACCATTATGAGACAGTTGAACGAGGCACATCGATTCTCTCCAAAGTGATATCCGTTAACGTAAATTTCCCGCTGCCGCGGCAACAATATATCAAGAGCAATATAATACGTGTTCCAACACCCAGGGCGAGCTTTATTTCCGAGGAAGAAATATGGCGAAGTTCCTCAACCACCCCGGAGCCGCGGCCACTACCTGGAATAACGCAAGATGAATAGATCGCAATTGAAAAGCTCGCAGCCATAAACATATAAGCTCCCCCTGCTGGATGGGAGGTCGGATTCTTAACTCGGTCTCGCTACCTGCATTCTAGCAGCTCCCAGCGATTCTTCAATATTACTTCCGAAGTTTCGGAAACTTTCCAACTCCGTTCACGGTCTGCGACTCCTAATCATAAAATCAGTTCTCAAACTTGTCGCCCAGACACACCTTGCGGCTTCAGTGTGTAAACTTCTATTTTCACATTTCGACGGATTTTAAAGGGTAAAGTAACATTTCAATTAAGTACATTCACATATAAAATAACTAACTAATCATTACATAGTTTCTATGGAGCGGTTCCTGATATACCACTCGAGCTTTCTCTATATTTAAATATCGTAACACGCAAGCTCGACAATTTTTCCGACTTCGAATGTTGCCACCTTTTTGTATTTGATGAATTTGGTCGTGCTATGTTTTACTCAGCCAGCCTCGTCTTATTTTTCCATTCACACTGCTGGTATACAACTTTTTAACTATTCTTCTCTCATCCATGAGTTCCATATGTCCAAATCATCAATTTGATGTCTTATATTCTTTCCATTTGTTCAGTATATCATACATCGTTTTTCGCACATTATTATCAGTAATCTTATTTCTACGCTATTTATCCTACTTTTATCCTACCAGTTCTAAACTTCATTTATACATTAGTGTTGGCAATAGAATTGACAATATATTCTTTGAAACATACTTCTTGGGATACTACGAGATATTATTGTTTTCGTATATTTAAATGTAACAACCGCAGGAGTTAAACTGGAAACTGAATATGAATGATCAAGGTGTTTACAGGACTTATGACCTGTCATTGGTTGGGTTAAGCGCACGCTTTATGTAATTACAACATTCCCCATTTCACCTTTGTTTATGATCATGCATGACAAATTTTCGGAAGTTGTATATATGCTCCAAATCTATACTTATCTTCACATGTCAGTTTCAATTGGCCATCTATGTAGATTTGATTACACATGTTAATCTTTTTAAGATCAACCTATACAATCCACCCACTAACGCCATCTATGGAGAATGATTTTGCATGCTAAAAATCAAACGCCATCTATGGAGAATGATATTGTCACCTTATCTCCGTATCACAAAAAGATTAATACGTAAACAAAATACCTTTACAGTGGTTTTTGAAAATAAAAAAAAATACAATAATGCTTAAGTTATTCGTAATATTTAACTGAAAATGACAGTTTGACATAATTTTGGCTATTATTAATTTTTAACAAAATTTTAAGAACGCATCCATACTTGAGATTGACAGAAAAATGTGTTAAAATAATCTTATTATTATGAACTAAAAAATACAATGAAAAAGACATGTTCATATAAAACAAAGAAAATACTCAAATTACCAGAAAATAGATTTTTTTTAATATTAAATAAAGCCGCAAAAGAGACACACATCCGTAGCAGCTTCAGCGTGAGGCCAATTTAAAAAAAAAACAATAGAAAATAACAGTCTGAGATGGTACGGCCATGTCATTTAGAGCCGCCAACCCAGCCGACCATGTAAAACGAAGAGCAATGGAGATGGACCAGTGACCTAGGTCACGTGGTAGGCCCTAGTTGATGAGGATCCGACTTATCAATAGAAATCTAATAAAAAATCAGGTACTCCTAGAAGCTACCTAGGACATACAGGACCATATGTCTCCAAAATGAGAAACCATAAAAGAAGAGCCAATCCCAAGTAAATGAGGCAAAGGATAGATAAAAGAGGATGAAAAGGCATTAGTTTTGGTTAATACAAATGAAAAGGTCAGTTTTATAGAAAACATATAAGCTTTTATTTGAATAACATGTTTGGCCTATCTAAGGCATTAACAAATGTAGTCTAACATAAGATCACATAAGATCAAATAAAACTTCTAGAAAACAGATGATTTCATTTGTATAAATTATTTAATATGAAGTTTTACTTCACTGTTCAAAATAAAAAAGGCAAATTTTTATTTAAAATATTCTTGTTCTAATCAGTATGCAGTGATACAGGTTAACAAAAAAAATAACGCGTTTTTTTCTGTTAGTTTTTCATGTAAATTTTTCACCATTCGTCAATACAAAATATTGTATATAAGATTCATTTGCACATATACATAACGTTTGATCTGCACAGTATATAACATTTGTACACTTTGAAAATAAATTAATGGCCTTAGTAATAATAATTGTATCTAAAACATTCAAAGAAGCGAGAAAATTTTCAGTGTTATTGTGTTAAGATCAATATATATTCTTGCAACTATTTATTGAGTAAACGAACAAATATTTTGGTGCAATTATTTCTGGACTGAAACAACCATAAATTGAAAGGCGACTCGCAAAGGAAACGCCAACAAGAATACTAAACTCAACAGGTGAAACAAACTACGTTATTATTTGAAAACACAAGCCAACCGCAATTTTAGAAATACACTGAGTTAAGAAATCGACACAAAGCTCTGGCGCCGGCTCAACCGAAAGCTTTTCAACTCTTCGTACAACTTTCAGAATCCTTGTGAAGGACTTTCTAGGAGTCACTCTGGAATAATTGTTTTGTAAAATAAAACTCTGACAGGCGAATTTTGAACAAAATCAGTAAAGTTTTTGACATTGGTGAAAAATGTACGTATTTTATATAAACATTTTGTTGGAGCTATATGTAACTTCGTTCAAAATCTATGCATAACGGTCTGTGAAATTAGAGTCAATGCTCAAATTCTGAAACAAACGAATATTTTTAATATATTGAGTCCGTACGTTTACAAATATTGGACGAGTGAAGAGGGATGGAAAATTCTACAAAGAGAATAGTTCGCTTAAATCTATCTAAACAACTCTGATGGCAATATATTGCGTATAATTATAATAGTGCCTACACTGATAGAACGAAACATCTCTTTACAACATTGCGACTTATCGTGGGTACAATCCTTAGAGACAAAGATGCCTAACGGAGATATTCAAAAAACCCTAATATTGTTGACATTATGAGATGGAGTAGGCAGAAAATATTCTGGAAGGACCACATCGAGAAAATGGAACCAGCGTGCATTTCCGAATGGGAAGAAAATTGGACGTCTTTATCAGATGACCAAATTGATATCCTCACAGAACAGATGTCCAACCACAAATTGAGTGCTTCATGTAAGGAAAAATATTTTTTTAGCTAATTAATACGAATGAAAACGTCAGTTTTTTAGATGTTTCATTATATTTATATAGAAATGACATGTTTCGCCCTTCTAAGGCATTATCAAATGTTTGATAATGAAATTAATAACATTTGATAATGCCTTAGAAGGGCGAAACATCTTCCCATAAAAAATATAATAAAACTTCTTCTTATTTATTTAATATGGAGTTTTACATCATTGTTCAAGAAACAATAAATAAATAGTTAGCGTTAGTTATATAAATAGAAGTGATTTTTTTTAAAATTGTACTTGTAGTTAATTCTATCTACAAAAACGATTAATTATTGGTTCGAAACAACCCGAGTTCAATTTTAATAATACTGCTTATCTATACATAAATTATTTTCTGGGAAAATGTATTAATATTCAGTTAATCATTTACAAAAATATAGAACGATATGATTGTATTTATCTAAAGCATAGGTTCCCAAAGGGGGCAGTACTACGGCAGATTGGCGTGTCCAGAGGTACGTAGGGGGCGTTAAGGTAGGTCATGGGGGCGGCCGTGGTTATGTGTTTTAATGTATGATATAATAATTAAATACTTTGAAAATACTATAATATTTTCATGAATCAACATTTTATCAAACAATTTTAATATATACGAGTACGTTTATGTAACATTTGAATAGTTTATTTCTTCTCGGCGCTACATCCCGGTGTGGGATTAAACCTCCTCCAATAGAGTCTACTAGCTCCTGTCCCTGGCAATCCACCTCCAGGTCTTTCCAATTTCCTCCAATCTTTGATCCATATATTTTTTCTAAGCCTTTGTTCATTGAGGAGTCCGAGTTCCAAGACAATTGTCTTGATATTTGTATTCGTCTGTTATTTTACCATCCAGATGAACTCTATGCCTTTAAATAATAATTAAATAAAACGATGTTTTTTAACTACTTCCACATTTGTCTTTATTTAGACAGCGACCGGTTTCGCCAGGCTCGCTGGCATCGACAGACTGGTAACACTATTGTAAACTTAGTCCTTTATATACATACAGATCAGGGGTGGTAAACATGATTCTATACAAAAATAATCTTCAAATATTTATGTAAAATTTTTCTGAATTTAACTATTGGTATTACAGGTATTCTTGGAGGTTCGTATTTAATACAATGGGTTTTAATTTTTATTATCTCTTACATATTCATATATGTTTGATTGTAATGTTTTAATTATTACTGAAGTTTAAATATAGTGTTACCAGTCTGTCGATTAGTGTTACCAGTCTGTCGATGCCAGCGGCCTGGCGAAACCGGTCGCTGTCTAAATAAAGACAAAAGTGGAAGTAGTTAAAAAACATCGTTTTATTTAATTATTATTTAAAATGAACTTCCATCAAGAGATTTCAGTAAAATCATTTGATTATCTATGCCTTTATCTAGATTTGGGACCAGCAGCTACTTAGATCTCAATTTTCTCGTCTCAGGTGGAGTGTAGAGTTTTAAACAAATATCGGTTGATTTCTCATCTGATAAAATTTCTATAGAAATTTGATAGTTGAATGTCTACAAATGATATTTTTATTCATAAAAAAATGTCGTTAAGGAATCCCATAATAATGGGAAAGTTGGTCCAGAAAATGTTTAAGAACCTATGCTCTAATGGCAATTGAAAATATTTTAAATTAACAATGTTATTCTATTTTCACTGAAAATGGTGATAGATATTGTTAAATATTTTCACGAATTTAAATAACACATCCATCATATTAATGCCTTCGTTTTTAAATGTACCGTGGACAATAATTACGTAATCCGTCATATCATACTGGTACCCAATTATGATATGTGATAAATTTTCATAAAATTGACAACCAGAAATGAATAAAAGTGATAAACCATGTTATTAATTATTCACCAGAAGATGGATTACAATATAACAATGGATTGCGAAAAATGACTAAATTACTCTCTTTTTTAATGATAATCGGGACTTTGAATTTTCGTTCCGAATTTAAATAAAAAAAATTACGTCACTTATGATTGAATATCCAACCCATTTCTTTTTACAAATATCGTCATCACTACTGAAGCTTTTTTTTTGAAATACCTTATACACGTACAATAAATATTTTAATCGTGAAATTCAAAATGAAATTGGCCCTCTAATCATTACTTCCTCTATACCTGAGAGACAAAGTCTCAAATGAATTTTTGCATCCCAAGTGAGTGACAAACATATTAAATTATCATCGACACATTATCCATTATATTGTATATTATATCCAGCAAGAAGTATACATTATAATAAGAAGTAATCTTTTATACAGATAATTTCTTTGGACGTACTCAAAACATTATAATAATAATCTGATCATAACTAATTTCGAAGTATACGAGTATTTGACCCTAACATCTAATTATACTCGTATTTAGAATTTTATGTATATCAGTATATATAAATGTAAAATATTTGTATGTTAAAAAAACACATGAATTAAATTTTTTATTATTTTATAGTGAATTCTAGTATATTAAAAAAAGAAGAAACAAATGTTTTGTTTTTGCTGCTGTTAAAGTATATACTCGTATATACAGGTAAGGCAGTCAGAAATAAAAAATACTAATGCTTGTTTTTTTGTATGTTTAGCTTTATAAGAAATAAATATGTAAACTATCAAAAAAGTAATAAAATACATAATAACAGTGAGTTTAACGAGTATTAAATTATTTTATGATGTACAGTTCGCCTATCAAACTAAATAAATAAATAAAAATTGATAATTTCTACTTCCTCTTCTCCATCCCCCTCTATCCCAGTTTATCGAGGATTGGTTATCCTTGTACGTAAGATTGTAAATAACGGAAAAATCTTGTGCCGCCAACGACAATTAAATAATTTTAAATAAAGAAAAACAAAATATTGCTGTTTTATTTTTTTACAACATCTCGAAAATGGAAAATCTTCTTGCTATTTAAAAATTTATATTTTAAGCCAATTTTTTTATGTGAGTGTCAATTCATTTGTCTATTTTTTCGTGTTATTATTAATAAGATAACAGTCTGAAATACGAAAGGTATAAAAAATATTTCAATTACCAGTATACACCTGCCGCGTCATAAATAATTGACAGATGGAAGCCATTTATATTTCACGCAGGCCCTTCCTTCACGCAGTTACGAAGTTAACGAGATTTAATAATTGAATCTGAAACTTAAGTCTTGCGAGACAGACATCATTGACATTGAAAGACAGTTTATCCGTCGGAGTAATGAAATATGCAAGTCTTACAAATCGGTAGAGCCGAGCCGGGCCGAGTTGACCCAACTCAATTAAATAAGTGGCATTACACATGCGCTATAAGGCGATTTAAGCCCTAGCATGGACCCTTGTTTTCTGTCAATGAGACTAAACCCTCGTTAATGTCGCCCTGAACGATGCCTGGTTTTTAAACACAAGTTATGTCTGCCAAAATGTAACATTTCGCGAAATCCTGACGTTGCGAAATCGCATATATTATTTCATAAATATATTCCTTTTGAATTGAGTTACGTAAAGTACATAATAAATTAAAGAATACAAACAAACATATTAACATTTGAATAATTTTATACGTTCTACTAATTTCAACGTATTATATATCCCTTTTTTACCTTTTAACCTTTCCTCTCCTTAAACGCCGTGAAAGATAAGAATTTCTGTATACATGCATATGTTGTTACCTGTCTGTGAATGTAAGTGATACTGGCAAAACAAGCGCCCTTGAGGTGAATTACCCACGAAAATGATTCTATACAAACGAACTTAATAATTATTTTTATAAGGTATGTAAATGAAATGTGTTGAGGAGCAGTTTCAAACTGACAGTGATGTAAATGCCTACTCTTAACTCAACGTAGGGGGGACCTGACATGACATCGAAAGAAGAAAATGAAATAGTAAAAAATAAAAAAAAATTAAGCAAATGTACGAGTAATGCTCGTGAGATATTCAATAAAAAAGCATTGATTATTATATAAAATGATTCAAGATTTACTATTATAGATTTCAGTTTTAAGAATATATTTTCAACAACTAACTCTTTTGTTATTTTTAATATGTCTTTGGTGGTCAAAACAGTATAAAGCTTTTTGGCATTTAAAAAACAAGTTGGCTCTGGAACTTTGAAGATACTACAAATGGTGCCGGTGTTTTATACGTATCTTGAAAATAACGATATTTGTTCTCTTAAACGATGAAAAATTAAAATCTTATGAATCGGTTCAATAAGAACTATCCTTTCAAATGAAATCATTATTTTATTTATGCAGTGGAGAAGTAGACACAAAGCCAAGGAAAGCAATAAATATTGAAATATTTTGTTAAATAAAAAGTTACGATCAATAAAACTAAAGTTTTTAAGGCTTTGCAATTAGTAATTTCCCCACCTTTTCAAACAAGACATTTTTTAATCATTAATCGAGAGAATACATTTATGAAATGAACTACAATAACTTTTTTGCAATATCTTCAATGAGTTTTAAAGTAGTTTGAATTGAATTTTCTGTGTGTATTTATTAATTTTCAGAGTTGATTGAAAAACCAGATCTGTTATCTTCCGTCTTCCAATTCAATGTCCCTTCGCGCCCTCCCCTTGTCTTGCTCAATTCTCCGTCCGGGCCCATCGCCCTTCAAGTAGGCTGACAGAATTCTGATTCCCTAATCACATACACTACTCCAAATCGAAACTGATTTGTATTCGAACACGAACTTGCATCAAATTCATTAACGCATTCAATTGAACACTGTAACGTCATTACGCGTTTTTATAAATTAAATTTATATTTTACCATGTAGAGATTTTAAGATACCACTTACTTTAACTTACGTACTTACTATAGCGTTGAGGTCATTAAAAACATATGGGCAATGTGTTAGCTAATCTAGACAGACAGGGCATGGGTATTACAATTAGGTTTTGTAATAGTAGTCTGGCTATTAGAAGTATCATAAGTTGGTGCCTATTTTACTCAATAGGCTTTTAACTTAACTTTTTTAATATTGTATTTTCGCAAGTTACTTTTGAAGTCAAAAAAGTGTTGTTGAAATACAATATTCTCAAAAAAATATTCAAATGTAAATCCACAACACGAAATGATGACGAATATATAATAAAATGAATGTATGATATATAAACTATATTTTATTTTGTCACTTATAATAACTGTATCAAATGTTTTTAAATTAATATTTATTTTCATTGATAATCAATAAATAATATTAAATACTCTATTTTTTATCCTCTCATCTCTAAGACGTATGTGTGATAGTACGATGAATGACAGAATATCAAATGCTGATATCAGAATGTAATTTATAGCGGAAGAAAGTATTATGAACAAAATTATGAAAGGCTCACTGCATTGATTTAGACACAAGGATCTCATGGAAAAATTTATTACTTTGTTTATATGTTTTTGTTTTATTTTAATGGAAAAAACATGATACAGACATATGACATAAAGTAATGACAGTACTGAACATAGGCCTTCCTTCCCGACTTCCACAACTCCCTATCTCTCGCCGCTCTGTGCCAAAATCTGGCTTGTGGTCTGCCTTCTTCTAGGATTTCTATAGCCGGTTGTCGGTCGATGAAGAAATACCTTGTTTATAATAAACTTCTACACACAAATTTTATTGACCAATTTTAATTAAGTATTATTAGGTATGGTTAAAATATACAAGAAATGAAGTTGTTTAATGTACATGTGTTTCTTATACAAAATACCACATTATCAGTAGAAAGGTACCACACTAACAGCAGTTCATCAGCTAAACAATTCACCCTGGGCAAGCTCTTATTTTATTAACGCGTTCAACCGTTTCGACACATTTTACACTCAGCGCGTTGATTCATGCAAAGCGGCAGATTAAAAACAATAGTGTTCAAACGGAGGCCTCTCAAAACAAAGGCTTCAATAATAAATAAGCACAGAGAGTGATGCTGAAGATTTTATCCCGGCCCCAGGAGCGCAGCCTGGCGCCGTGCCCCGCCGTACTGACGCACCAACCTGATGAATATTCAATATGCCGACGGGATCGACAACTTTTAGCACTCTCTAGTAGCGAATCCGTGATGGCTGTGTACTCGGCATAGACCTGAGCTATGCAGACCTTTTAACCAGGGGCGTTACACCACTTGACATTACAGTTTCATTATTAATATTTATGAAAAAACGATAGTTTTCAAGGAGTTTTATTACAGTACTTATGTACAACCAGTGGCGGTACTTCCATAGAAGCCCAGAAGCCCGGCTTGCGTAATTTTTTTTTAATCAAAACCCCCAAATTTAAGTAATCATGCCCCCGTATAAACCAAAAACCCACCAAATCACCTTCTAACAATGTTCCCATCAGGGATATGAGGAACACCCACAAGAGCTGAACCTCTGTAAGCCAGAAGAGGTTTTGATTCAAATTTTCTTACGCAAGCCGGGCTTCTGGGCTTCTATGGGAGTACCGCCACCGTGTATGACATGTTTCGCCCTTCTAAGGCATTATCAAAAGTATACATTTGATAATGCCTTAGAAGGGCGAAACATGTCATACATAAATTCTATAATAAAACTCCTTAAAAACTATCGTTTTTTCATACATATTATTAATTTAATATGGAGTTTTACATCGTTGTTCTAGAAACAATAAATTACAGTTTCTATTTAACTTTTATATTTAAGCATTCTCGTTCTTCTTTTTCCTCTTGGTTAAGGTCGTATGACCAGTTTGTGACGGTGAACTGTCCTGGAATGATGACGTCCAGCCATCCGTCCATCTCTTTGGCGGCCTTCCTGGTAGTCCCTTGCTGCTGGGGTTTTTTATTTATCGTGTATTAAAAAGTACAGAGTTGAAATATACGATTGTCAAGAAAGTCTCGAGAAAGATGCATTATTATACTTATTAAGTCAATTAATGTATTGTGTCAGTCAATCTTAGATAATTGTTATAGGTCGAAAAATATTATCACTTAATATAAAAAAAGACTTATTAAAATGTACTTGAAAGTCGCGCCTGTTTTATTATTTTGGTGCACATTTCATGGGGGTTATTGAATACTCTAAATGTGTTAAAAAATCTCTTGGAAGCGTTTGAATGGTTTATATTATAATATTTATTATAAATATTATATTATATTTAAAAAAAAAATTACACCGTTAATATAATATAATAATTAAAAGTATATAACAAAACTCAAGTTGTCTCAAAGAGATTGTATGTAAAAATAAATATATGAGAACTGACAGTAAGGTCAATCAATATATACAAAACCTGCGTAAGGCCTATATTGACACATGGCATTGAAATCAAAGTGGATTTCACAAGAACGAAGGCTAAAGTGCGGGTAGCAGAGATGCGGACGCTGAGGACAATAGCAAGAAAGAAACTTTGAGATAGGATAACACGGCTATCTGTGGGAGATATTGTCAGATGGGGCAGTTCCTGTTGCGCCCACCGGAAGACCACCAACAAGATGGAGGGATAGCTGGGAGTCAACTACCCAAGAGAAACAGACCAAGGGTCTAATAGGAGAAGAAAAAGAAAAATTAGATATTACAAAACACTGTGCAAATTATTTATTTGTTTATTGTTGCTTATCCCATTATTACAATATAAGAATGAATATTCTTAAATATTCGTTTAGTGTCATCGACCGCCTTCAAATGTAACTAAAATAAATGTTCCATTGTTTTTGTAGTAAAACACTATACTACTTTAACATTATAAACTGTTAAATTTAAAAAAACATTGTTGTATGTATCACAATTGTATTATTACTTTTCGCGACAGTTGTTGAAAAACTAAAATACTATTACTAATAATAATTTTATAACTAAAATACAAAATAATATTTGAAGAAGAGCTTGTTCATTGTCAATAGAAAGCTGGTCATTACAAAGGCGCTAAGTGCTTTAAACATAGAGAAAGAAAATACTGTTTATTGTCACTGTTTTAGGTAGCAAGGGTGGCATCTTTAGGGTAAAGTTTGAACTACATTTAAAGAACTTAAAATACTAGGAAGACTATCTGTAATATGCAGTCGCTGAGCATTGAGTTTCTTTGACTACATTGCCAGGAGAGAGCTTGGTAACCTGGAAAAGAGTATAGTCACAGGTTTCAAGTTTTCCAGGAAAAAGAAGTTGAGGCAGATCTCCTGCGCGGTGGTGTGTCCAGATTAAGAAGATGACTGGAGGAAACCTCTACTCGACGGTGTGGGCTGCGAAGAACAGATAATATTGGAGGTGTTTTGTTTGAGTCACGGGTAGTTCCATAGATCACGACCCTCAGTAATGAGGAAACAATGAAAGAAGAAGAGGAAGAAATGATAAGACGGCTTAATTATAAATAATTATACACTAAAACAACAGTTTATTACTAAATTATTAATAATTAATAATTAAAAAAACTTCTTATTTATTGTTTCTTGAACAATGATGTAAAACTCCATATTAAATAATTAATACGAATGAAAACGTCAGTTTTCTAGAAGTTTTATTATATATATTTTATGGGAATGACATGTATCGCCCTTCTAAGGCATTATCAAATATCTTTTTTTGTAAACTAACTAACTAACTAACCATCACGCCGTTTCCCCGAAAGGGTAGACAGAAAGAATGAACTGCAACACTTTAATCGATGCTGCACTCCATTCTCTCTTTTCGCCAACGCGAGAGACGCGGTGTGATGGGTTGCGAACCTCATCGCCACCAATAGGCATCTCCCGCGCACACTTCAATCATTCAGCGTCTACATAATAAATC
>JAHDVF020001551.1:0-33687 GCA_022606425.2 Lepidostoma basale
GTCAAACGCAACAAGAATTGGCAGGATCATTGGGAGTGACGCAACCAGCCATTTCAAAACGCCTGAAAGTCATGGGAATGATTCAGAAACAAGGAAAGGGTGCCGTACGAGTTGAAGCGGAGAGATGTTGAACGGCGTTTGTGTGTTTGTGAACAGCTGCTTGCAAGGCAAAGACGGAAGGGATTTCTGCATCGCATTGTGACTGGGGACGAGAAATGGGTTCATTACGATAATCCCAAGCGCAGAAATTCATGGGGATATCCCGGCCATGCTTCCACGTCGACAGCCAAACCGAATATTCACGGTTCCAAGGTTATGCTCAGTATTTGGTGGGACCAGCTCGGCGTAGTGTATTATGAGTTGTTAAAACCGACTGAAACAATCACAGGCGATCGTTATCGAACGCAATTAATGCGTTTGAGCCGAGCATTGAAAGACGAACGGCCGCAATACAACGAGAGACATGATAAAGTGATTTTACAGCATGACAATTCTCGACCCCATGTTGCGAAAGTGGTCAAGACATACTTGGAAACTTTGAAATGGGAAGTCCTACCCCACCCGCCGTATTCTCCAGACGTTGCTCCCTCGGACTATCACTTGTTTCGATCAATGGAACACGGCCTAGCTGACCAGCACTTCCGGTCTTATGAAGAAGTAAAAAATTGGATCGATTCGTGGATCGCTTCAAAAGATGACCAGTTTTTTCAACGCGGGATTCGTATGCTGCCCGAAAGATGGGAGAAAGTAGTGGCCAGCGATGGACAATACTTTGAATCATAAATGTATAACCAGTTTTTTACGATGAAGCCTCGAATTTCGAAAAAAAACGGCAGAAGCAAAGTTATACACCTAATATTATAAAGAATTTTACTTTTATTATCATTATTTACAATGAACCAATACCTAGAAATTTCATTAATAAAATTAAAATGAAATTTTTCCTTGTAAATAGGTTATTTACTTGTACCTCAATAAAATCCATTATATAAAATATTAATAGATAATTCATTTTCTTCCAGGTTTTCTCAATTTTTCTTTCTCTTATGATAATTGCGCTTCAAAATGCTTAAAGTCGGGCAGATATAGGGGAGTTGGTAGAAAGCAGTTGTCCTGGTTGCGAAATATAAGAGGGCAGGAATGAGCAGAATTGAGAGTTCCAAATAGTGCAGGACAGAGATGCCTTCGCTGCAGTGGTCGCATTGGGAGACCTGATACGGCACCAGAAGAAGAATAAGAGAATGCTTAAAGTAAACGCTTTTAAAATTGCGAGATTAATGACAGTAAAAAATGAAATGTTTTTTTTAAAGATTACTTGTATCTCAATAGAGACGAAGATGTAAATTATTTGGAAACAGAATATGGTAGTCGAGGCGTTTACAGGACGTAAAGCGATCACTTTACGTTTAACAACATTCACAATTCCGCCCTTTTTACGACACCACGTCTGACAAATTTTTGGGACTTGTATAATGTTAATATTTTTTAATAACTTCACTGTTGGTAGGTCCATCTACACTATTATCTAATAAGATATCATCTCTCTTTCATTTCAAAATAATCAGTGTGTTTTGATTTAAAAATAATCATTGTGTTTGATTTCTGAAAATAATCATTGTGTTTGATTTCTTAAAAAATAATCATTGTGTTTGATTTCTTAAAATAATCATTGTGTTTTGATTTCTTAAAAATAATCATTAGTGATTTAAAATAATCATGTGTTTGATTTAAAATAATCATTGTGTTTTGGATTTCTTAAAATAATCATTGTGTTTGACTTCCTTTATTTCTTAAAACAATTTTGGTGTAGAATATTTATAATAATTATTATATTTTATTTCTTAAATTAATTGTTGGGTTAAATAGCTTAAACTCAAAATAATTATTTTGTTTTATTTCTTCAAATAATCACTGTGTTTAATTTCTTAAAATAATAATTTAGTTTTATTTCTTAAAATAATAAGTCTGTGTTTTTCTTAAACTAATTAATGTATTTAATTTCTTAAAATTATAGTTGTCTTTTACTTCTTAAAATAATTATTATGTTTAATTGTTTAAAATAATTATTGTGTTTTATTTCTTAAACAATTATTTTGTTTTATTTCTAAAATAATTATATTGATTTTTATTAAAATAATTATCCTGTTTTATTTCTGAAATTTGAATAATTTTGTAATTTGCATGTCTGGCGGGACATAGAGGAAAATAGGAGTAGTTTAAATGTGGCCTGGTCTCTTTTGATTTCTTCTTTCTGATTGATTTCTAACGTAAGTCCTACAAGTGGACGAGGGCAGGCGTAGGGTACTTTGACTTTGATCATGGTTTAGCCGGAAGTGTCAGCCCTAAGGCTTTTACTCCCCCACAATTAGGAATGGTGAGTGAATGGTGAGGTTTATTTACTTAGGGACGTGGTGGGTTTTGTTAGTTTGGGTTTGCAAGAGGGGAATGGTTAGTTTATTAGTCAGGGCGGGTCGGGTGGGGTGGGTGGTTGGTTTTGCGGGGGCGGGAGTGAAGGTAAGGGTTGTGTGTTGTGGCCCGTGGTGTTCCTCTGAAGGAGGATGTGTTTTGGGCGCTTGTATCGAGTGTGAGTGTGTGGAGAGTAACTTGTGGTTACTTGAATTGTGGGGTTGGGGTGTGAGGCGACCCCCTGAAAGAATCGCTCGGCCAATGTGCGGATGTGTTCGTCTAGAGTCGGGATTCCAGCCTCTAGGTGTAGTTGAGTGATCCTGCTCCAGAAGGGTGCGCCCAGCGCGAGCCGGAGGGCCTTATTTTGCAGGATTTGGAGTTTACGTGTGTGAGTTGAGGCTGCGTGACCCCAGATGGGGGGTGCGTAGGTGATGATCGGTCTTATTACCGATTTGTAGATGAGGAGGATTTGTAGACGGGCGTAAGGTTTGAATTAGCGAAGCTTATATAGCGCCTATAATATAATAGCTTCGGGTAAAAGGTGGGAATTCTTTTTGTCCTATTCTAATTGCTTCACTTCAATAATTTTTTTGTGAGATGCATGTTTTTATACTACAATAGACATAAATCATATGAATTATTGTTTCTATTATTTCGTATGTCATTAATCACTTCTGCCCACACATTTTCAATTACTGTTAGAAATAGCTCACGTTAATGGTTAAATATTATATTTTTTACACCATTCACCCAACACGTTTCTAAGTAAAGTGTTCTCTTTTCAAAGTAAGTGTAACAAAACAGCGATTTCGGACTGTTATACGCCGTATTGATGTTGTACACATCACTAAAGTATTTTTGTCAAAAAATTGAGTAAGCAGTTTAACAATCAACGTCGAAGAGATTCACTATTTTAAATGGGAAACAATGGTAGAAGTTGATGACTTAAAAACAATTGACTGTAAATTTAACTTATAAACCCACATTTTCAATATATCCCATGATATATATAAACAAACCATCACGCCGTTTCCGCGGAATGGTAGGTAGGAGAATGGACCACCACACTACTCTACCCTGACGCACCTCTCTAGATTCCTCCACATTCATATAGCGAGTCGCACGTCGATTCTTTAGACTTCTAACATGGCCGAACTTTTAAATTTGAATAATTTGGTCATGCCGTGTTTTCCTCGGTCTTCCTCGAATCCTTACTCAATTCACATCGTTAAATATTCTTTTTTTTAAATTTGAAATAAGCTAAAGGCGTTAACACTGTGGAATTCCACAATGAATTAAAACACTGTTTTATTCCACTTTTGAGTTTATTTTTCTCGAGATGTTTCGAAGGCTTTCAGAAAGTCAATAAAGAGGTTGAAGACATCTTGACTGAACTCCCATTTCTTTTCATACAACTGTCTGAGGGAGAAAATTTGGTCAGTGGTGCATCTTCCTCTTCTGAAGCCACATTGAATGTGTCCAAGATTAGCCTCGATGTACGGTGAGAGTCTTGTGAGGAGAATATACGATAATACTTTGTAGCATGCCCGTAGGAGTGCTATCCCTCTGAAGTTGGCCAGACACTCCAAGACACTCCAATTTGCTACCTTTTTTGTGCAGCGGACATATAATCGCGGTTTGCCATTCGGTTGAGATTTGTTCCTTCTGGCATATCAGGAGTACAACAACAACAACAACAACAACAACAAAAACAACAACAACAACAACAAACCATCACGCCGTTTCCCCGCAGGGGTAGGCAGAGAGAATGGACCGCCACACTACTCTATCCTGGCACACCTCTCTAGCTTCCACCACACATACGTCTTAGGGTACTTATCTCTATCGCATTTATTCTGCTCTCATCTTTCTTCTGCCAGTTCCATACTTTGCTTCCATACATAAGGGTTGGGACCAGAACTCCATTGTGAACGGCCATTTTCGCTTTCATTGATAAATTCTTGTTTCCAATAACTACTTTTAAAGCTCCATTCACTTTGTTACCCGCACCAACCCTTCTTTCAACATCACTGTCCGTTCGGCCATCCGCTGTGAACATGCTACCTAAATACACAAATTCCCTCACCTGTTCCAAGTTTTCTTCATTTACACCTATATTACAAACTGTCATTTGCTCTTCCCTTCCAAAAACTAACATCTTTGATTTTCCGACATTCATCATTAAATCGTTCGACTTGCATACCTCATACATTCTCGACATATATATTAGGAGATAGCATACCTCATACATTCTCGACATATATATTAGGAGATAGCATACCTCATACATTCTCGACATATATCATATATCAGGAGTATCAGTTTAAAAATCCACGTTTCTCCGCCGTGCCCACCATATTTAATGGGTTCTGCAGAGAGTCTGTCTTTATGGTTCTTGAGGTTTCAAAAACCTTGAAATGATTCATCTTTCCGATGTTGAATAAATAATTGTTTTGAATGGACAATAAATAGATATACATAAAGGATATTGCCATGCTGTTACCAAGTGCGCATTCTATCGTTACCTATATCTTCGGAACTAACTGTATGTATGAAGATCAAGTTATCTTATTCTTCTTCCTTGTTGTAGACCTATGCGGTCTGTTCTCCAGAGTGTTGCTCCTCCTACGAGGTAGATTCCCAGCTGTCCTTCCATCTTTTAGGAGGTCTTCCACGAGGACGAGTCTATCCTATCCTATCCAATATAGGGGAATCTTGTGGTGTCCATTCTTTGAACATGACCGTAACAGTCCCTTTTTTGCTGTCTGCTCCATCTTATAATATCCTCAACCTCACATATCTCTCTTATTCTGGTGTTCCTCACGCGATCTCTCAGTGTCTTGCCTGCTATCGTCCTCAGTGTCTTCATTTCGGAAGTCCTCAAAATTTGTTTGTAATCATCATGTGTAATTTATTTAAAAGTTTCGTCCATTTGGTTGACCAATCGACCGTGATATTTTAAAAGATTTTGACGACATCTTAAAAGCTAAATAAAAATCTAAATAAAACACCAGTCCAAGAATTTTGGTTTCAGAAGTGAGGTTGTATTGAAGATGGATTACAAAGAAGAGAAAAAGCCTCCTCCACCCACAGAGGATAGCTTGGTAGAGGAGGGAATAGTGGAGAGCAGGAAGTTTGTGGTGGTCCTGTGGATCATCTGCCGGTTCTACGGACTACTTCCCTTGGGGTTGGTCACGAGGCGGCGCCAGGGGAAGCTGGTGTGGGTGGCCAAGTATTCCGTACTATGGGAGGTCTATAGTTATCTGGTTTACATTTTAGCAGGTAACAATTACCCTATTTTTCGAACGATAAGATGCACCGGATCATAAGACGCATCGAACCATAAGACGCACCCCAATTTTTGGTTGAATTTTCAAAGTAAAAAAGTGCGTCTTATTGTCCGAAAAATGCGATATTTATTGTCTCAAGCAAGACATTAATTTATGTTTATTAAAAAGCGGGCCACACTGTTATAAACAAGCTCTCCACATCGATCTCCACCAACGGTTTAAAACTGTGTAGACCTTTGTTTTAAACCAAAATTCGTTTGACCCCTGTGGACGGACGCGCATGTAAATTGTTGTGAACGGTTAAAAACACGCATTCCACATGTTTAGCGGTTTGATTCCACCAGTCAAGGTCAGTTGCGTAGCGGCGTCGCACGGTGTTTCAAATTTTAATATTACGAGCTACTTTTCATTATTCTGTAAAATTGTTATTTTGAAAATTTTATTCTTATATAATAAAATGTATATGCTGTTGACTACTACGATAGAAACACATATATCTGTCTATCTCTCTGTCTTTACATAAAGTAGGTATTTGAATAGCGTATTTCGTAAGATTTTTTTTAATATGAGACCGTAAAAGGCCCTTTGCAGCTCGACCTTGAGTATAAAGATAGAAATAGAAGTATTTTTTTAATTTTGATTATTAAATCCATAGGTATATATCAATCGGTTAGCGGCGAAACAGTACGACTGAACCGGTTTTGTTGTTGCATGCAATTATGTAAGTAATTTAGGGGTTGAAATTTCAACAAATCGGCCTCAAATTTATTGTGTGAACTGGATGACTAATGCTCTTCTCTAAACACTTATAATTAGCCATTTCCATGTCATTGGGTTTTAACCAAAAGTAGCTCGTAATATCGCACCCTGAAACACCGTGCATCGGTGGAGTGCGGACGTATACGAAAATAGTGTCTACTGTGGAGAGTTTGTTTTAAACCAAGTGTGGATGCTACACCAACCGCCGGCTCCACAGCTCTCCACCAATGTCACCCCTGTGGAGAGTTTGTTTCAAACAGTGTGGCCCGCCTTTAATGGAGCAAGCTCAAATATCTTCTGACACGATTATAATGACTACTTGGAAGGAGGAAAATGTCTCCAATATTATAAATATTAATCTAATTTGTTTAATATTTTAGCATCCATCGCAGTATATAGATCATATATACTTTTATTAACTCTACCACCAAGTATGAGAACAGTCGGTATAGTGTTTTTAATATCAGTTTTTCTGATGCTGACTACATCATTAGTGGGGTGTATGCGAGGAGGGAGTCATGCAAAGACTTTAATGCTGACAAGGAAATTGATAGACGAGGTAAGTAAAATGTCCCGCATACTTCAATACCTGCAAGAATCAAATATTGTAATAATAAAAACCAATAAAGGAAAAAAATGTATCATTATTATTATTAGTCTCACCCTTTGTCGCTTTCCCAAGAAAAAATAATAAGCAAATTATAATTTTAATGAACTTAATTTTGATAATTATTACAATAAAGCCAATACCATTTTTGTTAATAAACTTAACATGTTTATTTATTTCAATGTTTGAATATACGATAGAAATTTTTTTTTGGTTTTCCAATCATAAAAAAATAAAATAAAAATATCGTCTAGATTTTTTGTAAACGCACTGTCATTCATACTATTGCAAACGATCTCCCTGTCGTAAACGGACTCTACATATTGTATTTAATATTTAATCTCTCATCGAAGGTATATTTAATGATTTTAGGCGGAATCGGCTATTTCATGGAGTAAGAAAAGCAAGGAATCAGATAAAGTTTTTAAATGTTTGACTCTAGCATTTATTCCCTTTTGGACAATTACACTTTTATCCGGTGTTGTATATGACATAGTTATTTCAAAAGGTAAGAAGACATTTAATATCATAACTACAATATCTTCTCCACCGTCACTATTATTTGTCAGACAGTCTACCTATTCTTAGATTACTTGGATCTATAAGTAATGCGTATATTTGAAACTAGTTTATAAGATAGCTGACCCGCAAACGTTGTTCTGCCATATAAATTATTTCTAGTGAATATTATGGTTGTTAAATAAAATATAACGAATGTATTGTATGTGTGTAGGGATAAGATCTATGGCAAAAAGAGGAATGGAGCGCTGTAGACGATGACCGCCGATAAAAACTAAAATACACCAACCATTCATTTTCTCAATTCAACGCATTTCATTAAAGTAACGGACATATTCATTGTTATATCTCTTAAAAGTTAAATGTTAAGTGAATAAAAGTCATATATTTTTTATCCTAAAGTAGGAAAATGAAATAAAGAAAATCAATACTAATTTCGAAGAGCAATTAAGTGTACCATATTTTTTGTCAGTCCGTCTTTAACTAACACAAATAAGCTCGATGGTTTGCCCACGCGAGAACATGCCACGTATAATTGTCCGTGTGAAAAACATGGTGTGCCCAAATCTAAGCCGCAAACAGACATCATTTGACCTTGTGCCTTATTGATTGTCATTGCGAATGCCAATCTAATAGGAAATTGAACGCGTTTGAATTCAATTGGCACGTCTGTGGGAATCATTGGAATTCGTGGCAGCAAAACATTTTCGGCTCGGAATTTTCCATTCAAAATAATGGCTTCGATAATGTTTTTCATATTTTTTTAATGACCAATCGCGTGCCATTGCAAAGCCGTGGTGGATTCAAATTCCGAAGTAAAATAACCGGAGATCCAACTTTCAGTCGTAGATGGTGTGGTGACATGCCTGACAAATCCAGTGAGCTCAAAAACTCAGTTGGATAATTTACAGCTTCGTTGGCATCGCAAACTGTATCGATCGATTTGTATGATACCAAGTCGCACACGATTAATGTCCTCACCGCCCATGAAGTAGATTTGTAAACATTTGTGTGGTTCGTTTGGCATTGGAAGCAATGAGCCTACTTTGTGGTAAACTTGGCCTTTGATTTTGAACGTTGAATTGAATTGTTGACCATTTGCCGCAGTATTGTGAACTATTTCTGTTGCTCCGAACGAAGTCATTTGGATGCATGAATTGAATGTGCGTATGGACTTCAGGAATAGGTTGGAATCTGGATCCGTGCCGATGAGCAAGCCGTTCAATGGTTCTGGTGGTGTCTCAATTTCTGGTAGTTGCACTTTTCCTGATGCGCAACACATCCCGGCTGACTTAGGTTTAAATTTGAGCGCATGACAATGGGGACATTCTTTGTCCATAGCACCAATCAGTACTTTCGGATGAGCGGAATATTCAATATCTGGCTCGTACTCGAATGCGAGACGAAGGAACGAAGCGGATGTAAATGCTCGATTTACTTGTTGGCGTTGTTGGACATTTGCTTTGCGTGTGTTAACTACGAACCGGCGCGCTTGTATCCGTTCCAAATGTCGTTGGTGATTTCGTTCAGCTCGTGCCTCTTGTGATTGAAATGCACGCAATTACGACATGCTCACACGCATATTTTCGTTATCCTGTTGGATTTGTTTGTCTGTTTTTTTTTGCTCTACTATTTCGCATGTTTGTTGCTTTATTCGTTCGACAGCCCAAATTGGCCCCCTTATGTCTTGCTGGCATTGTTCACTGTAATACACGCACACAAATAGATAACACTGCGTTGTAATACAAAACAAATGCCGAATGAAATGTCGAAATGATGCGACGCTTCTCGTGAATGACTTGCGCATGCGTAAATGAAAGTTCGATGAGGCGGACGCAGCGCCATCTGTCATTCAACAAAATAAATAATTTCGTTCTGTTTGAAATACGATCATACAAAAATACTTAATTTCGATTAAAAAATGGGAGGGTAGGGGTAGGAGGGTGAAAATTTGGAGTTATGTTTATTTTTTGATGCCAAATAAAACAAAAATACAAAAAAATATTTTGTAAAAAAAAATAGAAAAAAAAATTCTAGATAGGGACACCCTAATCACTTAGCGATATGAAATATACTTTACAATCGATTCTCATACCTACCAAATACACATAAAAAAATCATAAAATTCGGTCCAGCCGTTTCGGAGGAGTTCGACCACTAACACCGTGACACGAGATTTTTATATATAAGATAATCAAATGATTTTACTGAAATCTCATGAAGTAAGTTCCATTTTAATAATAATGAAATAAAACGGTGTTTTTTTAAAGAAGTACTTCCACTTTTATTATCAGGGGTAGTAAACAAGATTGTACAAAAAATAATTTTGAAATAATTATGCAAAATTTACTAACTAACTAACTAACTAACCATCACGCCGTCTCCCCGGAGGGATAAGCAGAAATAATGGAACGCCACACAGTTCTGTCCTGATATATTTCTCTTGATTCTTCTACATTCATACATCTTATCATGCACGCACGTCGATTTCTCTGACTCCTCACGTGACCGAAATTTAATATTTGATTGATTTGATCATGCCACGTCGTTTCTTCTTCACCATTCTAATAAAATAAAACCAATAAAATTTACTGAATTTAACTAACTAACTAACCATCACGCCGTCTCCCCGAAAGGGTAGGCAGAAAGAATGGACTGTCACACTTTAACCGATGCGGCACTCCATCCTTCTCTTTTCGCCCCGCGAGAGACGCGGTGTGATGGGTTGCGAACCTCATCGCCACCAATAGGCATCTCCCGCGCACACTTCGATCTTCCAACATCCACAAAATAAATCTAAAACAAATAATATAAAATACAATGATATAAAATAAAATAACAAAATAAAAATAATTTAATACAACGTGCACATTTGTCTATTTAATTTATGTTCCACGAATCCACCGTTTTTTAAATTTAGCACATAATGTATTATAATAACACATAATGTTTTTCCGATGTTGCACATGTTGACATGGACGATCCGAACTTTTGTGTTTATTTAATTTATGTTACACGTATCCACCGTTTTTTAAATTAGCTGTTATATGATTTAATTAATTGATATTAGGGTTATTTAAAATTTTATTTTTAAGTGCAATGAAATTTAAATTGATTACAGTTGGCATTAATATAATAATAATAAAAAGATTTTAAAATATTCTTATACCAATATTTTAATTCATTAAATTTTACATAATTACATTAATATAATTTTTGTATAAAATCTTGTTTACCACCCTTGATAAGTATGTATAATATTTAAAGGAGTGAGTTTATAACAATGTCACCAGTCTGTCGATGCAGTGAGACTGGCGAAAGCGGTTGCTGTCGTAATGAAGACAATAGAGAATGTAGTTCTTAGAATGACATGGTTTAGTTTTATTGTTACTTAGTTTATGACATGAAACCTTTGTTAATATGATTTTTCCCAAAGCCCAAAGCCCATTTTTAAGGCTTTTGCAAAATTCTTCGATGCACTCACAACTCGACTTCAGACGATTCACAGTAAATAAAAGTTTTATGGGAGGAATTATGTTAAAAAAAACATTTCAGGGAGGATGGGGTTCTTCAAATATAGCTTCTACTGGTTGCACGCCGTGCCCTTCGTTAAAGTCTTAAATTTTTCGAATGCTGTCTATTCTCTGCAAAGAACTCTGTGTCATCTAAATGAAATATTGATTCAAATTAAAAAGGACATTACAAAAAAACCCGAGACAAAAGGTAATCCCCTCTTTTATTAATAAATATTACTACTTTTAGATTTAGTGCACAATGGTGTTCTTCTGCCGACCCTTATTTATGGAAGCGAACCATGGAACTGGCAAAAGAAGGATGAAATTTGAATAAATGCAGTAGAAATGAGATCTCTTAGAAGAATGTGTGGATACTCTGAGTATGATAGATTGTCGAACGAAAATTTAAGAAGTGAATGGGGTGCGAATGATATTATGAACAAAATAATGAAAGGATCATTGAGATGGTTTGGAGATTTCGAAAGAATGAATGAAGAAAGAATGGTAAAAAATATATATGTTAATGATGTAAATGGAACCAGAAATAGAGGAAGACCGAGGAAAACGTGGCACGATCAAATAAATCAAATATTGAGTGTCGGCCATGTGAGGTGTCAGAGAAATCGACGCGCGTGCATGACACGATGTATGAATGTTGACTAAGCGAGAGAAATATGTCAGGAAAGAATAATGTGGCAGTCCATTCTTTCTGCCTACCCCTTCGCGGAGACGGCGTGATGGTTAGATAGTTAGTTAGTTACTACTTTTAGATGTAATTAAAAATATTACTACTTCTATTACTTCTCGGCGCTATACCCTGGTGTGGGACTTGGCCTACTCCACAACAGTCCTCTACTAGCTTCTGTCCCTGGCCATCTCTCTCCATTCCCCAACTCTTTCCATTTTCTCCCAGTCTTCTTCCACGCAGTCCGTCTTGGCATATTTTTTTGCCTCTTGGTCTCTTTTCGCGCGACACCCATCTTGATATTTTTTTTGGTGTTCTACCCTCTGGCATTCTTTCTACATGGCCAGCCCATCGTAGGCGTGACTTCATCACTCCATTGTGTACTGCCATCTTTGCTTCTGTGGATATATTTCTATTTGCAGTAATGACTTTGAGTGCGCTATTTATTTTATTCCCAGCACCTACCCTTCTTTCGATGTCTTTCTCCATTTTTCCGGCTCTTGTAAATATGCTTCCCAGATACGTAAATTCGGTAACTTGCTCCAATTTCTCGCCGATCGCACTTATATTCTCTTCTTTCTCGAAAACCATCACTTTATATTTAGACACATTCATCACCAGGTCACTCTTTTTGCATGCCTCATATATCCTTGACAATGAGACTTGAAAATTTTCTCTACTATCAGCGATTAACACAGCATCGTCTGCATTTAACAAGCAGCTGACTGACAAACAATTCGTCTTAGCACAAATAATGTACAAGTTAATTAAATTTAAACGAAGATATTTCTGATCTCATTTTTTGTTTCCCCTTTTTGGACTATTATAGAAGGACGTGAAGTCATACGGGTGAAGCTGTTATCAGTTGTGGAAGCGCGGTCGCTCGTGGGCAAGGCTGGTTTCCTCCTATCCAGGGACCAGGGGAAATCCGTGATGGCACTCATCGTCTGTATAATGGGAAAATCTGTTGTCCTTTTTTACAATGGGATACACGAAATCGGTAATAATTCTTATATTTTATTTATTATTTATTGCTATGGTTGCTGAAAGTGAAGAAGAACTGCAAGAGGCCTTAACTACTATGTAAAGCATTCTTCAAAATAACTACAACATGAAGATAAATAAAGAAAAAACAAAGTTTCTGACTGTAGGCCGAACGCAAGATCAGATGAGAGTAGTGATGTCAGGAGTTCCACTAAAGAACATCAAGGAGTTTGTCTACCACGGGAGCAAAATAACATGGGACGGTCGGTCTAAGAGCGAGGTCGACAGCCGTATACATCAGGCTAGGCTTGCATTTAATAAAAGGTCGAAAATAATAGAATCAAATAATATAGACCTAAAACTGAGAATACTCCTCACCTAGACCTATGTATCTTGATATACGGCTGCGAGACATGGTGCCTATCCGAAAGAGATAAACCGAGACTAAAGGCTTTTGAGATGTGGTCCTATAGAAGACTATTAGGAATTTCCTGGAGAGACCACATCACGAATGAGGATGTTCTTCAAGGAATCGAAGGACCAAGGCACCTGCTCGAAAGGACCTTGTCCGAAAGGCGTGCAAGATGGATCGGCCATGTAATACGTCAAGAAGGTCTCTTGCATGCCATAATGGAGGGTATGACCGAGGGGACAAACTCTAGGGAACGCCCACGCCGAGAGTATCCGGAGGACCTGTGGGTGGATGTGCGCTGCTCATCATATGCAGATTTCAAAAGAGCCGCACAAAACAGGGAAGAATGGAAGAGAAGAATAGAAGAAATTGCTGCAAACCAATCCCTGGATTGAAACTTTCTAACTAATTATTTACAAAGTGTATAGTTTATCAATTTTAAGGAGAATGTTTAATACAGTGTGAGTAACAGCTCCTAAATATGACATCGAAAGATATCTGATTGGTTCTTGGGTCCAAGTAGGCGGTGCTCTCCTAAAATACTGAGTGATTACAAAATTACTACTATGTCGAAATTAGGAAAAGGAATTAATTTCAACAGCGGAAGGACATGTTTGTGTATGTGGTTTTGTTTCAGAATTTTACTAACACAAATTTCCCAGAAAAATTATAACTTTTATACAACATTAGCCAGAGTACCAGAAATTTGAAATAATTAAATAAAAACAATACTTCTTTCTTTGTGTACTTAATAACAATTATATGACTTTTCTTTTAGAATTCGGATCCACGTTTTCTGTCAGTTTCTATTCAATAATGATTTTGTACGAGTTATTAAAAGTTTTGTCCATCATCGAATCAACCACCTGGATAACAAATATAGTAAGTGAGTGTAAGAGTGGTTATGATTATTAAATGAAAGCTAATGAATGCCTTAAAGTGCTTATTTTTTAGTCTGAGGAGTCAACTAACTACTTCTCCGAGATCCTGACTCACGTGAGAGACGCTGGTCTCCGAGGAGAGCTGAAGTACTGCTACCGGCAGATGCAAGAGGTGGCGCTGAGCTTCTCCGCCATGGACGTCTGGAAGATAGACAGGCCCTTGCTAGCCACGGTCAGTCTAAGGGGCATAATATAGAATAACTTATTGAATGTTTTGAAGCCAAGGGTTTGCTCTAAATAGAAGTGGCTTTATTTGTCTTTTTCTTTTTTATATACTTTGTATATACAACACCAACTTAAAAAAATTAAATTACATATCAGACAAGTTTCGGACAACCGGTCCTTCCTCAGTGATATTATAAAGATACATATTTAAAATATTATAAAATTGTTTACAAATATGATCAGTTTTGACAGATGTTATAAAGATTTATTTTAGAACGTTTATGCTTTTGTTACAACAACTATTATGAATCAATTTAAAATTTAAAATAATAATTTGAAGTTCTTATTGGGTTTTGGGTAATTACTTATAACAAAAGAAATAAATCAAAGATTGGACTTGACGTTCAATTTATTTGATTATTTATAATATTTTCTTTATTTTTAATGGCTATATTAGTTTCTAAAATTTCGAGATTGCTTAAAGTTATATTTCTATTATTAACATGCGAAATTTCAACAATATCAGACATGTATTGTTTGTCCGAAACATGTCTGATATGTATTTTTTTTCTTCTAAAGTTAGTGTTTTATGTATATACAAAGTAAGAAAAAGACAAATAAAACATCTACAACACAAAGTATGGCGAACATAGAAGAAGTGTCTTTCTTCCCCAATTCTCATATTTTCCCACCCCTTAATTGCTTTTCTTTAAGACCAATTATTTTCTTATATAATTTGAACTCTAGGTTCTTGCTCTCATTTTTTAATAATTATGGTTAGTTTATATCGTTTTCCCGATGACGAAGATGTAAAACCTTCGAAGCATGTCGAGAAAAATAAACTCAAAAGTGTACCTGATAAAAATCCATTATATTATAAATTAATAAATAAGTTCTTTTCTTCCAGGTGTTCTCGATCTTCCTTTCTCTTATGATAATCGTGGTTCAATATGCTTAAAGTTGGGGAAACGTCAGGGAGTTGGAAGAAGGCAGTTGTTCTGATTGTGAAATAGAAGATAATGGACAGGAATGATCAGAGTTGAGGGTTCCAAGTGGCGCAGGACAGAGATGCCTTCGCCGACGTTGGGGGGATCTGACACGGCATCAGAAGAAGAATAATAGAATGTTTAAAGTTTTCCCTTCCCCTCAACCGTTCCACTATTAGTTTGGAGTCTATTTGGTCGCCACGCACGCGTGTCATTTATAAATTAATATTGAGGATGTTAATATTATAAATATTAACATCATCTAATGCAGAGCGGAAGAAAATATTATGAACAAAATTATGAAAGGATCACTGCGTTGGTTGATGGTTTTGGTATCAGTTTTGTAAAACTCCATTATTAATTTTATAATAGTAAACACGATTGTTTAGTGGTTTTACTTGGATTTAATTTATATAAATGATTTAATAGTGACAAATTTGTTTCGCCTTGCGAGGGCATTCTCAAACTGAACCTAATCGCCAAATAGTGTGCCCTTATATTGAATTTAGAAATCTTAAGCGTGGGGGAGAAAGTATAATATATAATGCAAATTTTTGAGTTGTTAAATAAAACAATTTTAGGGTTTTTCTTAGAACTAATGATGAGTGATAAGTAATTTAGTAACATTACTAAGTAATTTATTATAGGTTGAGGTATGTACCTAGTATGTCATTGCGTTGGTTTGGAAATATGGAATGCATGGATAAAAAAGGTTAAAAAGTATACGTTAATGGTGTGGACGGAGTACGGAGTCGAGGAAGACGAGAAAAAGGTCGAGGCCATGCTAGAAGTCGGTAGAATCGACATACGTGTATGAATCGCTGTATGAATGTGGAGGAACTAGAGAGGTGTGTTAGTATAGAGTAATATAAGGTGGTGGATCATTATCTCTGCAATCCTATTTCTTCAAATAATTATTTTGTTCAATTATTCTCATTTCACCAGCTCAATATTTATTTTGTGAAATATCTTCTTCTTCGATGGCCCTACAGCCTATATTGAGCCTTGGCCTCCAGTATTCTTCGCCTCCAACTCCCCCTGTCCTCCATTTCGACCCTCCAATCTGACACTCGTAACAATTTCGCCCCACCTCTCCCAACTTCATCCTCCCATCGCAGCCTTGGTCGTCCAATTGGTCTTCTACCACTTGGGTGCCACTCCAGCAATCTTTTTGGGGTTCGTGATGACGGCATCCTCTGCACGTGATCGGTCCATCTCAGTCTATTCAGTCTGACCTGTGTGGAGAGACTGGGAGCTTTGTAAATATAGTACAGCTCGTCATTATGCCGCACTCTCCAGCCTTCACCGCCATTCATAGGTCCCAGAATTCTGCGCAGCACCCTTCTCTCAAAAGTATCCAGTCGCTCTGCGGATTTTGCTGTCATTGTCCACGCCTCACATCCATAGGTCACTGCTATTCGGATGATTGTTTTATACAGGATGGTTTTGGTTTTCCAGTGTACGTTTCTTGATTTGAGCGCTGGTAGTAGAGAGAAGAATATTTGTTTGCCAATTGTGATTCTTCTTTCGATTTCCTTGTGATCTTCGTTTTCTTTTGTTATAGACAAGCCCGGGTAAGTGAAGTTCTCTACCATCTTTAAAGTTGTATCTATCCTTGAATCTGATGGTTCGCCGTGAGTTACGGGTGCATTCCTGGTTTGTTAAATTATTTTTGTCTTTTTTTTCGTTTATCTGTAAACCCACCTGGAATAAAAGTATTATTAAATACAAAATCCATAAATCATATGAATTATTATTTCTATTAATTCGTATCACATTAATCACTTCTGTCTACACACCTGTCACCACTTTCAACGTTAATTATATATTACTGTTAGAAATAACCCAAGCTAATCGGTTACAGATTTTTTACACCATTCATTCAACATATTCCAAAGTAAACTGCTCTCCTAGACTCTGATTTTAATAATCCAAAATATTAAGCATTTAAATTAAACGAGGTCAAATTGAAGATGGATACCAAAGGCGAGAGGAAGCCTCCTCCAAGTCCCTTACAGGATAGCTTTGTAGAGGAGGGGGTAGTGGAGACCAGGCAATTTGTGGTGGTCTTGTGGAACATCTGCCGGCTTTACGGGTTGGTTCCGTTGGGGCTAACCCCCAGATGGCAGCAAGGGAAGCTAGTGTGGGTGGCCAAGTACTCCGGTTTTTGGGAAGCCTACGGCTACTTGATGTATATCATAGCAGGTCAAGTCTTTTCATCTTTCTTTTATTCTAAAAGTTTTTTATATCTACAAGTTTGAGGAGACGAATCGCCTTTAAACAGGAGATGAATTGGTTCTGTATGCAATTTGTTTCTGCTGATGCCGGTAGGATGAGCAATCAGTCTGCTGAACATGATCACCTCGGAGATTGACGTCTTTCATATTAGTGAAAGTACGTTCAGTAGACAAACTACTCTTGACTTAAGAGAGTATCTTGTTTGCTTAAAGAAGAACCATTTCTTGTGCGTTCCTGGTATTTTCCTATAAACATGTTAGTAAATTTAGATAAACTTAAGACGTTAACACTGTGGAATTCCATAATGACGAATTTTTATGAATTAAAACACTGTTTTTTCCACTTTTGAGTTTGTTCTTCTCGACATGTTTCTAAGGCTTACATCTTCAAAGAACTTCACTGGCATAAGAGTCCAGGAAGAATCCAGTATAAACTCTGCTGGACAGTCTTCAAAGCGCTACATGGAATGGCTCCAAATTATATATCCGAACTCTGTATAACGGACAGCCTAAATACAAGGAAATCCACACTTCGCTCGGCGAACTCCTCGGCAATAGGAAGATTAGTTGAGCCAAAGCGTTGCCCTAGTACAAATTTCGGGGATCGCAAATATCAATCCGATGCAGCGTTCACATTTGCATTTAAAACACGTCCTAGGCGCCCTTGAGGTGATTACATCAGAAAAACGGCGCATTAAAAGTTAGCATATTATTATTATTATATGAATAGGTTAAATTTTGAAAGGATTTTTTAGATGGCATTGAGTATCGAGTTGAGTGTGTTTTATTGTTATGTGATTAGTAAGGGGACAGTTTATATTTAAAGACAGCATACGTGCTAGGCGATTCATGCTAGGCGATCAGCTCTCACGGTGCTCGTTAAAAGGGGCTGCTGGGTCATCGTGCGGATCACCTGGTTGGTCCTTTGCCTCCAAGTTCCCGATGCAAACCTTCATCATCGTTTGTATCGTTCTTCGTTTGTATCGTACCTTCGAAACATGTCGAGAAAAATCAACTGAAAAGTGGAAAAAACACTGTTTTAATTCATAAAAATTCATCATGGTTGTAAAGTCTTTTGAGACAACAATGTTGCTTTTTCGTAATTGCTGGAAATGTATAGATTAAATTTAATATCCTATTTTTCGTCGTGTACATGACGTGTATGTCACAGAGCAGCAAGGGAATTCACACGTTATGTGCAGCATGGATTGCTCCATGCCACAGAGGCAGAGCGTCGTACCGCCCTGAAAAACACCCCATTTCACCATGTTGTCCCTTAATCTAGGGACGCGTGTTTTCATTTGGTTGTTGGTCTTTGCAGTTTTACACGGTATCTCGTGTTCTGGTGGTAGAGTCTCTTTGAATACCATACCGTTTAGCCATCCACAGTTTTCTTTCCATTCATACAATCTCTCGTCTTCAAGAGACCGCTGGAGCAGCTAAGTCTTCTTCTCCGGTCTCAATCTAATGATTGGTCTGCATCTCCTCTTCCACTCCGCTCGGTCCTCGGCAACTCTCTACAACTCCGCATAAGAGGTGCAGGCCATATCTCGGCAAACCTGGTCTAGGTACTCCTTACGAGGTCGTCCTCTGCCAATTGATCCCTCGATCATTCCCTCCAATACATTCTGCAGGAAACAGTTGTGTCGCAACACATGACCAATCCATCTCAACATGTGCCTATTCTCTTCAACTCTGCTGAGAACCTCCTCATTTGTGTAACGTGGTCCCTCCATGAAACATGAGCAATTTGTTGGTAGGTCCACATCTCCAATGCCTTCAGCCTTTTGCGTTCCCTTTCGCCCAGGTATCAAGTCTCGCAGCTGTACAGTAAAACACTTCACACCAATGTTTTTATAAGTTGTTTTCGGAGGTTTAGATCTATGTTGTTGGACTCGAATATTTAAGATTTTTTGTTGAAGGCAAGTTTAGCCTGGTGGAAACTATTGACGTCTTTCTTTGATCGACCATCCCATGTAATGCAGCTCCCCAGGAAAACAAAAGACTTTACGTTTTTGATCGCAGTTCCAGCCATTTCTATATTTATTTGGCGCTCATCTCTACCCACGGTCATTACCTTTGTTTATTTTCATGTTGTATGTTGTATTTAGTATTTTTTCCATAGTATCTAAGGTATCTTTTAGTTCCATTTCATCGTTGGCAACAATGGATAAAATAAATAATATATGACATTAGCGACGCTAACGAAACTGGCCACGACAATTATACACGTGTGAAAAAACTTAATAAAAGTGATCAATAAATATCGTGTCTATTTGAAAATAAATTTGAATTATATCAAGAAGAATTTAATTGTTCAATGTAAAAATGTTCGATAAATTTAATACTTGTAAACTCATGTAAGTAGAATCAAAACTTATTAACTTACTTCCTATGGCCACACGAATTTTGAAGAACTTTAGCCTCCTTCATTATTTTATTACAAGTTCCTTGATCCTGTGCTTTTTGCTTCCTGCAGTCAGTTTTATCCAACATAGCCAGATCAGCCAGAACACTATCCATTAGACATTGACCAGGTCTTCCTTGTGGACTTACTCCAGTCGGTTTTGACGCATACAGGATCTAAGTAATTCATAAATGTTAATTTCATGATATCACTTAGCCGCTCTCACAGCGTGGAGGACCAATTACGTGCTGTCGGGCTCCGGCATGTCGGCGATAATGGTGGTGTTTGTGATGATAGTCATCCTGATGATGGCTTCGTCCTTGGTAGGGGTTCTGCGTGCGAGAGCGCACGCCAAGACACTGATGGAGACCAGGAAGCTCATTGACAAGGTACACTGCAGCATCTTCTATATCTATAGTATACGAATTAATTGTATCTCAATAGAGACGAAGAAGTAAACTATTTGGAAACAGAATATGGTGGTCGAGGCGTTCACAGGACTTATGACCTGTCATTGGTTGGGTTAAGCGATCGCTTTATGCAAAACAACATTCCCCATTCAGCCCTTCTTTGAACACCACGTCTGACAATTATTTGAAAGTTGTATATATGCTACCATGTTGAGAATCATTTCACATATTTTAGTTCCATCTACACTAGCGCCATCTATTGAGACTAGAGATAAGAGAGTTTTCATATCTAGTAATATGTGATAATTGAGTTGATAGCCTTTCACATTACATTAATAAAGATTTTCTGCTTAATGCTTACCTCTAGTCTAAATAGATGACGCTAGTGTAGATTGAACTAAAATACGTGAAATGATTCTCAAAATGGTAACATATATATACAACTTTCAAATAATTGTCAGACGTGGTGTTCGTAGAAGGCCGTAATGGAGAATGTTGTATTACAAAAAACGATCGCTTAACTCAACCAAGTCATAAGTCCTGTAAACGCCTCGACCACCATATTCTGTTTGCAAATAATTTTCACCTTCGTCTCTATTGAGATAAAATTAATTCTTAATGATTAAAACACTTGTTCAAACCAAAAATGTTATATTATAGTAAATGAATTAAGTCCCGGTATGCTTGTGATCTTCACAGCTGCGGTGGAATGTCAAAATAAAAATGAAGACATAAAAATGGAACCTTCGTCGTCATAATAAAAGTTAACCATGATATATTGTTTCCAGGCGGAATTAGTTATTGCATGGAGCAAAAAACCCAAAAACAATGATCTCAGATTTAAAATCATAACAATACTATTTTTGACGTTTTGGAGCGGAACCCTCTTCTCTGGCATAATTTACAATTATATTGTCGATGATAAAGGTGTTTCTAATTTATATTTAAATAATTAAAAAACATAAAATAAGCAATTTGCGAGTTGTCAGAATTGATAAATTTAATAGGATTAAGAATATTCGTGACCTTATTTCTAGAAGTAAGGTCACAGGTAGATAATGCTGCAGCGGTTGCAGGCTGCCTTAAATATGTCATATGGAGAAACAAGGACATGAGGACTGACAGCAAGGTACGCATTTATAAGACCTGTGTGCGACCAATCCTCATATGGCATTGAATCGAGGGCAGACACTGTCAAGACAAAGAGCATGCTCAGGACAACCGAGATGAAAACACTCCGCGCTATAGCTGGCAAGACCCTACGTGATCGAGTTAGGAATACGGCAATCCAAGAAATCTGCGAGGTCGAAGATGTGGTCAGATGGGGACGCCAAAGACGGCGATACTGGCATCAACATATAGAAAGAATGAGCTCAAATAGGATACCATACATAGCTCTCCATGGAACGCCAAACGGACAACGTCGACCAGGAAGACCCCCGAAACGGTGGAGAGAAAGCTGGAGTTCAGTGTCTCCTGAGACAGACTCCTGAGTCTACCAAAAGGGAAGAAGAAGAAGAAGAATATTCGTAACACTGAAGCAATGGTTCAATCAGAGCTTCAAAAGCGTTCAGACTAACTAACCGTCATGCCGTTTCCCCAGAGAGGTAGGCGGAGAGGGTAAAACACCATACCCTGATATAACTCTCGCGTCTCCTCCGCATTCACACACCGTGACACGCACACTCGTCAATTGTTGCTATTTTGAATAGTGCCGCCTTTCAGTAATTGATTAATTTGGTCATGCCATTTCGTTTTCGATTTCGTTTTCCATTCACATTATCTTTTTTTTTTTTTTTTTACTATTCTTCCATATGTCCAAACCATCTTAGTGACCATTCCTTAATTTTATTTAGGACACATTTATCCGCCTAATTTATACATCGTGTCATGCACGTGCGTCGATTTCTCCTCATATGGCCGACCTTCAATATTTGATTTATTTGGTCGTGCCAGGTTTTCTCGATCTTCCTTTATTTTTAGCTCCTTTTAAAACGTTAACATATACTTTCTTTGTCACTCTTTATTTCCATATGTCTAAATCATCTTAACGATGCATTAATTATTTTGTTCATAATATTTTCATTCGCACTGCATTCTCTTATATTTGCATTTGACACTCTTATCATACACAGAATATTACACATTCGTCTTAAAAATCACATTTATACTGCATGTATTCTACTTTCATCCTTCTTTTGCCAGCTCCACGCTTTACTTCTATACATAAAACATAAATATTACTGACAAATTTAATTTGCCTTGTGAGGAGCATTCTCGAACTCTTAAAATAGAGTTTTAAAAAATAACCACAACCAAATATCCTTAGTATTGTATAATTGGTCTCAGGCACTGCTCTGAGGGTTTTTAGAGTCCTTATCCCGCAACATTGTTTTTTTGTAGAAGAAATGTTTTGATACAACAATTAACCCCTTACCGCATACTGGCTCATACATGATCCAAAATAATCTTTCGCCATAAAAATCAACAAAATAATAAAATATGTCTTGCTTCTAGCAATAATATTAAAGTTTTATCTATGATCCGCGTTACTAGTTGTCAAACTTTTTGCTAGATGTCTCTGGTTGTACTAGATGTGCGTTCAACTGTTTCCAACTGTCGGTTTATGATTTTCCTGTACAAACGTGATATTCAAAAGTGTTATTTTTTTGTATGTAAAAGCTATAAATAATTATATTACACTTGATTACTATTATTTTCATTAGGTAAGTAATTAAATGATCACTTTTATATAAAATTATGGATAATATTATGTTAAATCTAGGGATAAAAAGGGGAAGACCTAGAAATATTTTTTTGTATTTTATATAGGAAATTTTTTTTTTTGAAAAATAAAAAAATACGTATCTTTTTTTTTCATCTTTTACACATCATGTATTTTTTTTACAAATTTAAAAAAAATCTTGCAGTAAGGGGTTAAATAATTTGTATTTAATGTGTAATGGCTAAGTATTATATAAAGAAAAAAGATTGGAAAAAGTTTCTTTCAAATTTATTTGATAATAAAAAAATCTTATCAATCGCTTGAATTTCAGGAAGAATTTCACTGTTTAATTACTACTTTTACTGGGTTCAAGCTCTACCCTTCGCAATGGTATTAAATTTTTCAAATGCAGTGTATTCTTTACAAGGTACCCTGAGTCACATAAACGAAATACTGATGCATATTAAGAAGGATGTAACTACTAAGTCCAATAACCTGGGTAAGCTATTTGATTATAATACTTCTGACTACTCTACTACTCTTGAAGAGCTTCGCCCTCCTTATTGATGTTATCCAAGTTCATAAATTCTGTGCCTATTCCTCCTTTCACCCTTTTCGCACAGCTTAATCAGATTAACCAAAATATTTTCCATTAAACGCTTTATAGAATTTGGTGTTGATGCCAATCTTACTGCGGCTCTCACGGCGACCACTATAAGGGTATGCTGGGTCACTGTGTGAACATATTGATTGCTATTATGCCTCCAAGTTCCAGCTATAACACCAAGTTCGGGTCGCAAAATCATTATTAGGCTAGAATCAGAAGATTTGTTTTTGTTATTCAAGGGTTATCATTGTCTACGACTTCAAGTCCTGCGTCACTTATTCTTCTTTGTGATAATGGTAAGCGTGTCTTATTGTAAGATTTCCCCAAAAAGGATCTCATTTCTTACCATTTCACTAGCCATCGTGGTGGAAGATTTGGGCGACATTGTGTCGTTTTCAGGGCCGCTGGATGTAATAATATCATCGGCTGTCCCTCGTGTCCGAGGAAGACTGTCTTTCACGGTTGTGGGTCTGCATTTGACCGAAGAGCCCGATCCTGGACCCACAAATTCTGGGGCATCTGTCACCGTCTCCCAGTGGTCTCTCCTTTCTCCTCCTCCTCTCTGCGACGTTGTCTCTGCGCTGTGCTTCAAAGTCTTGCGTGCCTTTATGTACTGTTATTCTCCACCTAGGTCTGCCATCTGCAGTCTTTTCCCAGCAATCGCAGTCGATGCCAGTTTTTTGTAGGTTTCTTTTAAGGGAATCCTTAAAGCATTTCCTCTGACCACCGTGTGAGCGTTTCCCTTGGGTAAGCTGAGAGTACATAATCTTCCTTGGGAGTCTTGTCTCAGGCATTCTGACGACGCGACCAGTCCAGCGCAGTTGTCTCTGAATAATGGCAGCCTCAATACTTGTCATATTGACTTCAGCAAGTATGCTGTCATTTTCACATTAAGGATCCTACGTAGACAGGGTTGGTGATATCGCTCTAGGACTTTCATGTGTCTTCTGTGTGGGGTCCATGTTTCCAAAGCATAAAGGAGTGTTGGCAGGACAACGGACTTGTAAAAACGCACTTTGGTGTCCTTTATGAGGTCATGGTTGTCAAATATTCTCCTTCTAATCCGTCCGAAGGCTGCGCTGGCCGACTTTATGCGGTAATGGACCTCTTTGTCAATGTGTACCTTTTGAGATATATGTAATAATAACACCACACGTGGAAGCACCTACCTTGCCCACAATATGTTATTAATGGATTGATATTGGTATTGTAAATGTGCAGGTTGATATTTCTATAAGAGATCATGAATTTTATGAATTAATTCTAGGAGGTTGTAGCATGTAGGCCTTTATTTATTTTTGGCACTTTGATTATATTAGTTGAATTGACCCTCTTAGCAGGCCATGAAGTCCTCAGGGCTAAGCTGTTGTCCATAGTGGAGGCACGCTGTCTAGTGGCCAAGGCCGGCTTCCTTCTATCCAGGGACCAAGGACACTCCATCATGGCTGTCATAATATGTATCCTGGGGAGGTCTATTGTATTTTCGTACAATATAATATACGAATTAGGTAATACTATCATGTTTTTATGTATATTGATAATAATTAATATAAACCAATTTATATGAATTATTAGTAGCCTTTCACATTGCGTTAATAAAGTTCTTCTGCTTAATGCTTACACCTAATCTTAGTAGATGGCGCTAGTGTAGATTGAACTAAAAAATGTGAAGTGTTTCCCAACATTGTAGCATAAATACATCTTCCAAAAATTTGTCAGACGTGGTGGTCGTAAGAAGGGCGTAATGGGGAATGTTGTATTACATAAAGCGTACGCTTAACCCAACCAATGACAGGTCATAAGTCCTGTAAACGCCTCGACCACCATATTCTGTTTCCAATGTGCATCTTCGTCTCTATTGAGATACAATTAATCCTTAAACCAAAATTCATTCAAAGAGTGTCCACAAATTAAAAAACATACAAGGATCCATGGAGAGGCAAATGCTCGGCGTGAGTCTTAGAGACAATATAAGAAATGAGGAAATTAGACGTCGAACCAAGGTTACCAACATCATGAATCGTGCAGCTATATTGAAGTGGCAATGGGCTGGACATATAGCCAGACAGGGCAGTACCAGAAGGGCACCCAGAATACTCCAATAGAGGCCTTGGGTAAGGAACTGGAGTATCGGGAGGTCAACTTAAAGGGGTAGGCAGAGAGGATAGACGGCCACACTCCTCTAACCTCTCGAGCTTTCAATAAAGATTTCGAATGTGGCCGCCTTTAGTAATTCTTTAAATTTATTTATTTAATATATGGTAAACAATACCAAGAGATTTCATTAAAATCACTTGATTAATATAATAAAATACAAATAATATTTCTGCTCCTGTTAGGTCCTAGTGGGTCGAGCATTTCGATGTATTTCCATTTTGTAATGTGTTTCCACGAGCTACTTAAGCTATCTTCTATTGTCGAATCGGTCTATTGGATAACACAGATAGTAAGTTAGCAATTCGTTTGTAAAAGTAATTCACAAATAAATAAAAATAATTCAACAATCAGCTATTTGAGCGTGTTTTGATATTTTTTTTTAGTCTGAGGAGTCAATGAATTATTTATCCGAGATCCTGACTCACGTGAGAGACGCTGGTCTCCGAGGAGAGCTGAAGTACTGCTACCGGCAGATGCAAGAGCAGTCGCTGGGCTTCTCCGCCATGGACGTCTGGAAGATAGACAGGTCTTTAATGACCACGGTTAGTTTGGACTAAACTTGATTATTTTAATGGGATGCTTCAAATAAAAATGTTTTCTTTTCTAATCCCAATACTTTTCCATCTTCTTAATTGCTCTTCTTTAACACCAATTAACTAATTTACTAACTTACCAACACGCCGTCTCCCGCCACACTTTTCTTTCCTGACATTTTTCTCCCACTTCCTCAACATTCATACATCGTGTCAATGCACGCATGTTGATTTCTCTGATTCCTCACCTGACCGACATTTAATATTTGATTGATTTGATCATATCACGCTTTCCTAGGTTATTTTCTATTTCTTGTTCCGTTTACATCTTGCTTTATCGATAGTTTTTTATTCATTTTTCCATGAGTCTAAGACGCATTAATACATGACCCTTTCATTACTTTACTTATAACACTTTCATTGGTACTTAATTAACTTATTAATTTTGCATTTGACACTCTATCATACACATAACATATATCACACATTCGTCTCAAAGATATTTTTTTTATTGCATTTATTCAACTTTCATCCTTTTTTGCTAGTTTCATTAGTCATGAGTCATTTCATAATTTCAAAGACAGTGAGACAATCACACTGCCATCGACGAAAATCGAGCCCGGGAACTCCTACTATAGGGTGTTTTTTTAAGAGCTTGAGAACTTTAAATAATAATACAAGACAGAAATATTGTTGGAATGAATTTTTATTATTATAATCTGGTAGATAATTTCATGACATTTATTTTTTAAATATGATTTCCGGCATACGTCCGCCGCGGCTACGAGTTACATAGTCCATTCGATCAGTCCAATTTTTCAATACTTTTTCCAATAAATCTGGCCGTATGGCGTCAATGGTGGCTTGAATATTGGCTTCGAATGCTTCAAGAGTTGCTGGTTTGTCGGCATAAACCAATGACTTTACATAGCCCCATAAAAAGTAATCGAGAGGCGTTAAGTCGCACGAACGAGGGGGCCAGTTAACAGGACCACTTCTGGAAATAAAGTTGTCACAAATTTGATTTTGCAATAAATTGATGGTTAAGCGCGCTGTATGGCAAGTTGCGCCGTCTTGTTGGAACCAAATGTCGTCGATGTTTAGCTGATTAATTTTTGGAAACAAAAAATCAGTCAGCGTGGCTCGATAGCGCTCACCATTCACCGTAACGGCAGTTCCTTCCTCATTTCGAAATAAATAAGGACCGATGATTCCGCCAGCACCAAACAGTCAATTTTAGTGGATATAACGGCGATTTGTTAATGGCTTGAGGATTGTCTTCTATATATATAAAACAAAGTCAAAAATCGTGTTAGTTACACCATTTATAACTCGAGAACGGCTGGACCAATTTTGAAGATCTTATATTTGCTGGATTTGTCTCCGTTCCGGATAACAGAATAATCATTAAAACATTTGAAAAAATCACTTAAATGATTTAAAATTAATTATATTTGTCGTAAATTTGACTATATTTGACTTCTGAGACAAAGTACAAAAAACATCATGGCTTCCATTTAGTTTCGAAAACGCCCGTAGGTGGTGTATTGTTGATGCCAGATGTCAATACTCAATGTGAAAGATTTGAGGTTATTTTTTAATCGTCACCGGGATTTTTGGTTTTCTTTATTAATTTTAGATTAACAATGCCCAAAGTTATAAAAATCAGTATCAGAGAGACTATTCTAAAAGTTAAACCCCTTTTGTGAAGGAGAGCAGAGAATATTTGCGCCATTAATACCATTCGAAAAAGATGACAGATGAGTGTTCCGTGGAGATTAAATAACCGATTTATGATTAGTGAATAATAATAAAAATACGTATTGTATATTTTGTATTGATTTTATAGGTGTATCTGTGTACATTCGGTCCAGAGAATTGTTACCATAGGAAATTCAGCCGCGAGTACTTAATAAACGAAATATTTGGCTAGATGAAGACGAGGAATTTCTTTTTTCAATTGATAGGGACACTGAATCATCAAACTCTTCAAATGATGAATATGATGATGCTAATGATGAAAACGGAGTTCATTGATGGATCACACTTATTCAAAATTATGTTGTCTGCTATTTAATTGTTTTAACGTGTTTTGATGAATGTCGGAAAGTCAAAGGTGTTAGTTTTTGAAAGGGAAGAGCAAATGACAGTTTGTAATATAAGTGTAAATGAAGAGAACTTGGAACAGGTGAGGGAATTTGTGTATTTAGGTAGCATGTTCAGTGATGTTGAAAAAAGGGTTGGTGCGGGTAACAAAGTGAATGGAGCTTTAAAAGTAGTTATTGGAAACAAGAATTTATCAATGAAAGCGAAAATGGCCGTTCACAATGGAGTTCTGGTCCCAACTCCTATGTATGGAAGCGAAGCATGGAACTGACAGAAGAAAGATGAGAGCAGAATAAATGCGGTAGAGATGAGGTCCCTAAGACGTATGTGTGGTAGAACGATGTATGACAGAATCTCAAATGCTGATATTAGGAAGGAATGTAGAGCGAAAGAAGGTATTATGAACAAAATTATGAATGGTTCGTTGTGTTGGTTCGGACATGTGGAGCGCATGGGTGAAGAAAGAATGGTTAAAAAAGTATACGTTAACGATGTAAATGGAGTAAGGAGTCGAGGTAGACCGAGAAAAACATGGCATGTCCAAATTAATCAAATATTAAAGGTTGGTCATGTCAGTAGTGTATGACTCGATGTATGAATGTGGAGGAAGCTAGAGAGGTGTGCCAGGATAGAGTCGTGTGGCGGTCCATTCTCTCTGCCTACCCCTGCGGAGAAACGGCGTGATGGTTTGTTGTTGTTGTTGTGTTGTTGTATGAAATTCATTTATTTATAATAATAAAATAATAAGAATGATAATAATCATAATAATAATTCAAACAGTAATTAGAAGGAACAATCATACATAATATAGAGTCAAAAACGATGAATCATAATATATTAAAGACGATAAACATTATAAGGAAGCAGATTACATTAGTAAGAAAGGGACAAAAATGGAAGGTAGTATTAATATTTTTTTGGTAGATTGTATAAAGGAAAAGTTTTTAATGTACTACATATATACTAAGGGGGAATAAGCTGGAATTTGGTTATTTGTGAAATGTATACTTACATCTGTATACGAATCCTGGATTTTCACCTGTGGGTGGTTAATTTAAATTTTTAATTGTATCTCAATAGAGACGAAGAAACAAACTGGAAACTGAATATGGATGATCAAGGTGTTTACAGGACTTATGACCTGTCATTGGTTGGGTTAAGCGCACGCTTTATGTAATTACAACATTCCCCATTCCACCATTGTTATTATGATCATGTATGATACATTTTTGGAAGTTGTATATATACTCCAAATTCATACTTATCTTCACGTGGCAGTTCCAGTTAGCCATCTATGTAGATTTGATTGTACTAATTAATTTTTTAATATTAATCTATACAATCCATCCACTAACGCCATCTATGAAGAATGATTGTTTAGCATTTAGCAAACTACTTTATTAACACAATGCGAAGAGGCTACCGCCTCCTATCGTACTGTTAGAAGTCGCCTGGAGTATCCACTCCTATTTTATACGCCAAATAATTGACCAGAATATTTACAAATATTTGTGAAATGTATACTTACATCTGTATACGAATCCTGGATTTTCACCTGTGGGTGGTTAATTTAAATTTTAATTGTATCTCAATAGAGACGAAGAAACAAACTGGAAACTGAATATGGATGATCAAGGTGTTTACAGGACTTATGACCTGTCATTGGTTGGGTTAAGCGCACGCTTTATGTAATTACAACATTCCCCATTTCCACCATTGTTATTATGATCATGTATGATACATTTTTGGAAGTTGTATATATACTCCAAATTCATACTTATCTTCACGTGGCAGTTCCAGTTAGCCATCTATGTAGATTTGATTGTACTAATTAATTTTTTAAGATTAATCTATACAATCCATCCACTAACGCCATCTATGAAGAATGATTGTTTAGCATTTAGCAAACTACTTTATTAACACAATGCGAAGAGGCTACCGCCTCCTATCGCACTGTTAGAAGTCGCCTGGAGTATCCACTCCTATTTTATACGCCAAATAATTGACCAGAATATTTACAAATATTTGTGAAATGTATACTTACATCTGTATACGAATCCTGGATTTTCACCTGTGGGTGGTTAATTTTAAATTTTTAATTGTATCTCAATAGAGACGAAGAAACAAACTGGAAACTGAATATGGATGATCAAGGTGTTTACAGGACTTATGACCTGTCATTGGTTGGGTTAAGCGCACGCTTTATGTAATTACAACATTCCCATTCCACCATTGTTATTATGATCATGTATGATACATTTTTGGAAGTTGTATATATACTCCAAATTCATACTTATCTTCACGTGGCAGTTCCAGTTAGCCATCTATGTAGATTTGATTGTACTAATTAATTTTTTAATATTAATCTATACAATCCATCCACTAACGCCATCTATGAAGAATGATTGTTTAGCATTTAGCAAACTACTTTATTAACACAATGCGAAGAGGCTACCGCCTCCTATCGTACTGTTAGAAGTCGCCTGGAGTATCCTCTCCTATTTTATACGCCAAATCGGCCAGAATGTTTACAAATATTTGTTAGTAATATGCTACATCTGTATACGAATCCTGGATTTTCACCTGTGGGTGGTTAATTTAAATTTTTAATTGTATCTCAATAGAGACGAAGAAACAAACTGGAAACTAAATATGGATGATCAAGGTGTTTACAGGACTTATGACCCTGTCATTAGTTGCGGGTTAAGCGCACGCTTTATGTGATACAACGTGTTCCACCATTGTTATTATGATCATGCATGATACATTTTTTTTTTTTGGAAGTTGTATATATACTCCAAATCCATACCTATCTTCACGTGTCAGTTCCAGTTAGCCATCTATGTAGATTTGATTGTACTAATTAATTTTTTTTTTAAGATTAATCTATACAATCCACCCACTAACGCCATCTATGAAGAATGATTGTTTAGCATTTGGCAAACTACTTTATTAACACAATGCGAAGAGGCTACCGCCTCCTAGCGCACTGTTTTAGAAGTCGCCTGGAGTATCACTCCTATTTTATACGCCAAAGAATTGACCAGAATATTTACAAATATTTGTGAAATGTATACTTACATCTGTATACGAATCCTGGATTTTCACCTGTGGGTGGTTAATTTTAAATTTTTTAATTGTATCTCAATAGAGACGAAGAAACAAACTGGAAACTGAATATGGATGATCAAGGTGTTTACAGGACTTATGACCTGTCATTGGTTGGGTTAAGCGCACGCTTTATGTAATTACAACATTCCCCATTCCACCATTGTTATTGATCATGTATGATACATTTTTTGGAAGTTGTATATATACTCCAAATTCATACTTATCTTCACGTGGCAGTTCCAGTTAGCCATCTATGTAGATTTGATTGTACTAATTAATTTTTTTTTAGATTAATCTATACAATCCATCCACTAACGCCATCTATGAAGAATGATTGTTTAGCATTTAGCAAACTACTTTATTAACACAATGCGAAGAGGCTACCGCCTCCTAGCGCACTGTTTAGAAGTCGCCTGGAGTAAACACTCCTATTTTATACATAAAATAATTGACCAGAATATTTACAAATATTTGTGAAATGTATGCCCATCTGTATACGAATCCTGGATTTTCACCTGTGGGTGGTTAATTTAAATTTTTTAATTGTATCTCAATAGAGACGAAGACGCAAACTGGAAACTGAATATGGATGATCAAAGTGTTTACAGGACTTATGACCTGTCATTGGTTGGGTTAAGTGCACGCTTTATGTAATTACAACATTCCCCATTCCACCATTGTTATTATGATCATGTATGATACATTTTTGGAAGTTGTATATATACTCCAAATTCATACTTATCTTCACGTGGCAGTTCCAGTTAGCCATCTATGTAGATTTGATTGAACTAATTAATTTTTTTTAAGATTAATCTATACAATCCATCCACTAACGCCATCTATGAAGAATGATTGTTTAGCATTTAGCAAACTACTTTATTAACACAATGCGAAAGAGGCTACCGCCTCCTATCTTTTCATTAGAAGTCACCTGGAAGTATCCACTCCTTTAGCACGCCAAATAATTGACCAAGTATTTACAAATATTTGACAGAAATGTATACTTACATCTGTATACGAATCTGGATTTTCACCTGTGGGTGGATTAATTTAAATTTTTTAATTGTATCTCAATAGAGACGAAGAAACAAACTGGAAACTAAATATGGATGATCAAGGTGTTTACAGGACTTATGACCTGTCATTGGTTAAGGTTAAGCGCACGCTTTATGTAATTACAACATTCCCCATTCCACCATTGTTATTATGATCATGTATGATACATTTTTGGAAGTTGTATATACTCCAAATTCATACTTATCTTCACGTGGCAGTTCCAGTTAGCCATCTATGTAGATTTGATTGTACTAATTAATTTTTTTTTTTTTTTAAGATTAATCTATACAATCCATCCACTAACGCCATCTATGAAGAATGATTGTTTAGCATTTAGCAAACTACTTTATTAACACAATGCGAAGATGCTACCGCCTCCTATCGCACTGTTAGAAGTCGCCTGGAGTATCCACTCCTATTTTATACGCCAAATAATTGACCAGAATATTTACAAATATTGTGAAATGTATACTTACATCTGTATACGAATCCTGGATTTTCACCTGTGGGTGGTTAATTTAAATTTTTAATTGTATCTCAATAGAGACAGAAGAAACAAACTGGAAACTAAATATGGATGATCAAGGTGTTTGGGACTTATGACCTGTCATTGGTTGGGTTAAGCGCACGCTTTATGTAATTAGCATTCCCCATTCATTGTTATTATGATCATGTATGATACATTTTTGGAAGTTGTATATATACTCCAAATTCATACTTATCTTCACGTGGCAGTTCAGTTAGCCATCTATGTAGATTTGATTGTACTAATTAATTTTTTAAGATTAATCTATACAATCCATCCACTAACGCCATCTATGAAGAATGATTGTTTAGCATTTAGAAAACTACTTTATTAACACAATGCGAAGAGGCTACCGCCTCCTATCGCACTGTTAGAAGTCGCCTGGAGTATCCACTCTTATTTTATACGCCAAATAATTGACCAGAATATTTACAAATATTTGTGAAATGTATACTTACATCTGTATACGAATCCTGGATTTTCACCTGTGGGTGGTTAATTTAAATTTTTAATTGTATCTCAATAGAGACGAAGAAACAAACT
>JAHDVF020001553.1:0-17537 GCA_022606425.2 Lepidostoma basale
GGGCTGCCGGATTATGTAGCGTATCTCTCCATTGCTCCTGGTCGCTGTTGCAGCGGCCACTACACCAGGCGCTTGTTATAAGGGGCTGTTGGGTTATGGAGCCGGGTTATCTCTAAATAAAAAAACTCATTATAATAATTAATATTGTTTTTAGAATGTGGTTTGCAGTGGAGGCACTGCCTTCACTGGTTCTGGCTGGTTCTCTGGAACTGCCAGCTTTGCCAGTATCGGCTGCACGTCACACCCGAGCAACGTCCAGACACGTGCAGGAACCTGCGTGGACGGAGGTTCCATCATCACCATAGGTCTGGCCGCTGGGGGAGCCACCCATACCATCATCACCAGCTGCTTCCACGAAAGCAAGGCAGAGGTCTTCTACACCATCTTCGATCAGAACCCAGACAACGCGCAGTACATGTCAGGAGTGGCGAGACCTTCCTTCGGCCGTAAGATTTTTACATAACCTCACATATGTGTGTTCTTGAAAAGCGTGTCTGGATGGGGCAAATGATGGTCTATCGTCTGTGCCTATTGTGTTAGACACGCTGTATGAATGTGAAGGCTATAGAAGTGTGTTAGGATGGAAAAGTGTGGCGGTCCATCGTCTCTGCCTATTGTGTTGGACACGCTGTATGAATGTGAAGGCTACAGAAGCGTGTCAGGATGGAAGAGTGTGGCGGTTCATCGTCTCTGCCTATTGTGTTAGACACGCTGTATGAACGTGAAGGCTAGAGAAGCCTGCCAGGATGGAAGAGTGTGGCGGTCCATTGTCTATGCCTATTGTCTTAAAGGCGGTGCATGACACGCTGTATGAATGTAAAGTCTAGAGAAGCGTGTCAGGATGGAAAAGTGTGGCGGTCCATCGTCTCTGCCTATTGTGTTGGACACGCTGTATGAATGTGAAGGCTACAGAAGCGTGTCAGGATGGAAGAGTGTGGCGGTTCATCGTCTCTGCCTATTGTGTTAGACACGCTGTATGAACGTGAAGGCTAGAGAAGCGTGCCAGGATGGAAGAGTGTGGCGGTCCATTGTCTATGCCTATTGTGTTAAACGCGGTGCATGACACGCTGTATGAATGTAAAGTCTAGAGAAGCGTGTCAGGATGGAAAAGTGTGGCGGTCCATCGTCTCTGCCTATTGTGTTAGACACGCTGTATGAACGTGAAGGCTAGAGAAGCGTGTCAGGATGGAAGAGTGTGGCGGTCCATCGTCTCTGCCTATTGTGTTAGACACGCTGTATGAATGTGAAGGCTAGAGAAGTGTGTTAGGATGGAAAAGTGTGGCGGTCCATCGTCTCTGCCTGTTGTGTTGGACACGCTGTATGAATGTGAAGGCTACAGAAGCGTGTCAGGATGGAAGAGTGTGGCGGTTCATCGTCTCTGCCTATTGTGTTAGACACGCTGTATGAACGTGAAGGCTAGAGAAGCGTGTCAGGATGGAAGAGTGCGGCGGTCCATCGTCTCTGCCTATTGTGTTAGACACGCTGTATGAATGTGAAGGCTAGAGAAGTGTGTTAGGATGGAAAAGTGTGGCGGTCCATCGTCTCTGCCTATTGTATTGGACACGCTGTATGAATGTGAAGGCTACAGAAGCGTGTCAGGATGGAAGAGTGTGGCGGTTCATCGTCTCTGCCTATTGTGTTAGACACGCTGTATGAACGCGAAGGCTAGAGAAGCGTGCCAGGATGGAAGAGTGTGGCGGTCCATCGTCTCTGCCTATTGTGTTAGACACGCTGTATGAACGTGAAGGCTAGAGAAGCGTGTCAGGATGGAAGAGTGTGGCGGTTCATCGTCTCTGCCTATTGTGTTAGACACGCTGTATGAACGTGAAGGCTAGAGAAGCGTGCCAGGATGGAAGAGTGTGGCGGTCCATCGTCTCTGCCTATTGTGTTAGACACGCTGTATGAACGCGAAGGCTAGAGAAGCGTGCCAGGATGGAAGAGTGTGGCGGTCCATTGTCTATGCCTATTGTCTTAAAGGCGGTGCATGACACGCTGTATGAATGTAAAGTCTAGAGAAGCGTGTCAGGATGGAAGAGTGTGGCGGTCCATCGTCTCTGCCTATTGTGTTAGACACGCTGTATGAACGAGAAGGCTAGAGAAGCGTGTCAGGATGGAAGAGTGTGGCGGTCCATCGTCTCTGCCTATTGTGTTAGACACGCTGTATGAATGTGAAGGCTAGAGAAGCGTGTCAGGATGGAAGAGTGTGGCGGTCCATCGTCTCTGCCTATTGTGTTAGACACGCTGTATGAATGTGAAGGCTAGAGAAGTGTGTTAGGATGGAAAAGTGTGGCGGTCCATCGTCTCTGCCTGTTGTGTTGGACACGCTGTATGAATGTGAAGGCTACAGAAGCGTGTCAGGATGGAAGAGTGTGGCGGTTCATCGTCTCTGCCTATTGTGTTAGACACGCTGTATGAACGTGAAGGCTAGAGAAGCGTGTCAGGATGGAAGAGTGTGGCGGTCCATCGTCTCTGCCTATTGTGTTAGACACGCTGTATGAACGTGAAGGCTAGAGAAGCGTGTCAGGATGGAAGAGTGTGGCGGTTCATCGCCTCTATATTTTGCATTAAATTGATTTTCATATTTCCAGAGGGTTCTTGGTTCCCTGGCCTAAGCGTTGACACTCTGTATACTCAAGTGTCTCAAACAGCTGCGTTCAACACCATTCTTGGATCTGGTATGGCTACGCAGTACATCAACACCACATACTTCCTAGCTCGTGGCCATCTCGCAGCCAAGACAGACTTCGTCTTCTCTCCAGCACAGAGAGCCACCTTCTCCTTCGTCAATGCAGCCCCGCAGTGGCAACCATTCAACGGGGGCAATTGGAACACCTTGGAACAGGTGGGTTGTCCAACTCCACATGCAAATTTTTCCAACTGTCAATGTATAGTGTGTGTTTTTGGAGTTTTTTAAACTGGCAACATTGTTTCTACAGACTGTCAATTTGACAGTTGACAGCTGATTTGTAGTCAATACGTTTTGCCATTTCACCATGAATAGACTAGTAATAATAGAATCGAATAATAAATACATAAAACTGAGAATACTCCTCATCAAGACCTATGTATGGAGTGTCTTGATGTACGGCTGCGAGACATGGTGCCTATCTGAAAGAGATGAACGGAGACTAGAGGCTTTTGAGATGTGGTCCTATAGAAGACTATTAGGAGACCACATTACAAATGAGGAGGTTCTCCAAAGAATGGAAGGAGGAAGGCACCTGCTCAGGACCTTGTCCGAAAGGCGTGCAAGATGGATCGGCCATGTAATACGTCAAGATGGCCTCTTGCATGCCATAATGGAGGGTATGACCGAGGGGACACACTCTAGGGGACCTGTTGGTGGACGTGCGCTGCTCATCATATGCACATTTCAAAAGAGCCGCACGAGACAGGGAAGAATGGAAGAGAAGAATAGAAGAAATTGCTGCTAATTCGTCCGCACTATCCGCAACAAGAACGGCATCGTCCGCGTAAAGTAGACAATTTATAGACAGATCACTCATCTTAGTACCAATATGGACAACAGGCGTTAATAAAAAGATCTTCGGCTTAATGCTTAAATCCAATCTTCATAGATGGCGCTAGTGTGTAAATTGAAACTAGCATGTGAAGTTTGGTGTTACATATTAACATATATACAACTTCCAAAAGATTGTCAGACATGGTGGTCGTAAGAAAGGTGAATGGGGAATGTTGTATTACATAAAGCGTGCGCAGCACCCAACCAATGACAGGTCATAAGTCCTGTAAACACCTTGATCAACCATATTCTGTTTCCAATTTGCATCTTCGTCTCTATTGAGATACAATTAATCCTTGATTTAATATGGAGTTTTAATTTAATTTACCTTTTGATGCAGAACCTTCGCACGAGGATTGGAGCAGCAGGATCCAGAACCAAGATATACACTGGGACTTGGGGTAACTTGGAGCTGAAGGACAGCAGCGGGGTGTTCAGGAAGCTGTACCTCAGTCCCTCTACCACACAGATTCCAGTCCCACTCTGGTACTACAAGGTAAAGGAACTGTTCCCTCTTCTAACACAATAGGCAGAGACGATGGACTGCCACACTCTTCCATCCTGACACGCTTCTCTAGCCTTCACATTCTTACAGCTATCATGCACTGTTGCTTCTAACACAATAGGCAGAGACGGTGGACCGCCACACTCTTCCATCCTGACACGCTTCTCTAGCCTTCACATCCATACAGTCTGTATTGCACTCGCTTCTAACACAATAGGCAGAAACGATGGACCGCCACACTCTTCCATTCTGACACGCCTCTCTAGTCTTCACATTCATACAACGTATCATGCTATCGCTTCTAACACAATAGGCAGAGACGATGGACCGCCACACTCTTCCACCCTGACACGCTTCTCTAGCCTCCACATTCATACAGCGTGTCATGCATCGCTTCTAACACAATAGGCAGAGACGATGGACTGCCACACTTCCATCCTGACACTCTTCTCTAGCCTTCACACTCTTACAGAATGTATTACACTCTTCCTGCTTCTAACACAATAGGCGAAGATTATGCACTGTTCTATTTATTGTTCTTATTGATATTTTAAAATATTTTTTTGACTAGGTCGTCCATGAGCCTTCCACCAACAGGGCTACGGCCTTCCTCGGCCTCAACAACCCTCACGTGACCCTTGCCGAGGCTAGGGCGTTGGCCTTCTGCACCGACGTATGCACCGGTTCTACGGCTTTCAGCTGGCTCAACTGGCAGGCGACGAACATCGGTCTTGGCTTCTCCATCTGCTGCCAAGTGGCTGATTTCAGGAGGACTGTCACGCAACTTCCTAGCTTCACAACATCCGGCATATTCTCCTAGACCCTACGACCACCAGCTTACACAATATGAAGACTTCTAATATATTTCTTCACTTTCTGTTGTGGATTCATATTTGAATAAATATAATTACAATTCGAATTCTTTTTCTTCTACTACTTCCTCAGCCTATTCCCGTCCACTCCTGGACAAAGGCCTCCTCCATTCGCTTCCATGTCACAGACATAGGCAGGACTTTTCCGAGATTTTACTTTCAAACATTCCCCATTCCACCTATTTTCTTTATGACCATGTAAGACAAATTTTTTGAGGTTGTATATATGCTACAAGTCTATACTTATCTTCACATGTCAGTTTCAATTGGCCATCTATGTAGATTTGATTACACATGTTAATCTTTTTAAGATTAATCTATATAATCCACACACTAACGCCATCTATGGAGATTAATTTTTAGCATTTAGCAAACTACTTTATTAACACAATGTGAAGGCTATCGCCTATTAGCGCATTGTTTAGAAGCCGCCTGGAGATATCACTCCTATCTATATGCCAAAGAATTGACCAGAATGATTACAAATATTTTTTTGTGAATGTATACTTATACTTGTATACGAATCCTGGATTTCACCCATGGTGGGTGATTAATTCATGAAATTTTAATTGTATCTCAATAGAGACGAAGATGCAAACTGGAAACTGAATATGGTTGATCAAGGTGTTTACAGGACTTATGACCTGTCATTGGTTGGGTTAAGCGCACGCTTTATGTAATTACAACATTCTCCATTCCACCTATTTTCTTTATGACCATGTAAGACAAATTTTTGGAGGTTGTATATATGCTACAAGTCTATACTTATCTTCACATGTCAGTTTCAATTGGCCATCTATGTAGATTTCAGATCATGAATTAATCACCCACCATGGGTGAAATCCAGGATTCGTGCACGAGTATAAGTATACATTCACAAAAAAATATCTATATCTGTGTTAATTTGTTTACAGGTCTCATTGTCGTTGTCGTTTTGTAGAATATAGCAAGGTCGTCTGCATACATAATTATTTTCCCTGTAATGTTCTTCTTCATCTTGTTATGTCATTAATGTAAAGTATATAAAGTAGTGGTCCCAGGATGGACCCTTGTGGCACACCAAATTCTGTCATTGCTTCGTTGCTGGTCATTCCTGACACAACTGTGCATTGTTTTCTTTGGGTGAGGTAGCATTTGAACGTGTTGTATGCCTTTCCGCTCACCCAAACATACACAGACACTTGTTACGGTCTTCCAAAATGACTGGATCTCGATGATTTATTATATAAAAATACAATATGTGTGTTACAAGCTTTGTTTCCAAAATTAATGTATGTGACAAATACAGCAAATGCCCTATTTATAAGCAGGAGTTATCAAGGAACATTAAGATAATATCCTGGACTTTGCTGCATTCAAAGTGCATAAGTTCCGTTGAGTTTTCAAAGTCCATATTCACAGCATGCTTACAGAATTTGTTTTTCGATAGATTAGGGAGAACATGAAGTCCACACCAGATAAAGAGATGCTTAATTACAATTTTTGGGCCTGCATTCTAGTAGGTACATAACACACTGGACCAGGAACTGTGACAGATATCACTTACCGAATGCACGAACTAAGACAGGACAATCAAGGATATTGAACAATGGACTGAAACTTTACAATGAACTACCTAAAGACACAAGTAGTCTCACTACAACTCAATATAAAAAATATCTGAAACAATACAGTGAATGGAGCTTTAAAAATAGTTATTGGAAACAAGAATTTATCAATGAAAGCGAAAACGGCCGTTCACAATGGAGTTCTGGTCCCAACCCTAATGTATGGAAGCGAAGCATGGAACTGGCAGAAGAAGGACGAGAGTAGAATAAATGCGGTAGAGATGAGGTTCCTACACGCGTGGTGCAATGACATGTTTAATTCAAATGCCGATGTTAGTCGTAGAGTGAAGAAGGTGGCTGGCGAGTGACGTTTCGGCTGATATGGAACGCATGGATGGAGAAAGAGTCGGTTAATAAAGTACGCTGATGATGTAATGGTAATGAGAGACCGAGGAAATACGACATGAACAAATTAATCGTTCTAAAGGTTTAGAAACAGAGTTTGAAGAATGACGTGTAATGATGTAAGCGAGCGAAGCGCAGGTTCATTTTCAGCCTATTTCGGAAAACGGCGTCATGGTTTGTTTGTTTGTATACATAATTAATAGTAAGATCTAAAAATGTAACCATATAACCCAATTGGGTTTTTAAAAAAATAAATTAAATTAAAATCATAGGCACTAAGACAAACAACAAACCATCACGCCGTTTCCCCGCAGGGGTAGGCAGAGAGAATGGACCGCCACACTACTCTATCCTGGCACATCTCTCTAGATTCCTCCACATTCATACATCGAGTCATACACGCACGTCGATTCTTCCGGCTTTTGACATGACCAACTTTTAATATTTGATTTATCTGGTCATGCCATGTTTTCCTCGGTCTGCCTCGACTCCTTATTCCATTTGCATTGTTAACGTATACTTTTTTTAACCATTCTTTCTTCACCCATGCGCTCCATATGTCCGAACCAACGCAGCGATCCTTTCATAATACCTTCTTCCGCTCTACATTCCTTTCTTATATCAGCATTTGAGATTCTGTCGTATATCGTTCTACCACACATACGTCTTAGGGACCTCATCTCTACCGCATTTATTCTGCTCTCATCTTTCTTCTGCCAGTTCGATGCTTCGCTTCCATACATAAGACTTTTTATCACGCAAGCGCATATATGGATGATAAAAATGTAGGACAAGTTATAAGGTGTGCAAAACTATAACATTATAACAAATAGAAGACGTCAAAATGTGGTTTTCAAAATATTCGCCATTGAGTGACCACAAATTATCTGATATTTTGGTACTAACTTAATTGAATGGTCCTTCCAAAACTGTCAAAAATAAAATTTTATAAAATTTGAATGTATAGCTAGAATGGCAGTGCACAATGGTGTTCTTCTACCAACCCTTATGTATGGAAGCGAAGCATCTTTCTTCTTCTTCTTTGCTAGCCTTCTTCTTCCACTCGTCTATATCCTGCCCCTTTTGCATCCAAGATTTTCCAACCCTTTTGATAATATCATCGGTCCATCTCATCGGTGGCCTTCCGACACTTCGTCTATTCTCCCATGGTCTCCAACTGAGTATCCTGGGTGCCCATGTCTAGCCAAGTGTCCAGCCCATTGCCATTTCAATTTTGCCACTCGGTCCATGGCGTCAGCAACCCTGGTGCGGCGTCTGATTTCTTCATTCCATATGCGGTCACGCAAGCTCACACCAAGTCTTTCCATGGACCTCTGTGTACACTTGAGCCTGTGGACACTTTTTGCTGTAAGAGTTGTCGTCTCTGGTCCGTATGTCCGTATGTATCTCAAGCGAAGCATGGAACTGGCAAAAGAAGGATGAAAGTAGAATAAATGCAGTAGAAATGAGATCTCTTAGACGAATGTGTGGATACTCTGTGTATGATAGAGTGTCGAATGAAAATATAAGAAGTGAATGCGGTGCGAATGATGGTGTCATGAACAAAATAATGAAATGATCATTAAGATGGCTTGGACATATGGATAGAATGAATGAAGAAAGAATGGTAAAAAAAATTATACGTTAACGATGTAAATGGAACCAGAAATAGAATCGAAAGACCGAGGAAAACGTGGCACGATCAAATAAATCAAATATTGAATGTCGGCCATGTCGGGAGTCGGAGAAATCGACGCGCGTGCATGACACGATGTATGAATATTGAGGAAGCGAATTTAAAAATATGTCAAGAAAGAAAAGTGTGGCAGTCCATTCTTTCTGCCTACCCCTTCGGGGAGACGGCGTGATGGTTAGTTAGTTACAAATACTTGTAGACGAATACTGGATTTTACCTATTGCGGAAACTTTTATCTTTATAGCTGTAAAGAATTGGTTCCAAGCATTCCTAAAAGAAATGCCGTGGGATAGAGCCACGGATAACTGCCATACTCCCTCATGTAGAGATACCTCAGAATATTTTCTGAACCCTCTCCAGCATAACGGAATATCTCGCCTCGTGAGGACTCCATATCACAGAACCACTTTCGAGTCTGCTCCGAACCAATGCGTTGTATAGGACTCTGAGCACATTGGGATCTCTGAAAACTCTTCCGGTCCGAATGATGAAGCTAACATCCTCAGTGCAATGTCACAAATCCTCTCGATATGTGCAGGAAATGTCAGCCTACTCTCATAGATGATTCCGAGATCCTTCATCGTAGATACATGTGCTAGTTGCTGGCTGTTCATTGTGTATCTATGATACACAGTTCTCAATGCTCTAGTAAACGATAGAAGAGCCATTGAAGTGAATTTTATTACTGTGACTCCAGTCAATAATATTATCAATGTCCGACTGGAGGCGAAGACAGTCGTCAGGATTGTTAATTTCTAGGAATATCGGCAAATAAAAGAAATAAAAAAAGATTTGAATTGAATTAAAATTAGTACCTACCAAATATGTCATATATTCCGCTGCATTCCTCTCGGACAGAGATGGACATCTTTCATACGAACGGAGCAATGTTCACTATTGATTCTACGGAGTATTCTGTCTCCCTAACGTCGGACCATTGCTCTTGTGCTCCTGGTATAATGTGTCATCTATCCCACTGCATTCCTCTCGGGCAGAGATGGACATCTTTCATACGAATGGAGCAATGTCCACTCTTGATTCTACGGAGTATTCTGCCTCCTTAACGTCGGACCATTGCTCTTGTGCTCCTGGTATAATGTGTCATCTATCCCACTGCATTCCTCTCGGGCAGAGATGGACATCTTTCATACGAATGGAGCAATGTCCACTCTTGATTCTACGGAGTATTCTGCCTCCTTAACGTCGGACCATTGCTCTTGTGCTCCTGGTATAATGTGTCATCTATCCCACTGCATTCCTCTCGGGCAGAGATGGACATCTTTCATACGAATGGAGCAATGTCCACTCTTGATTCTACGGAGTAGTCTGTCTCCTTAACGCCGAATTTTTCTTGTGATCCTGATGTGTCTTCAATCCCAATTGATTGATTCTACGGCGTTCTGCCATTTCTAGGAGTAAGTATTATATTTGGTAAAACACCGAAAATTTGGAGGGGCTTTGTTTAAATTATTGACCACAGTATTGTTCGGAAATTAGATTTGAAAACACGTTGTTTACTAATAATTACAATAATAAAAATAGTTTAAAATTGCACATGGCACCACCATCGCCCGTGAACTATAAATATCCCATTTTTTCGTCTTTTCATTATCAGTTGATATTGCACAAGTCTCAGCAGCACCATGGACAAGACGTACTCTAAAAAGCAAGCGTTGGAGATCATCTTCGACAGGCCGACGGAGTACATCTTCATGCCGAAGGGAATAGGCAATTCCTATTTGTTTCGAGTCCCGAATGGCTACATCAAGGAACCCTTCAGAGGGATCAGCGATGTCATCATTGAAAAGTTGACAAAGAAGGGTGCGGAGTCCATCCCTGTAAACAACATCTCTCTGCCTGATCTTACGGTAGCTCAGCAGCTTGGCATGAAGGAAACCTTTTCTCTGTTCTTGGACAAGCACTTGGAGATAGCTGACTATCTGATAGAGATCTTCATGAAGCAGAAAACGATAGATGACCTCATCTCCGCTGCCGCTTATGCCCACGATAGGGTAAACCCGTATCTCTTCAACTATGCGCTCTCAGTCGCTCTCCTCCACAGGGAAGACACTAAGGATGTGCAGGTGCCCAATTTCGCCCAGCTTTTCCCGGCCAAGTTCGTGCCCAGCGCGGCCTTCGCAGAGGCGCGCATGCAGGCGGCCGTCGTGCCTCTGGGCAACAGGATCCCCATCAACCTAGCCGTCGAGTCCACCTCCAACCCCAGCGACCCCGAGTCGCGCGTCGCTTACTTCCGCGAGGACATCGGCATCAATCTGCACCACTGGCACTGGCACCTGGTCTACCCCACCAGGAACACCCGCCCCGAGATCGTCAACAAGGACAGGCGCGGGGAGCTCTTCTATTACATGCACGAGCAAGTTCTGGCGCGGTACAACTCCGAGCGCCTGGCCAACTCCCTCGCGAGGGTAAGAAACTACAGCAACTTGAGAGAGGTCATCCCCGAGGGGTACTTCCCAAAGTTGGACGCGTTGGTAGCCAGCCGCGCTTGGCCCCCGCGTTTCGCCAACACTTCCCTCTCCAACGTAAACCGTCCAAACGACGGTATCACCGTGATAATATCAGACGTGGAGCAGGCGATGACGCGCGTAAGAGATGCTATCAACAACCAATTCATCCTGAACGCCAGTCAAACCAGAGTGTCCCTCACGGGTACCGATGGAATAGACATCCTTGGGAACCTCGTAGAAGCGAGCAGCTTGTCTCTGAACAGGCCCTTCTATGGAAACATACACAACAATGGACACGTGCTAATCGCGTTCAGCCACGATCCTAACGGAAGCTTCAACGAGCGTGCCGCCGTCATGGGCGACACCGCTACTGCCATGAGGGACCCCATCTTCTACCGCTGGCACGGTTACATCAACAGCGTCTTCACCCTGCATAAAGATAAACTGCCAAGATACACCGTGGACCAGCTTAGGTTCAACAATGTCAGCGTCGCTGACGTGCATGTTAGTGTGCTTAATAGACCGGTCAACCAGCTCATCACACATTGGCAGCAGAGCGACATAGACATCTCACGAGGGTTGGACTTTGCTCCTAGGAGTCCAGTCGCCTTCCGTTTTACCCATCTCCAGCACGAAAACTTCACATACACAATCAAGGTCAACAACGCTTCTACTGCGCAAGTCGTTGGCACTGTACGTATCTTCATGGCTTTGAAGAACAAAGAAAACGGCGTACCCATGACATTCGACGAACAAAGAGCGCTGATGATCGAGCTGGATAAGTTCAGAGTGAACCTAACACCAGGCATTAACACAATCACCAGGAAATCAACTGAATCGTCCGTGACCATTCCGTACGAAAGGACCTTCCGTAACTTGGACGAGAACCGTCCTGGGGATATCATAGCCTTGTACGCTTTCAACTTCTGCGGATGTGGCTGGCCACACCACATGCTCATCCCAAAAGGGACAGCCGCCGGACAGTCGTATGACCTGTTCGTCATGGTGTCCGATAACGCCCGAGACCGCATCGTGCAAGACGTGTCAGGCATTTGCAACGATGCAGAGAGCTACTGCGGTATCCAGGATAAGAAATACCCCGACCTGCAGTCCATGGGATACCCCTTCGACCGCATGGGTAGAACTGGAGTCACCAACTTGGCTAATTTCCTCACTCCCAACATGAAGGTCAAGACCGTTACTGTGAAATTCGAGGACAGGACGGTGGTCGGTGGACAGACAGCTGCCACTCCTACTGTTGTGTCTCCTGTCTAAACCACCATCTTCTGAAGCACCCTATTCATCTCGATTCTCTTCATTCTTCTTAATTTTTATAATTTCAGTAGCGTACGTCAAAAATATTTGAATAAATTAAACTTTTGCAATTATACCATGTTTTTTCTTTAACCATTCTACTCTCATCCATTTGTTCCATATGTCTAAACCATCTTAGTTACTAACTAACTAACCATCACGCCGTCTCCCCGAAGGGGTAGGCCGAAAGAATGGACTGCCACACTTTTCTTCCCTGACATATTTCTCAATTCGCTTCCTCAACATTCATACATTGTTGAACCAACACGTTGTATAGGACTCTGAGCACATTGGGATCTCTGAAAACTCTTCCGGTCCGAATGATGAAGCCCAACATCCTCAGTGCAAAGTCACAAATCCTCTCGATATGTGCAGGAAAAGTCAGCCTACTCTCATAGATGATCCCGAGATCCTTCATCGTAGATACATGTGCTAGTTGCTGGTTGTTCATTGTGTATCTATGATACACAGTTCTCAATGCTCTAGTAATCGATAGCATAGCGCACTTAGAGACATAGTGTCCTGAACGAATCCAGTAGAAACTATGCTGGACGGATTTCAAAGCGCACCAGTCTATATATCTGATCTCTGTATTGCTGATAGCCCCAACATGAGGCGGTCTACACTTCCATCACCAAACTCCTTGGAAATAGGCTGATTAGTTGACCCTGGAACATGCCCCATGACTCTCTCAGTTGCATTGACAATCAGACAGAGTTTAAATCAAACTTAAAAACCCACAAGTCTGCAACATTAGTGTAAACGGTGAAGATCTGGAATTTGTTTATTTAGGAAGTATGTTTACAGTGGAGAGGGATATTGAAAGAAGGGTTGGGGCAGGCAACAGAGCGAATGGTGCACTTAAAGTTGGCATCGCAAACAAAAGCCTATCCAAAAAAGTTAAGATGGCAGTGCATAATGGTGTTCTTGTGCCGACCCTTATGTATGAAAGTGAAGCATGGAACTGGCAAAAGAAGGATGAAAGTAGAATAAATGCAGTAGAAATGAGATCTCTAAGACGAATGTGCGGCAAATCTGTATATGATAGAGTGACAAATGTGGTGCGAATGAAAGTGTTATGAACAAAATAAGGAAAGGGTCATTAAGATGGTTTGGACACATGGAAAGAATGAGTGAAGACAGAATGGTAAAGAAGGTATATGTAAACGGTGTGAACGGAGCTAGAAATAGAATCGGAAGACCGAGGAAAACGTGGCACGATCAAATAAATCAAATATTGAATGTCGGCCACGTGAAGAGTCTAAGGACTTTGTTATAACATACAAAATTGATATTTTAAAAAAGGTTAAAAGGATATATCAAATATTGAATGTCGGCCATGTGAGGAGTCAGAGAAATCGACGCGCGTGCATGACAAGATGTATGAATGTAGAGGAATCGAGAGAAAAATATCAGGACAGAACAGTGTGGCATTCCATTATTTCTGGCTACCTCTCCGGGGAGACGGCGTGATGGTTAGTTAGTTAAAAACCCACCTTTTCAAAATATCACATAAAATATGCTAGCGCCCTTGGCGTGAGTTATTCACTAACTAACTAACCATCACGCCGTCTCCCCGGAGGGGTAGGCAGAACGAATGGACTGCCACACTTTTCTTTCCTCACATATTTCTCTCGCTTCCTCAACATTCATACATCGTGTCATGCACGCGCGTCGATTTCTCCGACTCCTCACATGTCCGACATTCAATATTTAATTTATTTGATCGTGCCACGTTTTCCTCGGTCTTCCGATTCTATTTCTCGTACCATTTACATCGTTAATATATGCTTTTTTACCATTCATTCTTTCCATATGTCCAAACCATCTTAATGATCCTTTCATTATTTTGTTCATGACACCATCATTCGCACCGCATTCACTTCTTATATTTTCATTCGACATTTCGAGATTTCATTTCTACTGTATTTATTCTACTTTCATCCTTCTTTTGCCAGTTCCATGCTTCGCTTCCATACATAAGGGTCGGTAGAAGAACACCATTGTGCACTGCCATTCTAACTTTTTTGGATAGGTTTTTGTTTGCGATGCCAACTTTAAGTGCACCATTCACTCTGTTGCCTGCCCCAACCCTTCTTTCAATATCCCTCTCCACTGTAAACATACTACCTAAATACACAAACTCATCTACTTGCTCCAAATTTTCACCATTCACGCTAATGTTGCAGACTGTCGTGGTTTCTTCCTTTTCAAAAATCATTACCTTGGACTTATTCACATTCATCATCAGATCATTTCGCATGCATAACCTCATACATACTATTCACCAGGACTTGTAGTTCATGCTCGTTGTCTGCAAGTAGGACAACATCATCCGCAGACACTCCGATCATTTTGGCTCCTACATCCAACCCTTTCAGCTCTTTCATACATTTTTTTAATGTATACAAATACTTGTAGACAATACTGGATTTTACCCATTGCGGGTCAATCATTAAGGATTAATTGTATCTCAATAGATACGAAGATGTAAATTATTTGGAAACAGAATATGTCAGTCAATCTCTAGGGCGCACTACATTACATATCATCGATATTCCAAGAGTAATGAAAGCCACAAACGTACTGTCAGAGATCTTGGGATAATCTACGAAAGTCGATTGACATTTCGTGCTCAGATCGAGGAGGTATGTGACGTTACGTTTAAGATGCTGGGTTTTTGCTCTTCCAACTGTTAGGGTCTTCAGAGATACCCGGGTCCTTAGAACTCTGTATAACTCCTTAGTCAGAAGCAGACTCGAGGGAGGTGCCGTGATATGGAGTCTTCATGAGGCCCAGTATTCTCTCATGTTGGAGAGGGTTCAAAAGAAATTCTTGAGAGCCCTCTACATGAGAGAGTACAGGGTATATCCTTGGATCTATCCAACGGCATTTCTCTTGGGTATGCTGTGGTATAACTCCCTCCAAATGAGGAGGGAAGGATTACTGTCAACGCATTTTTTCAAACTTCTTCGGGGCTCTATTGAGAACCCCTATGTTCTGGAGCAAATAGGTCTTTTTGTTCCTGATAACTACCTGCGACAGCGCCGACATCAATTGTTCTTTGCTCCGTCACGCAGAACCAACCTGCCTTTGGTGATGCCAGTAGGAAGAGCAATTCAGACGCTGAATCTAATCATCTCGGATTTGGACATTTTCAGTGTCAGTGAGGCAGTATTCATAAAGGATATGTTACAAATTCTGGAAAGAGTACTGCCTCACTGACGTCGACAACTTTGGATTCCTTCTGATATGTAGGATTTTTTGGTCTCATGTTGTTTTATCGTATCTTTGTAATACTGTTTTGTATCCAAATGAGTCGCCTAAATGTTTTTCGTTTGTTATGTCTCATTTGTGTATCATGTATTAATAAAACTAACTAACGAATTAACCATCACGCCGTCTCCCCGAAGGCGTAGGCAGAAATAATGGACTGCCACACTTTTCTTTCCTGACATATTTCTCAATTCGCTTCCTCAACATTCATACATCGTGTCATACACGCGCGTCGATTCCTCTGACTCATCACATGGCCGACATTCAATATTTGATTTATTTGATCGTGCCACATTTTCCTCGGTCTTCCGATTCTATTTCTGCTTGCTTCTGGATTGATAACATATAAATTTTTACCATTCTTTCTTCATTCATTCTTTCCATGTGTCAAAACCATCTTAATGATCCTTTCATTATTTTGTTCATGACACCATCATTCGCACTGCATTCACTTCTTATATTTTAATTCGACACTCTATCATACATAGAGTATCCACACATTCGTCTAAGAGATCTCATTTCTACTGCATTTATTCTACTTTCATCCTTCTTTTGCCAGTTCCATGCTTCGCTTCCGTATATAAGGGTCGGTAGAAGAACACCATTGTGCACTGCCATTCTAGCTTTTTTGGATAGGTTTTGAGGAATGCTCGGGGCCAACTCTCTGCAGCTTCGAAGAGATGGGCATCTCATAACCCATTTCTTTAGATTACTCAGGGGATATTTCACAGGCCGTGCTAGAGGGTGTTCGGCTTTTTATCCCTGATAGATATCTTCGACAGCGACAGCATAGATTGTTTTACCTACCGGCCGCCAGAACCAACCTGCCTCTGGTGACACCGGTGGGAAGAGCAATTAATCTGCTGAACGCGGTCTCCTCGGAGATCGACTTCTTTCATATCATCATCATCAGCCGTCTGTCATCCACTGCTGAATGTAGGCCTCGCCCAAAGCACGCCATCGCCCCCTATCCATTGCCGCTCCCATCCATCCATGTCCAGCAATCCTCTTCAGATTGTCGGTCCAGCGGGCAGGAGGACGTCCAACTCTACGGAATCCTGTACGCGGTCTCCACTCCAGAACCCATCGGCTGTCGGTTCTCCGACAGATATGGCCAGTCCACCGCCACTTCATCCGAAGAGCCACCTTCTTTCATATAATGAAAGTATGTTTAGAAGGCAATTAATTCTGGAGAGTATCCTGTCTTCATAATGTTGAACCATCTCTCATGCTTCTGGCAGTATACTATATATAATATATAATATTATTTGACCTGTGCTAAAAAGCTAGAATGGCAGTGCACAATGGTGTTCTTCTACCGACCCTTATGTATGGAAGCGAAGCATGGAACTGGCTAAAGAAGGATGAAAGTAGAATAAATGCAGTTGAAATGACATCTCTTAGAAGAATGTGTGGATACTCTGTGTATGATAGAGTGCCGAATGAAAATATAAGAAGTGAATGCGGTGCGAATGATGGTGTCATGAACAAAATAATGAAAGTATCATTAGGATGGTTTGGACATATTGAAAGATGAATGAAGAAAGAATGGTAAAAAAATTATATGTTAATGATGTAAATGGAACCAGAAATAGAATCGGAAGACCGAGGAAAACGTGGCACGATCAAATAAATCAAATATTGAATGTCGGACATGTGAGGAGTCAGAGAAATCGACGCCCGTGCATGACACGATGTATGAATGTTGAGGAAGCGAATTGAGAAATATGTCAGGAAAGAAAAGTGTGGCAGTCCATTCTTTCTGCCTACCCCTTCGGGGAGACGGCGTGATGGTTAGTTAGTTAGTTAGTTGACCTGTTCTCAATAGATGCCTTAAAAATTAATTTTGTAATGTCTGTTGATGAAATAAACTGTTTTGATTTGATTCTCACGCAATGTTCTATCTTTAATGATTACTGCCTGATCATACA
>JAHDVF020001554.1:0-284868 GCA_022606425.2 Lepidostoma basale
TCATTCGTCATTTGTAGCTCTACCATTTGTTCATATTGCTGGACAAGTTCATTTTTCTCGGCTAGAATACTGCTAATAACTTTCAAAGATATCTCTTCTAGGCTTGCCTCTATATTGTCGGTAGTTTCATCGATTCTCGGTTTAAGTTTGGGGTTAGGAGAAGTCGTAAAGGTTTGAGATCTTATTAAATGTGGGACTGTGAAAGTGGTATCTTTTATTGCGGATGTTTCAATGTTGGCAGCAGAATTTTTTCTGCAAGAGTTCGTTTCTGGCTCATCGTTTGGGTGTCTTGCTTTTGTCAATGCCAGCAATCGTGACCACAACTTTTTATTTTCACTGGTAACCATGTAAACATGATGTGTCAATTGCGCTTTTTCTTTACTAAGCTGAGCGAGATTATCGATAAGAACATTTGTGTCTTGTTGTGGATATGAATTTGACTTGCTACAATCTAGGGCAAGCTGTACATTTTCTTTTTCAACAGTCTTCAGTCTTTGTTGTAAAATATAGCACCTTTCCTTTAAAGTTTTTAAAGCAGCGTTGAATGGATTTTGGTTCTCTAAATATGTTTCCGTGTTTTCACCGATATCTATGTCGGTATCCATATCGTCTTTCGACGATAAAACCATGAATCACTATTATTTCAATTTATAATCGAAAAACGAACGAATAAACTCGAACTAATGATACTACATTCATTTAATAAATTTGCGACGCAGAGTAAAATATTATAAATTAAATAAAGACTATCAAATTAGGGAATAGGATAATTCTTTAAACTTTTTACAAACGAACAATCTCTATTAAATTCCATACATTCCCTTATATTATTTGACAGCAAACACAGAACGTAGTTCATAGCAGATAAACATATCATAGACTACAAAAATAAATACATAATTGTTACAAGTACCTACTGCATATATTATATTTTATCATGATATTGATATAGCCATGTTTCATGGCATAATAGGTGAGATTGCACCAGACAAATTTTACATAGCCGAAAATACGTTTTCTCGGAGTTTAGTTTTAATTAGTGATAAGACTATGTAAGACAATAATAGTGGGTAGGAAAAACAATAATAGTGTTTAAAGAAGTGAATTGACAATTTTCGTGAGTGGGCACACTTTGGGGGGGGATGACCTAACCCCCCCACCCTTCGGATTGGAGTCCGCGCTCGACCAGTAGTCAGTCCGTCCCCGACCTCAGTAGAAGGAGCATCTCTCCCCGGCCGCGCGCCGGGGAGATATTCTAAAAAGATCGCGAAATGTAATACCGGACTTCGGGGAGATAATCTCAAAAGTTCACGATACGTGCCGCATGGCGCCAGCTAATCACCATTAGGGCTTGATGCTGGCCACCGCTGTCGCTGTGAAGAAGACCCGTGCCCTCCGCGGTCCATCATCTGCGTGATGCCCCTCAGCCCGGGAGATAGTGGACGCCGGACATCCTTCTGTGCCGTGCAGTCTCTGGCAGTCCTCGTGCTGGCCAACCCGACGCCGCGCTGGCTTCCGTCAGCGTCGGTCCTCGCCGCCGATCGCCGCCTTCGTTAGTTACGTTAGTTTTAATTCGTTGACCAACGAATAGCATATAAGTCCCCTTTAGTTCATAAGTATACGTTCTTGTTTCTTTATTTTGTGTCATTAAATATAATTGTAAATAGTTAAATATTGGTTTCAATCTCATATCACTATACCTCCCGGAGCATCTCAAAGATCACATACTGATGTTACATTAGCGAATAAACACAAGGGCAATACGTTGTGAGGAGTTGCTTCGAGATTGGGAGTGAGATACGAGTAATTCTTCATTTTTCACCCCATGACAGCAACTAATTCGTAACAAAATAGCCATGTTTCACGGCATACTCGGTGAGATTGCACTAAACAATTTTGAAATGACAGAAAATACGTTTTCTCTCTGGAGGCTAGTTTAATCTTAGTTAAGTTTAATTTTAATTAGTGATAAGACAATTTAAAAAAATAGTGTATAGGAAAAACAATAATAGTGATGGTGACAATTTTGTGAATGACAAAAATAACTTTCTGCCCCGGTATTGCCATTAAGTTTAAGTACTGCCGACCGGATATGGCGAGCGGCAACACGCGCGGCCATGTTTTGACAACGAAAGCTGAAGATCATAAACAGAGCGCGGGACTTGGAAATCAGACTCCAGAGGAGGCGGACGTGCGGCTCCCCAGCGCCCGCTAATCGCCGGCGCAGCGCACCGGCCAAAGGGCATTCCCGCCTCGCACGCCCCTCGTGGTGCTGGCTGCCTCAGATTATCATCATTAGGGCCTGATGCTGGCCACTGCTGTCTCAGCGAAGGAGACCAAACCGCCTTCCTTTTCTTTTGCTTTCACGCTCTTCCCCGTCGTCCGCCTCGGACGTCCCTCGTGGTGCAGATGCCATTAGCGGCCAACTCGCTACCACACCGGCTTCGCAGATCACCGTCCTCGTGCTGACCACGACAGCGTCATCGTCGTCCTCGCCGCAGATCACCGCCTTCGTTAGTGCTAATTCAGTGACTCGTTAGTTTTAATTCGTTGGCCAACGGATAGCATGTAAGTCCTCTTTAGTTCTTAAGTCATCTTTCTTTTGCTTTGTATTTTATGTTTCGTTAATAGTCCTGTAAACGCCTCGACCACCATATTCTACATGAGGGAGTATGGTAGCTGTCCGTGGCTCTATCCCACGGCATTTCTTTTGGGAATGCTCGGAACCAATTCTCTACAGTTTCGAAGAGATAGACATCTAATTACCCATTTCTTTAGATTTCTTAGGGGATACTTCCAGAACTCGGCCGTACTAGAGGATGTTCGGCTTTTTGTCCCCGATAGATATCTCCGACAGCGACATCACAGATTGTTTTACCTACCAGCCGCCAGAACCAATCTGCCTCTGGTGGCACCGGTGGAAAGAGCAATTAGTCTGCTGAACGCGGTCTCCTCGGAGATCGACGTCTTTCATGTAAGTGAAAGTACGTTCAGAAGGCAAATACTCTTAATTCTGGAGAATATCCTGTCTTCCTAATGTTGAACCATCTCTTATGCGTTTCTGGTAGTATACTATATATAATATATTATTTTACCTGTTCTCAATAGATGCCTTAAAAATAAATTTTGTAATATCTGTCGATGAAATAAATTGATTTGATTTGATTTTGATTTGATTTCCAAATAATTTACATCTTCGTCTCTATTGAGATACGTACAATAGTTTGAAATGACCTCTACGAGAACCAAAATGATAAATCAAATAAAAATATTCTACGGCAATCCTTAGGTTATTTTTAAAGACAACAAGTAAATATTTACAATGGGATTTTAAAATTACCAAGAAGTTGAAGAATGGTCAATTTAATTAAACTTTTTTTATTTATTACAATGGCAATTTTTATGGGAATATTTGTGACGTTGACAGGTTGGTTGGATCTGGCAATTCTTTCGTTTTTGTTTGCGTTTACGAGTTTGTGTTTGTTTTTGCTAGGTTTGGCTTTGTGATTTTGTGTTTTATTGTGAACTTTATTTTAATTTTAATGATTGTGGTTATTGAACGTAATTTTCCTTACATAATTGTCTTCCCATTTCAAAAGCAGTAAGTATTTAACTTGTCAATTGCATAATTAGTAGCGTAAATTTATAAATTATTTCACACCACTTGTTGACTTGAATTTATTAATAGGTCACCTACAATTAAAAAGTTTTTTTGATATTTTCGTTTATTTTAATTTTATTAAATCAAACTAATAGCGTTTCGCGCGTTGTTTCGATTTTATTTAGTGAGTTGATCAGTTTTACAACTTGCCTAGAACAATTTTTAGAAATGACATTCGTTGTTTACATTCTAAAGTTGCATCTAGTTTTTTTTTCTCAGTTAACTGAGTTTATTATGAGTATTACATTATTTTTTTGTAAACAGTTTAGTTTTTAATAACTATTAATCAATAGCCATAATAGAAATAGCCATTAGAGCTAAACATATGTATGCCAGAAGATTCAAGTCCATGTCTTATTAGAAGCTAAATCGATGGAATTACATTATTGGAGATTTTGTATGTTTATAGGAAATTAGAAGTGTTTCATATTTCTAACGATACAGTATGGTGGAAATTTCAAATAATACCGCAAAGATACTGAATTGGTTGCCTAGGTACACCATTCATACACCATTCTTAGTACTCCCCCCATTGTTAATACAATTAATTTGACATATTTTATGATGATTATAATATTTATTTAAAGAGGTAATTAATATTTGTATTTTCTTATACAAATTATAAAGTTATACCATATAGGTTAGAATATCTTTATTGAATTCTCTTGTTTCTCACCTATCCGAGATTGTTTATCGTTTCTCAAAATGTGTTGGATGTACCCCAGCTTCCAGCACTTTGTTGTCATGATAATATATTTTCAATAAGGTCCTTTTCGGATGTTTATTAGATGTATTATGATTTAAATAATTTAATTCAAAATGCAAACACATACTAAGATTTACCTTTATATTGTATATTTTCTTAATTTAGATTTTTTCTCATATTGACAGAAGCACTATTTTATGAATTAACGACGATTTGTTTAATATGTTGATTCTTGATTCCATTAGCAACAGTTCGCTTGGCGTTAAAGTCTTTGTAATCTAAATTTTTCTGCCAAAATCCATGTTCCTCAAAGTAACGACTGTTATTCAAATTTTGGTTCAACTCTTAAATTTTCAATCCTCCCTTACCCTCTTTCCGATGAGCACTCAGGGCACCTCGTTCCAACAATGTTTCCACCAAACAGACGTAAGAGGAATTGCCACTATAGCTGAACTTCTGTATGCCAGAGGATACAAGTCCTTTATATATATAAGCATCTATCTTTATATATATAATTCTTCTGTATGGCTGTATCAGTGGCGGTACTTCCATACAAGCCGAAAAGCCGAGCTTGCCTTAAAAAATCTATAATAAAACAATGTTTTTTTTTGCGTTTGAGCTGTCTACGAATAAAATAGTATATTGAATTTTCGACAAATGACTCCGCTGACATGCGCAGAAATGACCTAAGTGTATGTTTTGTTCCACTCATACGCGCCGTATTTTATTTCACTCATACCTACCGTAGGTGTGATGCCCGCGAAATCGCCTGCATCCATATGTTTTGTTTAATGTTTTTGATGGGCTTCATATTGGGCTTGCAAAATGTAAAAGGGTCTTTGTCGCACTTATATAATTTTGGCTTGTAATCATATAGCTAGGTGCATATATACCAGAAGATATCTACAATTTTTTGTATGGATTTAAAGCCGGGCTTTATCACTCTGAAGTATGTTACTATTCGATGTGTCACGAACTTCATTTCCATTGTCAGAATGTTATCTGTCATTTACGTTATGTGCAGAAATGTTCTGAAAAGAAAGATGATGTAATTTCTTTACGAACATTTATTTATAATTCGTGATTAGGTGTTAACAAATTTATTTTTATTGTCTTACAGCTTATTTCATATTAATTATAATTATTCTTGTATTTGTAAATAGTTATTATATTTTACAAGAACATGAGTTGGATGACGCAGAAAATTTTTTTTTGTATAGATTTAAATTGCGCCTAAAATGGGATTTAAAATCAAAACTCTTTTAATCAGGAAGAATACAATATCGTGACCTTCTACTAATAATATAATTTACAATAAATGTACAAACAAATTTGGACGAGCTTGCCTAAGTGGTTGACCCTAGGCACGCCACTGGGCCGTATGTAGTTGAATTCCTCCTAAACGGCTGTACCGATTTTGATGATTTTTTTGTGTGTGTTTTTGTGGGTCCCTGGATGGTTTAGATTCACAATTGGACCCGGTAGGTGGAGCTGTGTTCTAGTTCTAGGAAAAAATATTTTCGTTCGGGCAGGACAACGCCTGTCGGATCCGCTAGTAATTTATGTAATTGATTCAATAAATAATTTATAAAATATGTTTTATTTATTACTATATTTCATATTAGCATTTATGAAATTATGTATTTTTCGAATTACCGCAATGTATGACTGCACGAGTACCACACTGTCATGGATAGTTTGTACAAAACGCGCAGAATCGTTTCGTTTGTAATGCCGGCTTTTATATAAGTATTCGAACTACTCCAAATAACGTATGTAATAGATTAGATTGTAGTACGAAGTCATCCAGATTGTGCCAAGTTCACTATTTCATTTCCCTCTTCGAGTGAGTTCTCGACTGTGACGCATTGGACAGAGACTTGACGTCATTGTACAATGTACATCGTACGCGTTTAGCAGCGAGGAGCAGTTAAATTAAGTAGACTTGACAGAAATGCTACGGGTTCTCACTGTAGATTCATTTATCTTTTTTTATTTCGTAATTAGTCACTGTATTTTTGTTAATTTTACTATGCCGCTCCATCACACCATCGTAAACAGATCCCCTTTTTATATTCTAGTTCCGTCTGACCTCCAATTAGACGGTTATTACACGGTCTACAATTTTATTATTTATTCTTTTTAATATTTTTTTACTAAAATTATGAAAATGTGATTAAAATAATTATAGTATAATAAAAGTTATTTTTCCTTTTAAATTTTATTTCACCAACCAACAGGTTGGGCTGTATTTATTTCTGCATTTTTTCTGCCTTCAAACGTTTGATTTTTGTTTTCGGATTACGATTTAAGGCAAGTCATATTTATCTTACAGTTTTATTAGTGAATTGCTAAAATAAATATTATCATATTTAAAATAATGGTATATTCTATGATAGTGTTTACTTTTTTTAAATTTATTCGAAAATTAAACGTAAAAACTTGCATCGAAATTCACCGTGTAATATTTGTCCTATCTGGTATCATTCAGACTAGTGATGTGTATTTTTGAATTCTTCTTCTTATCGAATATAAAACGTAATCGATTGATCGATTGTAATTAAAATATGCAAGAAAGTGCAAATTAGTTATAACATGCACAGCAGAATGTGTCAAATAGAAAGTGTCACTATTTCAAAATGTCTCTCTAGGGCAGTGGTTCTTAATCTGGGGTACCCGAACCGCTGGGGGTGCGGGAGAAATCGCTAACAATATAAATTATCAAATATCATTTATTAAATTCTTCTTCTTCTTCTTTAACAGCCGTTGTCGTCCACTGTTGGACATAGGCCTCCCCCATACTTCTCCATGTATGACTTGTCATACGGGGGGTGGTTGGCACTACAACGCCACGCTTGCTAGATGGGTTGGCGAGGTGTCCTTCCACGTTAGGCCTATGCATCAATATTATCTACCGAGGTTATTCACACTCGATTCTAACATTTCGCATAGTTTCCAGGGGAGACCAAAGTCGAGGAGGTGTTGATAGGTACTTGGGATCAGACCAATCCTCCAGCGTAGTATCGCCATCACCACGGTGATGGCCATGCACCGCTCGAAGAGTCAATAGGATCCCCCTTCCTCCCCTCCCTTAAATTATTGATAGTAAAATATTTGAAAACTACAAAAGTCCCGCCAAAGACGCGAATTTGTCAGACGTGGTGGCCGTAAGAAGGGCGGAGTGGGGAATGTTGTTAATATAAAGCGATCGCTTAACCCAACCAATTACAGGTCATAAGTTCTGTAAACGCCTCGGCCACCATATTGTTTCCAAAAAAAAACAACAATTTACATCTTCGTCTCTATTGAGATACAATTAATCCTTAAGGCCGTGCCACACTGTTTGAAACAAACTCTCCACAGGGGTGACCTTGATGGAGAGCTGTGGAGCCCACGGTTGGTGTAGCGTCCACACAGTGTTGTAAACAAGCTCTCCACACGGGTAATGCGTGTTTAAACGCGCGGCCGTCCACAAAGTTTGTTGAAGGTCAAACGAATTTTGGTTTCAAACAAGTGTCTACACAGTTTTAAACCTCCGGTGGAGACCGATGTGGAGAGCTTGTTTAAAACAGTGTGGTCCGCCTTTTAATAAAGACTAATAATCGATTATTTATATGAATGATTCGCATCACTAGTTATTATTTCTACGTAAGTATACAGTCATAGCTGCTAGCAGGCACCCTGCTTTCAGTATGCTGTGGGTACAAAGTGTACTCACGGTGTAGTAGATAGTCGCGAGTTGTGAGCCATACGATGCGGTGCTGTTAGAATTGCGCTTCTGTCACTAGTATTGGACTTCGAATTACCACTATTAGTACGTGTCTCGTGTTTACTATTTCATTTGTCGGCAGTTATTTTTGCCTTTGTGTGGGCCGTGAAAATCTGCATACCGAAACATCGCAAACATTTTATTTTAAATGCAAGAGAATGTGTTGGGATATTTACTAGTTTGTGTTTATAAATACGAGTCGATGTTTTTACTTGTGTTTCGCAGTTTCGAACGTGTTACCCTTGAGTGTTTACAATAATTGTTTATCGTTTGTTTTAACATATTTCATAACATTTCAAAGATTTACAATACTTGCAGTGTTTAGTTTATTTATTTTGTGTTTTTTTTTCTCTATCTCGGATAAGCTTTAGTAAGTACAAATGATTCTAGTTCACACTTTATTTACTAGCGAATTTTTAAATTTAAAGTTTAAGCATATTTATTTTTTTAAATTTTATGTTTATAGTAAATATCATTTTTAAACGATAGTTCAAATTTTAAATCGATATAGTGATTTATGTAATTGTGTGAATTATTTCCAGTACATACGTCGGGTAGAAAAACTGAACAATCGTATCAGAATACTGCGACTCCAGCTCTATTATTCTTTGCACTACTCCAACTTCATCTCTTTCATTTCCAGACCACGACCTAAATTATTACCATCTTCCTTATCAATAATGACCCTTTACCACCAAGATATCTACCATCATTCAGTCCTTTACCCCTCCCGCAATCAATGCGGATAAAAAAATTATTCCCCGATAGCCCACTACGTCCTCCGCCAAACAAAATGGTGTCACGCAGGATGCTATCTCCTACCACAACTCCATCCAGCCGCTGCTCCTCTTATCTTCCCCTCGGGAACAGACTCTTTTTATAAATACAATCCCAACCCTAACTGGTCTACCATTCCTCGACAAGAATGTAAAACTTTATCATAAACCCTAAATCCCCCCTCGCCCTCTTTCGGAGGGACACTCCGGGCCATACATTTAGCCCCATTATAAAACAACTACCAAATCACACTCCAACAATGTTTCCTACAGACGTAAGAGGAATAGGAATTAGAGCTGAACCTCTGTAAGCCAGAAGATCCAAGTCCAAGTCCGTTTACGTTTGGCATCGAAAAGCAGACTAGTCGGCTTTTGGTAGTTGATGTGTTTTGACACTTATTTAATGTTTCTTGGAAAAAATATGCATTCTCTGCCTACCCTTTCGGAGAAAAGGCGTGACGGTTCGTTTTTGTATAGTGCAAAACTCCATATTAACCCTTTTTGTGCGGCCGGCTTCATTTGCAGTAAAATAAAAATGGCCTCAAACTGCAGCTGACTACATTTCTAGATCAGACGGAATGTCCCAGTTCATAATAATATTATCCAAAATTTAGTGTCATAGTAAGGAACGTAAATAAAAAGTTTTATAATGTACATTAATATATGAGCTGCTTATAGAGTCTGCCGTAGTTCCAAACCAATTTGACTGTAAATGTAGCCAGCCGCGCAATAGGGGTTAATTATTGAAGATTATATGAGTTCCCTAGAAGTTTTATTGTATTTATGGCATTATCAAATGTCATTTGACAATGTTCTAGCAAAGCGAAGCATGTCACACACATACAATATAATTTACTAATATTATACTTCTAGTGAACAAACATTTTTTTATAAAATCGAATATCCGATCCTTTTTATGTATTTTTTATTTTTTTCTCCCCTTAGAATTCTACTAACATAACTACTTTTAATAATATTTTGCTTTTTTTTAAAACTGTTATCATGGATTTAAATAAATTGTATTGTAAGTTATTATACAATCTCCAATATGAAAAGGGAATTGCTCATTATTATGAAGAAGGAACAGCCCCAGTATAAAACCACTAAATCACATTTCCAACAGATGTAAGAGGAATAGCCATTAGAGCTGAACCTTAGTAAGCCAGAAGATCCAAATTCAAGTCCAAGTGAAAACTAATAACCGTAGCATTATATTATATTATAATTTTATTTAACGATATAGTTTATAATATCATCGTTACTCGTCGTATTATAATGTACAATAATACGCACACTGTAATAATGTTTCGAGTGTGATCTTTATGAATTGAGAAAGCCACTCTATTAGGAATGTCTGGCAACTTTGATAATTATAACCTCTTTACTCTTAATAGTCCTCTTTAATTATAAGTGTTCTCGATTAACAACTTAAATTATTATAGCACTAATTTCCTCTTAAGTGTTACTGAAGACGTCTTAAAGAAATTATACTATTATCTATATTTTTCTTTTTTATATAATATACTTTGTATACAACATTCACTTTTTAAACAAATTAAAATTAAATATCAAACATATTTCGGACTAATCAGCCCTTCCTCAGTGATATTATTTAAATACCTATATAAAATATTATAAAATTGTTTACAAATATGGTCAGTTTTGACAGATGTTATATTGATTTATTTTGGAATGTTTATGCTTTTGTTATAACAAATAAGTATTATGTACATTAAAATAATAATTTAAAGTTAACTAACTAACTAACTAACCATCACGCCGTCTCCCCGAAAGGGTAGGCAGAAAGAATGGACTGTCACACTTTTACTGATGCGGCACTCCATCCTTCTCTTTTCGCTCCGCGGGAGACGCAGTGTGATGGGTTGCAAACCTCATCGCCACCAAAAGGCATCTCCCGCGCACACTTCGATCGTTCAACCTCTACATAATAAATGTAAAACAAATTATCTAAAATACAATGATATAAAATAAAATACCAAAATAAAAATAATTTAACACAATGTTCTTTTTAGATGGTGCACATATTGTCTATTTAATTTATGTTCCACGAATCCACCGTTTTTTAATTTAGCACATAATGTCAACACATAATGTTTTTTTCGATGTTGCACATATTGACATGGACGATCCGGACTTTTGTGTTTATTTAATTTATGTTACACGTATCCACTTTTTTTTTAAATTAGCTGTAATTAGGCACTTAACCAGCAAGAACTTTAAAATAATATTGAAGAAATTATTCAAATTGTCATTGGAACAAAAGAAAAAATTATTTTTACACCTGTCAAAATTCTTTATAAAAACGATAAAACTAATATAATTTTAACAGCAAAACAATACAAACGTATTACGTGTCACAATTAACTATTATAAACTGCGACAACAGTTAAATTGACCAAAACAATTCACTTATACGCGAAATATCTGCAAATTTACAGGAGAACCACATGAAACAAACCAAATTTTTAAAATTAGAACCGGTAATCTATTATCTCGTTGAAATAAAAAATTTAAACGAAATTAACATAGATATTTAAGCTTATGTGACATGCATTTTAAGCAAAAAAACGCATATATGTATAAAGAGGTATATCAGGATAGAACAGTGTGACGGTCTATATTTTCTAGCTATAAATAAAGAAAAATTAAATTATTAAAAATTCCTTTATAATTTTTATTTAACTTGATTTTTAGCTTAACCTGTTTCGGTAGTTCGCTGTCATCTTCTGCGAAGCTAAAAAATCAAGTGGAATACAACTTAATTAATTAATATTATGATATTTATTGTTGTATACATACAATGTTATTTATTTATTTATACATGAAATTATTTATCACGCAACGTGAACGCATATAACAAATGGCATTCAAAATATTTTATTTTGATTTTACATAAATTGTGTTATTGATTTTTTTCGATTATAATTTTAAAAGATTCAGGAGACGAAGTTTTTTTTTTATTATTGTAATGTTTTTTTTAACAATAATGTAAAATTGAATTAAATTTGTTTTCTAGAATGTTTTTAATATTTTAAGAATAAGACATGTTTCGTCTTAAAATTTTGATAACACCTAAGCAATTCGAAACATGTCGTTCCCATAAAGTATGATAAAACTTCTAAAGGACTTATGTTATGATATTATCAACAGCAAAGATATATGAGGCTAAAGCTAGATTAGTGTTACGCTAGGTGATACATTTTTCACTATAGAATCACGCAGTGTGGCCATTGCGAGAGTATGCATTTTGTTGATTCGCTAGATTGCTTGCAGCGTAGCTCTAAGCACCAAGCAACTCTCCTTTTTATGTGACTTCTAGCTTAGCATTTTGGTGTGGCTTTAACCTTAGAGTTTATTGCAGGCTCACTATCACAACTTATTAACTTGATTATTACTGAAGAAAATATTTCTTAAAATCTTTATCATGGGTATCCTTATCTTGTAAATACGAAATGTGCTTTCTTGTTATCTTTGTGTAATGATGCATTCTTGCTCCGCGCGTATATAATTTATGTTTCCGTTCTATCATTAATTCTATCTGGTATAGTTATCCTTTCGAGCACAAAGGCAATTGCACTTTATTCTGTACCTCCAGTCGGCTCCACGACCACACTATCTTTATTGATACTGTGGGGAATGCACTTTGTCGTCGCGTATTACTCTTCATGTTCACGCTGCTCTGAGACATACTTAATAAACAAATATCTTAACTTCTTTGTTGTTTCTTGAACAGTGATGTGAAAATCCATATTAATTAATTAATATCAACGAAAACGTATGTTTTATTTTTTTTTTAATTATATTTTACGTAAATAACATGTTTTGACTTACACTGGCATTATCAAATGCCCGAAGAAGGCGAAACGTGTTATCCCCATAAAAATGTATAAAACTTCTATAAAACAGATGTTTATATTCATATTGATTGTTTTATGTGGAGTTTTATATTTTTGTTCAAGAAACAGTAAATTCATGACGTTTTATATTATTGATTGAAATTGACATTTTTGATAATGCCCCAGCAAGACAAATCATGTCACTCCTATAAAATACATTTTGAACTTCTATAAAAAATGCCTTCATCAATGTTAAATATTTAAACATTAGAGCACTCTTCGAACTAAATATCATAAAGTTTTTATTAAATATTGGTTGGGGAAAGAACTCTTATTTTTTTAAATTATTAATTTATATTAATTTGTATTATTTTATTTTTCGGTCAGATATACAATTTGTCTTTGGTCAGACACATTTTGTCTTTGGTCAGATATGTTTAAATTTCTGTGGTCGAATATTTATTTCCAAGAACTAACTACTGAGACTACGTGTGTACACCGCTAAGTACCTAACTAGTAACACAAGAATTACAAAGAAAATATTTTTGAAAATGGAATATTTTAAATTCAAGTCATGTTTAATTTAATGTGTTAAAGCTTAGGCGCAATAGAGACCTGAACCTGTTTATCCCAAATTTGAATACAAACCTCATATCGCATACGACCCTTCCCACGGACTCGTAATCCCACGCACGAGTCACATCAAGTCCTTTTATAGCGTTGAGAAGATTTTAATGAATGGTTTTTTTATTAATTATATTTACTAATACGAAAGGGGGTGGATCCATAGCCATGTCCAAGAATTTAAAAAATATATATTGTTTATGGTAATATATCAATTTATTTCCCTAACGCAGAGAGAGGAAGGCAGGCTGTCAGTTTTTGAGAGGAAGATAATAAGAATCAATTGTATCTCAATAGAGACGAAGATGCAAATTGGAAACAGAATATGGTTGATCGAGGTGTTTATAGGACTTATGATCTGTCATTGGTTGGGTTAAGCGCACGCTTTATGTAATACAACATTCCCCATTTCACATTTTTTTTCTTATGACCACCATGTCTGACAAATTTTTGGAAGTTGTATATATCGCACCGTGAGTGTAAAACCGACGTATGTGCAAATATACATTTTGTAGATATATTACTATAAACCTAAAATCATTGGTTTATTTAAAAAAAAAAAAACAGTTTTTCCAAGCAATATGAAATCTTTAAACTCCCATATCCCCAAACTGTATATTTGCACTTACGTCGGTTTTACACTCACGGTGCGATATGTTAATCTGTAAGACCACTCTTTACATGGTAGTTTTTTCAATCTACACACTAACGCCATCTATGAAAGGAAAATAATAGATAAACTAAAAAAAATTGGCCCAAGCTGGAGGATGGGATTTACAGAATCAAATTTATGTTATTTACTGTAATGTAGCATTTAACGGAAACTTTAGAATAACTCAACTTCCCTGCATCCGGTACATTATCACATGTTTTTCTCATTAAATATCTCATGCGTATTGTTTTATCATGCAGATAATATTGCCGGAGATGCGGTATCCTAATATACGTTCAGTGTTATTCTTAATGAAAGGCTGACTGTTTGATTATTTCAAAATTTGAAATTAAATTTTTTTATTTATAAAATAATCTTATTCTTCTTCTTCTTCCTTGTTGTAGACCTATGTGGTATGTTCTCCAGAGTGTTACTCCTCCTGTGAGGTAGACTTCCAGCTGTCCTTCCATCTTTTAGGAGGTCTTCCACGAGGACGAGTCCCATGAGGCTGATTATGTAGTGCAATATAGGGGAGTCTGGTGGTGTCCATTCTTTGAACATGACCGTACCAGTCCCTTTTTCGCTGTCTGCTCCATCTTATAATATCCTCAACCTCACATATCTCTCTTATTTTTTATTAATACATTATATGAGTTTAGTTGGGGACATGCGAAAGACCAATAATAACATATGGCGTCGAAGTAAGGACAGATACAGTAAGGACCAAACGAGTTTTGAGGACTTCCGAAATGAAAACACTGAGGACGATAGCAGGCAAGACACTGAGAGATCGCGTGAGGAACACCAGAATAAGAGAGATATGTGAGGTTGAGGATATTATAAGATGGAGCAGACAGCGAAAAAGGGACTGGTACGGTCATGTTCAAAGAATGGACACCACCAGACTCCCCTATATTGCATTGCATAATCAGCCTCATGGGACACGTCCTCGTGGAAGGCCTCCTAAAAGATGGAAGGACAGCTGGGAATCTACCTCACAAGAGGAGCAACATTCTGGAGAACAGACCACATAGGTCTTCACCAAGGAAGAAGAAGAAAAAGTTGGGGACTATTATTGTTATGAACATGTATGTATAAGTTATGGGTTATTTTTGTGGGAAAAAAATGAATGGCGTCCATTCGTTTTACGTTTGTCTTTAAATTTAGAATCTGTTTAAGTGCTTGCAGATGTGTTTTCGCAGAGAGAATGACTCGGTTATGTTGCAAACGTTCCATTGTCTCTGGCGGAGTGTACTTAACTTTGTCATTATTTGTCACGTTGCGGGAAACCGACCGTAAAGTATTCGTACTACTTCCTGGGCCGCGTTGGATTACTGAATCATTTCATTGGAACTATGAATCTAGAATGAATATTAGTATCTCGGCCACAACATTTTACTCCAGAGATAACAAGACTGCTAAGCTTCACATAAGAATCGGTCTTGGGTGGGCAGCATATGGCAATTTGTAGAAGTTCTTCAAAAGCAACATTCGTCAAAGTCTGAAACGCAGAATGTATGATCAATACGTACTTCCAGTACTGACATATGGAGCATAAACGCTTACCCTCACCAAACCGAACATAATTATACTTCGTGTAGCACAAAGGAAACATGAAATGAAAGGAAACATATAAGACTCTCAGACCGAATAAGAAACACTGAAATACGTAAAAGGTCGAGGGTAACTAATGTCGTCAAAAGGGTGGCTAAGGTCAAATAGTGATTTGCGGGATATGTTGCCGGATTGGTACACCAAAAGATGAACCAGAAGGGTAGTGGAGTGGAGATGTCGTGAAGATAGAATAAATAGTGGGAGATTCCGAAACGGTGGTCGGATGACATAATGAAAATTGCTGGTGACTGGATGCAAAAGGTATAAGATAGGAGTGTGGGGGAGGCCTATGTCAAATTGTGGACGACATCGGCTGTATGCTATAAGTAAATTCCGTTCATTTCGAGGAGATTGTTTGCAATATTGTGAGTAACAGGTATTTTGCAACGCTGTTTTTATATTATTTTTTATGAAAAGATAACCCAAAAAATATTCCACATTTTATTTTGGAACTATGAAATAAACAGATATGTTTTTTTAAATAACAATTCTATCAGTTTCAATTGTAATAATCACGAAAATAAAGCTCATTATTTTTTTATGTTGTTTATCAATTTTCTTGGAAAAACAATTAAGGTTGTGACTAATATTTATAATCATAGTGTGCAATACTAAAATTTAAAAGACTTAGTTTTATTTTTATTTAATTTTTTCTAATATTTGGTGTCCCGGCTAATTAATGGAGTCTGGAAATTCCTATTTTTCTGGCAAATTTGTGTTGTTTGAAAATTCAAAAATAAAACCACAAACATGTCCTTCAGCCGCTAAAATTTACTTATTTCCTTAATTTCGAGATAGTCGTAATTTTCTAATCACCGGGTATTTTAGAAGCTAATGCCGTACACTCCGGCTCCGTCTACTAAGACCCAGGAACCAATCAGACGTAGTTTTATAACCGATTTTGAAGGTGTTACTAACACTATTGCAAATTATCTCCCCGAAGTGAATAAACTATAAATATGGATTTAGAGTCGTGCGCCCTATACTAGAGCCCCCTTGGAATAAATCGCGTGTGCTTTGCAATCAGCTGGGATTCGTATGGGGGAAATCTAGCTTGTAGTGCCCGCATCCATTTGCTGACACATTTCACAATATTCACACTGGTTATAGGGTGATGATTAGTTACACGACATTATTTCTTATATATTCGCCGTCACTTTGTGTTGTGGATTCACATAAAATTATTTTTTTAACACGTTTGTGATATTGTGTATTTAAAATCATTATTATTATTTTGTTGAATCGCTGTTTACATCATTACAGCGCGAGCCAAATTGATGTAAAGGGTATAACTATCAAAATTGATTCTCATGACATATGATAGGTAGCTAATCTATCGACATTTAATTGTCACGTGAATTTTCTACCAGATCAAAGATAGTGTTTGTTAAAAAATATATATGTATATATTTCTGTACTTGGCATATGATTAATATGACCAGACGTCCAGTTTTCACCGGGACAGTCCCGTTTTCGGACAGCGTGTCCCGTTGTCCCCGAAAACAGCTTCGGGACGCCAAAATGTCCGGTTATCGAAAAGAATAAAACTCGCAGTAGAATTAAAAAATATATAAAACGGACAAATAAGAATCCTGGTTGTAGAATCTAGTACTAGTAGATGAAGACGTGGGCATTCACAGTAAAATAATACAGTATATTCATAGTGCATCTCATCATCATCATCATCAGCCGTCTGTCATCCACTGCTGAATGTAGGCCTCTCCCAAAGCACGCCACCGCCCCCTATCCATTGCCGCTCCCATCCATCCATGTCCAGTAATCCTCTTCAGATCGTCGGTCCAGCGGGCAGGGGGACGTCCAACTCTACGGAATCCTGTACGTGGTCTCCACTCCAGAACCCGTCTTCCCCATCAACTGTCGGTTCTCTGACAGATATGACCAGCCCACCGCCACTTCAGCCCGCCTATACGTAGAGCCACCTCAGTCACCTTGGTTTGTTGTCGAATAAATTCGTTTCTAAATCTGTCCCTCAAGATTATTCCAAGCATGGATCTTTCCATGGCGCGCTGGGCGACCTTGAATCTGTAGACTAGACCTTTTGTCAGTGGCCACGTCTCGGCTCCGTACGTCATGACTGGCAAGACGCACTGGTTGAAGACTTTAGTCTTGAGGCATTGTGGTATTTTGGAATAATAATTATAATACATATGACCATAGTCAAAAGATATCTGAAGAGAAAACATACTCTTTGCTCTTTGATCTGACGTTTACAGAGCTGTTGAAGTGATTACAATTTCTTGTGTGTGAATCCTTAACTTCAAAAATTTCGCAAAAACAGCGCTTTATAAGTTGTCCAAATTTATTATTATTATTATTAAGTACCTACCATTTTTCCGTGTCCCGGTTTGGGGGAAAAATAAATGGTCACGTTACGTATGATCGAATGTAATGATCTTGTTGGAAGCAAATCAAAGAGAATGGGTGTTTTGGTTTGTGCTTCTATTTTCCTGTTCCCCCTGTATGTATCAATTTATTGTTGTTTCTGGTTGGTTGGAGCTACCATTCAAAATTAATAACTCTACTTTCAATCGAAATAAAAGGGAGTAGGAAGTGGATTTATATTTGAATTAGTATTGCGCAGGAAACTTGAATGCTTCGAGCACGTTATACGAAAAGATGAAACCAAAATGCCATTGTAAAATTAAATGAAAAAGAAGTGTCAGGGAATAAGAAAATCCTACCTTAAAAATCCTTTAAGAATGGTACAGTTGTAGCACAGCATCCTTGTTTAAAGCTGCTGCATCCAAAGTAAAAGCAACTACGTTATCCGAACTCCGATAGAGGAGCAAGCAGTAAAAGAAGATAAACTAACTAACTAACTTACCATCACGCTGTTTCCCCGGAGGGGTAGGCAGAGAGGATGGACCGCTATACCGTTCTGTCCTGGCATACCTTTCTAGATTCCTCCACATTCATACATAGCAACATGCACGTTCGTCGAATTTTCCGACTTCGAATGTGGCCGCCTTTCAGTATTTGATTAATTTGGTCATGCCATGCTTTCCTTGGTCTTCCACGACTTTTCTTTACACTCACACTGCTTGTATACAACATTTTAACCATTCTTCAAAATAAGATAATTTTTATAAAAAGTTTCGTTTCTTTCTTCGTGTCTCAATTTCGTCTTTTGACAATACAAAATTAAAACTTAAGTATTCTTGAAATATTATTTTAAAGTATATTACACAAAAATAAATAAGACAAGTCATATTTATTTTTGTGGTTATACAATATAATTTAATATTTAATGATTTTACTAAAATACAACTGCTTAAGTAATTACGCCGGTGAAAACAATGGAGTTATGAAAACTCGTTATTTAAGCAAATTAAATTGTTAATCAAAGTGTGACCAAAGAGTTATAATTAATAATATCACACATTATGATTTATTTGTTTAGATTTAGATATTAGAAATTAATTACAAATAATATATTGTTGGTATGATTGATATTATTTAGTATGTCAAGGCTACGTAAGAACTTATAAAGCCTTGCGTTATGCGCTACGAAAGATAAGGCAAATTTGTTGCCATTATTGCAGCAAGTATTGTCATTTTTTTTCTTGCTTGAACTGTCGTGATTAGCTAAAATAATTTACCTATTACCAGACCATTATATTCAAGATTACTACATTTTTATAATGCAGTTGTATATTTATTAACCGCTAAGCAATTTTTTGCATTTATTTCCGTAATGAAAACGTCAGTAAATATTATTTATTGATATGATCACCGGGCACTTTGACACATTTTTAACATATAGTGGAAGCAACCCTCGTATATGGAAGTGAAGCTTGGAGCTGGCAAAAGAAGGATGAAAGCAGGAAAAACGCCGTAGAAATGAGATCACTAAGAAGAATGTGCGGGAAAACGTTGTCTGATAGAATACCGAACGATGAAAAAAGAAAGAAATGTAAGGCAGATGACTGCATCATGGATAAAATTAAAAAAAGGATCCCTGAGATGGTTTGGACATATACTCGTATAACGAATGGATGAGAGTAGAATGGTTAAAAAGTTGTACACAAGCAGCGTGTCACAAGCCATTGTGGCGATCCATCCTCTCTGCCTACCCCTCCGGGGAAATGGCGTGATGATTAGTTAGTTAGTTAGTTAGTTACATGTTTTACTAATTAAACAAACGATATTTCAACAACAATAAACTATCACGCCGTTTCCCCGTAGGGGTGGGCTGAAAGAATGGACCGCCGCACCACTCTATCCTGACACCTCTCTAGCTTCCTCCACATTCATACAACGAGTCATACACGCACGTTGATTCTTCCGATTTCTAACATGAACAACCTTGAATTTAGTCATGCCATGTTTTCCTCGGTCTACCTCGACTCCGTACTCCATTTACATCGTTAAGTATACTTTCTTAACCATTCTTTCTCTATCCATGCGCTCCATATGTCTGAACCAACGCGGCGATCCTTTCATAAATTTGTTCATAATACTTTCTTCCGTTCTACATTCCTTTCTTATATAACAGCATTTGAAAATCTATCGTAAATCGTTCGATCACACATACGTCTTAAGGACCTCATCTCTACCGTATTTATTCTGCTCTCATCCTTCTGCCATTTGGGACCAGAATCCCACTGTGAAGGCCATTATAACTTTCATTGATAATTTTTTTGTTTCCGATAACTATTTTTAAAGCTCCATTTCAAAATGTTATTAATATCTTACTACTAATAAATCATTTCGAAAAAAATCAACAGAATGTTATCGTACCATATTAACGAATGCATTTTACCAAGTATTTCTCACATTCTTATTAAATTATAATATGAAAGATATATTTCAATAAACCGCGCCATATGTCATTTTCATGTTTATTTTACTTTAAAATGTCAATTGAAATGACTCTCTTTTGTCTGTGGTTTTTATAAATTAGATCAGGGCTGTCAAAACCAGATACGACCCCGGGCCAATCCAAATAACTAAATCGATTGGAGGGTCGCAGAAACAAGTACTTTAACTTTTAAAATAAAAAATAAAAATAGAGCGATGTCATTGTTGTAATAGATTTAATATTAGGGGGGAGTAAGGGGGATCCTATTGACTCTTCGAGTGGTGCATGGCCATCACCATGGTGATGTCAAAGCTACGCTGGGGGATTGATCTGATCCCAAGTACCAATCCACACTTCCTCGACTTTGGTCTCCCCTGGAAACTATGTGAAATGTTTAGAGATCGAGTAATTCGCCTCGGTGGATAATATTGATTCATAGGCCAACGTGGAAGGATACCCAACGGTATGACATGTCATACGTGGAGAAGTATGGGGGAGGCCTATGTCCAGCAGTGGACGACAACAGCTCTTTAAGAAGAAGAAGAATTAATATTATTAGTTCTTCGTTAATTTGTCTCTTACAATTCTGTTGATATCTTCTTCTTCTTTCTTGTTGTAGAATTATGTGGTATGTTCTCCAGAGTGTAGCTCCTCCTGTGAGGTAGACTCCCAGCTATCCTTCCATCTTTTAGGAGGTCTCCCACGAGGACGAGTCCCATGAGGCTGATTATGCAACACAATATAGGGGAGTCTGGTGGTGTCCATTCTTTGAACATGCCCGTACCAGTTCCTTTTTCGCTGTCTGCTTCATCTTATAATATCCCCAACCTCACATATCTCTCTTATTCTAGTGTTCCTCACGCGATCTCTCATCGTCTTGCCTGCTATCGTCCTCATCATCTGTCGATATCAATATTAATAATAGTTGTTGCCAGACGCAGAGCGTGTGTAAGTGACTTATCTGACAGTGAAGACCTTTATTTAGATTTTATAAAACACATCGCAGGGCGCACAAATATAAGCCACGGGCCGTGCTTTGGACAGCTCTGAATTATATTATGAAGTGAAATAATGATGTTTTAAAAATATTTATTTATATTAGTTTAATGACGCTAGTTGTGTATAGGCGATTCTGATAACTTATCATTTTTGCGAAATTTGTTTGCGGTTTATAACTTATTCTGCGATTCTCGCTTTTATGAATGAGGGAATTTCTTCGATTTTTGGGAAAGTATGCCACCTACACCAGTGGTTCACAAAGTGGGCGGTACCCCCCTTCAATGGCGCTGAAGCCTTCTATGGGGGCAATAGTGAGTTCCGAAACATTTGAAGAGAATTTAAATGGTCTAGGGGTCGGTGGTTTCTTATATAATAAATTAATAATATGTGGATAATGTATGGATACTCTGTGTATGATAGAGTGTCAAATGAAAATATAAGAAGTGAATGCGGTGCGAATGATGGTGTTATGAACAAAATAATTAAAGGATCATTAAGATGAGAAAGAATGAATGAAGAACGAATGGTTAAAAAATGATATGTTAACGATGTTAATGGAACTAGAAATAGAGGAACACCGAGGAAAACGTCGCACGATGAAATAAATCAAATATTGAATATCGGCTACGTGAGGTGTCAGAGAAATCGACGCGCGTTTATGACACGATGTAGGAATGTTGAGGAACCGAGAGAAATATGTTAGGAAAGAAAAGTGTGGCAGCCCATTATTTCTGCCTACCCCTTCGGAGAGACGGCGTGATAGTTAGTTAATACATAATATGTATTAGAAAATTAAATTTGTAATTGAATAAACATTATTAACTGTTTAAATTACAAATCTTTGTTGTGAATATCACCATTGATTATATTTAGTCACGACAGCTGTTTCGCTAACCGATGTTAGCATCGTCAGGTCTTACAATCAAACAAACAAACAAACCATCACGCCTTTTTTCCGCAGGGGTAGGCAGAGAGAATGGACCGCCACACTACTTTATCCTGGGAAACCTCTCTAGCTACCTCCACATTCATACAACGAGTCATACACGCACGTCGATTCCTCCGACTTATAACATGACCAACCTTTAAAATTTGATTAATTTGGTCATGCCATGTTTTCCTCGGTCTGCCTCGACTCCGTACCCCATTTACACCATTAACGTATACTTTCTTAACTATTCTTTCTCCATCCATGCGTTCCATATGTCCGAACAAACGCAGCGATCCTTTCATAATTTTGTTCATAATACCTTCTTCCGCACTACATTCCTTTCTTATATCAGCATTTGAGATTCTGTCGTATATCGTTCTACCACACATATTGAAATTTTAAATTCTATGTTTTAGTTTTTCTAATAACCTTTTTTTTCATCAATCGCCTATTTCGATTAAATTATTTGAAAAACTATTATATCTGACAGAAATAAATGCCAATGTGTGTGCATTTTGGGTTATGTTTACAATAATGAACATATTTGATTTGTTTTATTCCAGAACGTATATATAAATTATTCAAATATTGTTTAAAATATACAAAATTTAGATGTTGCAAGGGGGGCGGTGGCTCGAAAAAGTTTGAGAACTTCTAATCTACACTGTTGTATATAAATTTATCATGTATCTGGAGCTCTACATTGATAAGCTTTTATAAATATGATGAACATATAGATTCCTATGTGTAACCACCACCATATATCAGAGCCAATCAATGTTTTGATACATATTTGATTATCTTATTTTGATATCCCTTTCCTTAATTAAAGGATTCCACGATGTGACTGATAATAATACGTGAATGATAAGTGACCTATTTACTTGTAGTCCCATTAAAGTACACGTAGGTGTGTCACATTTTCGCCAAATTTTGAAGCATAGGCAAAATCAAATGTCTCTAGACAGCTCCCTAGTAAAAAAGAAATAATTATTTGTCACAAATACATAAATAATAAACTATTATAGTCATTTCCATTTTAAAGTTTTTATTTATTTTTGCAAATCGGGAACGCATTCTAGGTTGTTACGCTCCCAAAAAAAATAAGTATGTAATTTTATTTTAATAAACGTTAAAAATATAAACAAAATTTTTCGGTACGGAAAGCTTAATCGTATTTTACATTGATCTATATGAGAAAATTTGTTTCGTTTAACGAGTGTTTCACATAACGAGTAAGATTCTCGAACGAATCATTCTCGTTATGAGAGATCCCACTGTATTGATAAAGGGTTCATAAAAAAAAAAAAAATACGAGTCGACACGTCTCTACTTCATAAGGCCATTTATATAATGCACTGTCATATTTAGGAACATGCATTTTTTGTCCTAATATTTTCGTACTGATATAAAGGAAATATTAATCATATGTATGTATGATAGAGTGTCGAATGAAAATATAAGAAGTGAATGCGGTGCGAATGATGGTGTTATGAACAAAATAATGAAAGGATCATTAAGATGGTTTGGACATATGGAAAGAATTAATGAAGAAAGAATGGTAAAAAAAATATATGTTAACAATGTAAATGGAACCAGAAATAGAGGAAGACCGAGGAAAATGTGGCACGATCAAATTAATCAAATATTGAATGTCAGCCACGTGAGGAGTCAGAGAAATCGACGCGCGTGCATGACGCGATGTATAAATGTTGAGGAAGCGAGAGAAATATGTCAGGAAAGAAATGTGTGGCAGTCCATTCTTTCTGCCTATCCATTCGGGGGACGGCGTGATGGTTAGTTAGTTAGTAATAGACAAAATGTTTTCGTACTCATACTAAAGAAATCTTAATTATAAGTAATATTAATAAGACAAAGAAAATCTAAATGGCGGTCAAACAAAATGACGACCTTCGTGGCAGAGTGGTTAAAGCTCCGACTTCCATACCGAAGGTCCCGGGCTCGATTCCTGGCGATGGCATTGTGATTGTCACGCTGTCTTTGGTCTGGTGTAGAATTCACGTGACAATGAAATGGCGATAGATTGGCTACCTATCACATGTCACGAGAATCAATATAAAAGCTAAAAAATAAATTGTATACAGTAATAGGGTTCAAACGACCTGTTGTATACTGTAAAAAAAATCGGTTTGTATCTATTTGAATATAACTAAATCATGGGTACATTTTAGAACGACTGTAAACAAATAGTGAACCTTATCAAAACATCGATGCTTACTGGTAGTATTGCTATCAGTTTGGAGAAGTTTGCAATATTTCTATTATCTAGTGCGCTGGCTATTAGTATACCATAACGATGTAGGCCAATTGAGACAACTCTATGCTCGATTGCGTCCTATCGTCCTCCTAAATTAATAACCCCGTTCCGATGTACAGCTATTTAGAACTTCCCAACGTTTGCAGCAATTTGTCGCACGTATCCCGATGTTCGTGGGGTCTGATTCGGCTCAATTGCGATTTATTTAAATTGAACTAAATCCCATGAATCATCCAGTCCGTAAGGTCTAAAGCTTCCTTAATGTCAATAGGGTTGAATGAAACGTTGCAATTCGGTAGAACTTTGAACCCAGCAGAGCAATGTCCGAAAACAAATTGAATTACTACAGTTAAATGATAAATATTTTATTTAAATATATATATTTAAGCATTGTATACTTTTATAATATTTATTTGCACTCTCATTTCGTATATAAGTATCGGTTTTGTCTCGTTTTATTGTTAAAATATCTACACTGATGAAGGGTTTCTGTGTCCCGAAACATGATTGTGAAAAGTGCAAAAAAATGTTGTGAAAATACAATGTTTTAAAATCATTCATATGTGAATCCATAACAAGTGTGAACACAAAGTGATGGCGAATATAGAAGCAAAAAACTAACAATTAACCATCACGCCGTCTCTCCGAAGGGATAGGCAGAAAGAATGGACTGCCATGCTTCTTTCCTGACATATTTCCCTCGCTTCCTCAACATTCATACATCGTGTCATGCACGCGCATTGATTTCTCTGACTCCCCACATGGCCGACATTCAACATTTGATTTATTTGATCGTGCCACGTTTCCCTCGGTCTTCCTCTATTTCTGGTTCCATTTACATCGTTAACATATAATTTTTTTACCATTCTTTCTTCATTCATTCTTTCCATATGTCCAAACCATCTTAATGATCCTTTCATTATTTTGTTCATTTATAGAAGCAATGTTTTATTAATTTACATTAACTAGATAGAATCAAATAGGTCGCCAGTGAAAAGTTATTAGTGGATTAAATAAGACGAAAACTATTTTTTTGATGTATTATTTTTTTATATTTGATAAGTACAAAAAATGTACTTTACAAAATGTTCAGATTGTCAGTGCTTATGCGAATGATACCAATTGATGCTACCAAATGATCGATTACTTAGGCAATTACCCAATCATCGCGACGGTCAAAAATTATGTTTTTTTCCCACTTTTGGAAAGTGCAAGAAAGAGTGTTTTAATTCATAAAAAATCGCCATCATCAACTTCATAGTTTCTACGCCTTATGTTTATTTAAAATTAAATTAAAAAAAAAGTATTTTTCCACATCGTTTTTACCAAAAATTCTTCCTTTACGCAAAATATTTTTACAAAATACAATAGTTTAACTATAAAATTGTGAAATAAATCTCGTCCTAAATGATGGTTGTTATTTTACTTATTATAGAAGGAATCAGCGTATAAAAAAATATTAGAAAAACGAGAGTCCTTAATTTTTTTCGGAATATACTTTTTATTAGTCAAGATTTAATTTTTTTTTTACTGATTTTTTATGTCACAAGAATTGAATTCAAATGTATTAGAGCATACAAGTATGATAGTATTCCAGAAATGTGAAATTGTCTCATTTATCATAGAAAGTGAAAATTTCAATTAGTGTTTATGACTTGTTGGTTATTGTGACAATGTGTTATTACTTGCATTCTTCAAAGCCAATTATTCATAACTAACGATATATTTAAACTTTCGCTTTCAACGCTATTTTCAAATAAAATATTTTGACACGCTGGAAATGATTTCAGAATTGAAGTATAATAACATTTTGTTGTAGCTTTTCTAACTCAATTTCTTAAAAATGTACAAAATATGAAATGTTTTGAAAACTTTTCGCAAATAATAAGATACATTTTTCTTAGACGTAGTCTCTGTCGATGTCCGTTAGCCTCTCGGGTTAGAGGTCGAATCTTATCATTACAAATTAAAGACTTCGTGTATTTATTATGTTATCTCTTAAGCTCCAGTATTCGAACTGAGCTTATTCTCTTCTTGGGGGACATACGAGTATAAAATATATAGACTTTTTGATAATCAGGGTCCTGGGTTTGAGCGGGGGTACAGTATATAAGATTTGGACAACTAGTGAAATATTAACGTCTTTTAGGATATGATTTCTAAGGTGTTATCTATATGGATTCCAGATTCCCCAAACAGCAAACTAATAAAGTTCAGTATGCATTAAATGCAGCTGTTAGACTGATAAGGGGTGTGCCGAAGAGTTGTCACATAACACGGCATCTTAAGGAACTCCACTGGCTGAAATGTCTAGAAAGGATACAATACAAGCTCTGTTGGACGGTCTTTAATGCGTTGCATGGAATGGCACCAGCTTATATACTCGTATCTGAACTTTGCATCAACGAGAACCTGAATGCCAGACAATCTACATTGCAATCAGCTAAGTCTTCTGCAATCGGTAGATTGATTGTGCTAAAGCACTGTCCTAGCATAAACTTTGGCGACCGAGCCTTCGGGGTAGTCGGCCCTTCAGTCGGAACAATCTTTCAGCAGACCTCAAGTGCATTGAGAATCAGTCAGAGTTCATCGAGACTCAAAACGTACCTTTTCAAATTATCCTTTCCTAATAAGAAGGATTGATCAAATGCGTCGGGTGCAGCCCTCATACTAAATATTTTTATTTATTAACTAGTACATTAAAGGGAGCATTTTCTACAGCGCCCTTGAGATGAGTAATTCATAAAAATGACGTTGTATAAATTATTCAAATTATTATTATCATATCAGCCAGAGTCGTCCAGTGTTTGACATACACTTCCTTTTTCTTCTTTCCGACTTCCACAACTTTCTTTCTCTCGCCACTCTGTGCCATTGACCTCCTGCCACTCTCTTGATGTCATTAGACCATCTTGCCTGTGGTCTGCCAGGATTTCTGTTGCCGGTTCTCGGTTGCCACTCCAGGGTGCGTCTGGTCCACCGATCATCCGCTGTCTTCGTCACATTGCCGGCCCAATTCCACTTCAGCGAGGCTATTTTGCACCTTACGTCGGCAACTTTGGCCCTATCTCTAATCCATTCATTTCGCTTCCTGTCTCACAGACTGATGTTCAACATCCTCCTCTCCATTACCCGTAATTATATTGTATTATAATTCATCAAAGTATTTCATTGTTAATAAATCATCGATAAAACTTATTTATTTATCCTTATGTATGGAAGCGAAGTATGGAACTGGCAGAAGAAGGATCAGACCAGAATAAATGCGGTAGAGATGAGATCACTTAGACTTGTATGTGGTAAGACGATGTAAGTCAGTGTTACAAATGCCGATATTAGGAAGAAATGTTAACAAAACTTTGAAAATATCATTGCGATGGTTTGGACATATGGAAAACATGGATGAAGAAATAATGGTTAGGAAAGTAGAAGTTAATGATGTGAATGAAGTATGGTGTCAAGGAAGACCGAGGAAAACATGACATGATAAAAAAAATGGTAGGCCATGTTAGAAATCTGATGAATTGACGTGTGTGCATGAATGTGGTGGAACCTACAGAGGTGTGTCCGGATAGAGTGGCAGTCCATTCTTTCTGCCTACCCTTCTGGGGAAACAGCGTGATGGTTTGTTTTGCTTATTGGTTTGCATGTAACTATTATGCACTCTTTGCAAATTTACTTCGTCCGATTAGATATTGCATAATTTGCTTTGTTACGTGAATGCACAGCTGCAGTTATGCTATGTTGGTATTTTCCCATTTGAATAAAACCGCTTCGGACTCTTGTGCACTGCACTTGCAGTTGCTAAATATGTAAACATTATTTATTATACGCTGACATGCACACAATGGAAAACGCTATCTGTTCCAAGTATTACGCTTACTTGATAATATAATATTATAAATAATCAATTGATTGATTTTATCATGCCACGTTTTTGTCGGTCTTCCCCCTTTTCTTGTTTTTTTTTTCTTTTCATTAATTCTTTCCATGTGTGAGAAACGACGTGCGTGCATAACACGATATATGCATGTTGAGAAATTGGGAGAAGTATGCCAAGAAAGAACAGTGTGGCTGTTCGTTCTTTCTGCTTACCCCTTCGGAGTGACGGCGTGATGTTTAGTTATTTATTTAACATCTAAAGCAGTTGTGTAAAGCATCTAAAGTTAGGGGCGAGCTAGGGACTATGGTAATAAAAACCAAATTCCTTCCTGTTTTTGGTCACAATATCCAGATTTTCTTGTCTATGGTTGCATTTATGAAAGGCCAGTGTCAATTCTGTCTTGAAAGTATTTACCAGGCCGTTGGCACCATAAACTATATTTGCAACATGGAGATTTATGGGTCTTATGTGTCTCTGTGTGAAATGTGAAATTAATGTACACTTTGACTATGATTGTATTATCACTCTTTATGTACGCGTTACAAACATTTTAATATAATACATTTGTGTTTCCGCTGTGCTGATATATCAATTTGGCTGCCTAACCTCTCTATACTGAAAATTCTACAAAACATTTTTAAATAATGTAATGTAGAATCTTCCTCTTTAATAAAGTATCAACAATATTAATGAAAAACATCGTTAAAAACTTTATTAATTGTTTAAAAGTCGCGATTTAAGAAAAAATTACATTTGACAGCTGTCAGATCAGATCGGCCCCACATTTTATTCAACATTACGGTCTGGTAAATAGTGATTTCGAGACGGCATTGCTAGTGTTGACCATAAAAGCGTCCCAAATGAGTCATTCGCATATCAATAATTAGAACAAGCATTATTTGCTGGCGTAATAATAATATTCTGCAAATGTCGTAACGTCATGTCAAATATTATTTATAAAACACTCAAAAGGTTATTGATAAGCAATATTGCAATAAAATTTGAAGTTATTCATATTTATTCCGATACAAAAAATATTCGCAATCGCTTTAAAATTTCATTTTATGTTGTAAGGAGTCAAAATTATGAAATATTATTTTGCTTTCTTGAATTTGGATCTTATGGCTTACGGAGGTTCAGCTCTTGTAGTAATTCATCTTACGTTTGATGGGATCATTGTTAAGAAAGGTGATTTGGGGGGTTGTTGATTTATGTGGGGGGTTGATTTGTGTGGCCCTGAGTGTTCCTCTGAACCGATTTTGGGCGCTTGTGGCTGTAGGTGTTTGAGTCGTAATTTAAGAGGTAATTTATTGTGGGGTTAGAATGTGACGGTCGCCTTGTGTGGATTTGGCACGTATGCCGAGCAGACCAAGTCCATGTCCGCGTCAAGACCGAGCGGAGTAAGACCTCTAGAAAGGTCTAGACAGCGCTTAACCCTTACCACTCCTTTGTCGAATGCCAGCCGACATCGCTATATGTACGCTACAACTCAGTTGTCGGCTGGCGGCCGACAAGATAAGACATGCGCGCGCGGTGTATTTTCGCGCGCAAAACTAGACTTTCTTGTGATTATTCGTTAAAAAAACATTTAATTTCACGTTTTAATAAGATTTTGACTGTTTTCCATTTTTATTTTACTATAAAATAATCCTTGCAAAATTCACATAACCTAAAATGGCGGGAACTTCGCGTGATGCGTCATGCAGAGGAGCGATTAGAGTACAAGCCCCACTTCATTGTGAAACTGGACATACTCGTAGGTTCTAAAGACTGTACTGTGTGCAGTAACAGAAAGATTCCAGGGGGAAGACGGGAAACAGTGTGGTTTTGTGAGACCTGTTCCAGAAAACCTGGTCACCATCCTGGAGATTGTTTTAAAAAGTACCATACTATGCAAAACTATAAGTAGTCCATAATGTTTTTTGTAAATTGTTTTTTATTTGAATAATAAATCATTACAAATGAATTTTTATCGATTTTTTTTGTAACTACCTATCAATAAACATATTTTGACATTATTTAAATTAGAGTTGGCTGACAAACAATATCAAAAAATAATGGAGTAGTAAGGGTTAATGGATAATTTTCTGACTGATCTGGCTGGGTTGGGTTAATCGGTTTGCTGGGAGCAAAATTTATAGCTCAGGATTGAGGAGCTTGGAGGAAAATCATCAAGGTGGCTAAAACTCTGCAAGAATTGTATGGCCACAGGAATGAATGTTTGGAGTCGTTTGTAAAAACGTTCGGCGAATTTCTGAATATATTCTATCATTGGGATTTCCAATTCCAGGTTCGTTGTGCGATCCTGGTCCATGAAGGCGCACTACACGATTATCGGATATCAATACAATGAACTAGGAAGAGTTTTCATGTGGTCTTGAAATTTGTACGAATTTAGTTAAAGACAATGATCCATTGTCTTATTTATTATCCCGATAATATATATGTTTTCCTTTGTTATATACAAGACGAGTAAAAAGTAATGACGATGATGATAAGAAAATAATGAATTTCGCCGATGATCGTATCTCAACATAGAAATATGTGATATAAAACTAACTAACCATCACGCCGTCTCCCCGAAGGGGTAGGCAGAAAGAATGGACTGCCACACCTTTCTTTCCTGACATATTTCTCTCGCTTCCTCAACATTCATACATCGTGTCATGCACGCGCGTCGATTTCTCTGACTCTCACATGGCCGACATTCAATATTTGACTTATTTGATCGTGCCACGTTTTCCTCGGTCTTCCTCTATTTCTGGTTCCATTTACATCATTAACATATAATTTTTTTACCATTCTTTCTTCGTTCATTCTTTCCATATGTCCAAACCATCTTAATGATCCTTTCATTATTTTGTTCATGACACCATCATTCGCACCGCATTCACTTCTTATATTTTCATTCGACACTCTATCATACACAGAATATCCACACATTCGTCTAAGAGATCTCATTTCTACTGCATTTATTCTACTTAATATAGAAATATGTAATATAGTATAGTATAATACGTAATATAGAAATATGTAATATAGAAATATGTAGTAAAGAATTATGTTTCTATATTTTATACGGGAGATGCCTATTGGTGGCGATGAGGTTCGCAACCCATCACACCGCGTCTCCCGCGGGGCGAAAAGAGAAGGATGGAGTGGCGCATCGGATAAAGTGTGACAGTCCATTCTTTCTGCCTACCCTTTCGGGGAGACGGCGTGATGGTTAGTTAGTTAGTTAGTTATATTTTATAAATTAATACAAATTGATAAAAGGCTATTTATTGGCCTTTTATCAAATTTTATGGAAGTCAACCCTTGCGTGACGTTTTGCTTACCCTGTAGAAAAAAATACTTAATGTGTTTCATAATTCCACGACACTTTTGTCAAGGCAATAAATTAATTCATTGGATGTATCTCTCTCTCTCTCTTGAACGAAGAAAGAGATGCCACAGAGGCTTTAATAAATTGGTATTGGTATATGAATTGTCACACTGTCTTTGGTCTGGGGTAGACTTCACGTGACAATAAAATGGCGATAGATTAGTTACCTATCACATGTCACGAGAATCAATGTATATAAAAAACTACAAACAAATATTATACAGTTATTGCGTTCAAACGATCTGTTGTATAAAAAAATGAACCATCACGTCGTTACCCCGGAGGGGTGGACAGAGAGGATGGACCGCCATACTGCTCTGTCCTGACATACCTCTCTAGCTTTCTCTACATTCATACATCGTAACATGCACACTCGTCGATTTTTCCGATTTCGAATGTGACCGCCTTTTACTATTCGATAAATTTGGTCGTGCTATGCTTTCCTTGGTCTTCCACGGCTTCTCTTTCCCCTCACATTGTTTGTATACAACATTTTAACCATTCTTCTCTCGTCCATTCGTTCCATATGTTCATACATAAGGGTTGGCGGCACTAGAATTCTATTGTGTGCTGCCGAAAGTACTCTATTATGAGAAACTAAAGAAAATTTACAAATTTGTAAAACCTAACTAACTAACTAACTAACCACCACGCCGTGTCCCCGAAGGGGTAGGCAGAAAGAATGGACTGCCACACTTTTCTTTCCTGATATTTCTCTCGCTTCCTCAACATTCATACATCGTGTCATGCACGCGCGTCGATTTCTCTGACTCCTCACATGGCCGACATTCAATATTTGATTTATTTGATCGTGCACGTTTTCCTCGATCTTCCTCTATTTCTGGTTCCATTTACATCATTAACATATAATTGTTTTACCATTCTTTCTTCATTCATTCTTTCCATATGTCCAAACCATCTTAATGATCCTTTCATTATTTTTTCATTAAACCATCATTCTTTCCACATTCGCTTCTATATTTTCATTCGAGCACTCTATCATACACAGAATATCCACACACATTCGTCTAAAGAAGTCTCATTTCTACTGCATTTATTCTACTTTCATCCTTCCTTTGCCAGTTCCATGCTTCGCTTCCACATAAGGGTGGTAGAAAGAACACCGTGTGCACTGCCATTCTAGCTTTTTGGATAGGTTTGTTTGCGATGACAACTTTAAGTGCACCATTCACTTTGTTGCCTGCCCCAACCCTTCTTTCAATATCCCTCTCCACTCTCCCATCTCTTGTAAAAATACTACCTATATACACGAACTCAACTACTTGTTCCAAATTTTCACCATTCACGCTAATGTTGCAGACTGTCATGGTTTCTTCCTTTTCAAAAATCATTACCTTGGACTTATTAACATTCATCATCAGATCATTTCGCATGCATACCTCATACATTTAATTCACCAGGACTTGTAGTTCATGCTCGTTGTCAGCAAGTAGGACAGCGTCACCCGCATACAAGAGACAGCTTACTGACACTCCGCTCATTTTGGCACCTACATCCAACCCTTTCAGCTCTTTCATACAATTGTCCATATACAGATTAAATAACCACGGGGACATTACATATTAGAAACTTTAATACAAAAAATATTTTACCCATTAAATCTACATATTTTACTCCTATCTGTACATTCACAATAAGAAGAGAGAGAAGGACAGAGCTACGGTAGAGAAAAGCGAAATGTCTCTAGATTCTGTGCCTGCATATACATATCTACTTTCATATATACACAGATATCTTGTACACATACCAAAATATATGTACAATATTGACATCACTTTAAACATGCGTAATTTTTATAAGAAATAAAAATATTCCTTAAAAAAGGAAAATATCTCCTTACCGGTCCGTTTCGTTCATACTCGTATGTACGCATTCACAGATAAGTCGTGCGAGAGAGCAAAGTTACGAAAGAGAAGTAGATCACAGCTATATTCAAAAATCATTCTAGGTAAAGCTTGAGAAAATTACTTTTAAGTTTATCATTTTTGGTTTTTGGTTCGATCAGGTCGGGGTGTGGGGAGTAGGCGGATCTCTTGACTCCGGAACATTTGTGACTGGACTGGGATTGGAACAGTCGATGGACTATTTAGAACAGCATAAGACAAGAACACGCACACTTAAGTGATAAACGACATCAGGGGGACCCGACATGACAAATGAAGAAGAAAATGATAATGTTTAGATTTCTTCAACAACATTTTATTTATTTATTTATTTATACATTTACAAATGAGACATTACAAACGATAAAACATTTAGGCGACTCATTTGGACACAAAACGGTAAGATAAAAAAACAAAACAACATGAGACCAAAAAAATCATACATATCAGAAGGAATCCAAATATGTCGACGTCAGTGAGGCAGTACTCTTTCCAGAGTTTGTAATATTTTTTTTATGAATACTGCCTCACTGACACTGAAAATGTCCAAATCCGAGATGATTAGATTCAGCGTCCGAATCGCTCTTCCTACTGGCATCACCAAAGGCAGGTTGGTTCTGCGTGACGGAGTAAAGAACAATTGATGTCGGCGCTGTCGCAGGTAGTTATCGAGAACAAAAAGATCTATTTGCTCCAGAACATAGGGGTTCTCAATAGAGCTCCGTATCAGTTTGAAAAAATGTGTTGTTAGTAATCCTTCCCTCCTTAGTTCGAGGGAGTTATACCCCAGCATACCCAAGAGAAATGCCGTTGGGTAGAGCCAAGGATATACCCCGTACTCTCTCATGTAGAGGGCTCTCATGAATTTCTTTTGAACCCTCTCCAACATGAGAGAACACTAAGCCTCATGAGGACTCCATATCACGGCACCTCCCTCGAGTCTGCTTCTGACTAAGGAGTTATACAGAGTTCTAAGGACCCGGGTATCTCTGAAAACCCTAAAGGTTCGAAGAACAAAACCCAGCATCTTTAACGAAACGTCACATACCTTCTCGATCTGAGCACGAAATGTCAATCGACTTTCGTAAATTATCCCAAGATCGCTGACAGTAGATACACGTAAAATTAAACATATATTGGTAGTATAATAAAAAGACGTTTAACGATCAATTGCACGTGTAAATACATATTATTTAAACAATATAGAGGTTAATAAGGAATTTAATATAAGAGCACTCGACTTGGCCTCAAAAGAGCGGATTAAGCGCCATTGTTCAGGGAGTTTAACTCTAGTTCTTACGTAAGTTTAACATGTCCCAGCAAAATAGCAAAGTCTGCTGTGGAACAAAATAATAATGGAATATAATCTAGACTAGAGACGAGTTACTAATTAAACGTTCTGAACTTGAAACTCGAGAAATCGAAACCTGTCGATTAAAACAATTGATAATCGATTTTTTATTAATACAGAAATTAAGGCTCGGGCCCGAAAATTGCCACTTTTATGCCATGTCTTCTTTGGCCTTTCTGGGCTTTTTTTCTTCCATTGACACTGCTTGTATATATCTTATAAGCATTCTTCCCTCGTCCATTCGTTCCATTGGTATGTCCAAACCATCTTAGTGACTCTTTAGTAATTTTATTCAGGATGCATTCATTCACCTAACATTTCAGTCTTACTGCTTCGTTAAGTGAGAACATACGAGTACACTGTTTTTTAAATATAATACATTAAAATCAAATAAGGTTATTTTCTTAAAAGACATTACAAATCTATGTATAGTTTAAGGCATTTAAGAGCAAGCCCAGGAACGCGTAAGAGATGATTCAACTTTAGGAAGAAAAGATATTCTCTGAAGTCAAGAGTATTTGTCTTCTGAACGTATTTTCACTGATATGAAAAATATCGATCTCCAAAGCGATCATGTTCAGCAGTTTGATTGCTGTGCACACCGGCATCACCATAGGCAGATTGGTTCTGCATGTTGATAGATAAAACAAGCCTGTGCTGACGCTTACGAAATAAACCATCCGGACCATAAAGATAGATACCCTCCAAGATGACGGAATTTTAAAAGAATCCCCTAATGAGTGACGAGATGTAAATCCTTCCCTCTTTGTCTGTAGACTTATGGTGCCTATCATGCCCAAGAGAAATGCGGTGGGACAAAGCCATGTCGATGCCCGAAGTGTGAATATGTTTTTCCCACTGGCATCACCAGGGATAGGTTGGTTCTTGCGTTCGGTAGAATTAATATTCTAATTTTTCGAACATTCTTCTGATCTATCTAATTTCTACGGCATTTATCGTAATTTCATCCTTATTACAAATTAATCAAATTTTAAAGGTTGGTCATGTTAGAAGTCGGAGGAATCGACGTGCGTATATGACTCGTTGTATGAATGTGATGAGGCTAGAGAGGTTTGCCAGGGTAGAGTAGTGTGGGGGTCCATTCTCTCTGCCTACACCTGCGGGGAAACGGCGTGATGGTTTGTTTGTTTGTTTCATTCTTATTCTACTCAAAACTTCGCTTTCGGCACCCCATTGCAATAAAATGTCGTTATTAGGTGTTTGATTACGATTTAGTAATCGATTCGGATTAACCATCTCTAAAAGCCTTTAAAAGGCATAGGTAAGGTAAATATAGGGTGTGCCGAACTGTTGCATCACGGAGCACACCTCTGTAGGAAGCGCTGGCACTTAAAAACGGCCCACTTAATATGGTAAACGCCACAAAGGATTTCCAAATGATGATTTACGATATTTGAATATGAACCTCTTTGTACTTGTTCCAATTCACAATAAAACGAAAGTATACAACAATAAATTACAAGCATTGTGTAATAAATATGCAGGAAATTTCGCTTTATTTGTTGTGAAAATGATTTAATATTTTTTTTGCTATTGTTTGCTTTATGCTGGTACCAAACAACACATTCATAGCAGCCACCAAAGTCTATAGACATTTTAGATAAAGAGCATATCTCACGATAATGCTGGAAAAGCGAAATCTATTATAAAAAAAAATTAATCATCAAAAACAAATGTGACAAGCGAATTTAATATTATTTTATAGAATGAAAATAACGAGACAATAATTAATACGAATGAAAACGTCAGTTTTCTAGAATTTTATTATATTTTATGTGAATGACATTTTTCACCCTTCTAAGGCATTTTCAAATGTTTGCATATAAAGACATTGGATTGATTGTTAAAAATTCACAATTAAAAATAGCAAATTTTTCTCATATTGTTTTCTACACCTCCTGTCATACAATAATAATCAGAACAAAATTCAAAATAATCAATGAATTTATCGAATTACTTTCGGAGAGAATCGAACTACGGTGCCAGCTCGCTAATCCGAACCTAAATCGTGCAGTAGGTCGTTTGGATTACTGAGTGTTTTGAGAAAAATGAGAGAAAAAAGGAGATTACGGTTTATGAAAATGCTCTTTATTCTAGATTTTTACTTAGGTACTGAATGAATAATAAAATAAAATAAAATGTTTATTTTAACTTATTGAACGCTAAGGCATTAACCCTGTGGAATCCCATTGTAATATACTTAAGAAATTGAAAATAACTTTGTTTTATCCACTAATTATTAAACATGTTTCGGAGGATACTTACATCTTGGACTTGGACTTGGATCTTCTGGCTTATAGAGGTTCAGCTCATGTGGATATTCCTCTTACGTCTGATTCAGGTTTAAAAATATAATAAAATCTAAACAAAGAAAGACTAATATAAAAGTATATACGAGTATATAATATAGCTTGAAAAAATCTGATATTTTCTTTTGAACCAACGTCCTTAACTTGTGTTCAAGGTCACAAGTTTTTCAAATTCGCGAATTATGCAAATTGCGAAATCGTTCGGATTGCAGCGTGTTTCGGATTATGGAGCGTTCGGATAAGCGAGCTGACACTGTATTCCTCTCTCGCTCTCTTGTACTCAAAATATTCTCGTACTCTTCCTTGACGACATTCGGGTTTTTGCCTTTTTATATTATGATTCGTAGAAAAACCTTGTTTTTGTTTATATTTTCCTCAAGAATGTGAAGCTATAGGCATTCGTTATTCACAATATGGAAAAGTGATTTACATTCTTGACTTGAGTGATGTTTATTTATAACTTAGTATAGTTATATCTTATCAACCCGTTTCTCTTGAGCTTCTTCTATACTCGTATTCTATTCATATCTTCTATATATTCTTTCTATTCACTCCTTGACGAGAGGTCGTGATAAATTCCGACTCCGGAGACCCAGACTTGAAAGTACAGAGAAAGGTGTTTTTTTATAGAGGATTTAAATTATACAACGAATTGTCTAATGAGGTAAGAGATGCCGTTTCTCTTGCAATCTTTCGTAGAAAATGCTTTTAATATGTTCTAAGTACCGATACTTAATATTTTTGTCGTTTTTCTCATTTGCGTTTTTTATATTATTAATTCATTGTTTATAAAAGATTTTTTAAAAATAAGTTGTAAAATGTTCCTGTAATTTTTTATAACTTTATTAAATAAATAAATATCGTAACATGCCCACTAATTTTTCCGACTACGAACAATACTTACTGTCACGCCATTTTTCTTGAAGAGAAATTAGAGGGGATGGACCGCCAAACTGCTTATCCTGAAACAACTCTGGTGAATTTTTTTGTTCATTCTTCTTTCTTCTGGTGCCGTATCAGGTCCCCCCAACGTTGATCACTGCAGCGAAAGCATCTCTGTCTTACGCCATTTGGAAAAGGTTCCGAACTCTACTCATTCCCGTCCCTCTACCAACTCCCCGACCTCCCTCTATTTTTCTCCATATACATACACCGTGATATACACGCTCGTCTTTTAGAAATTGGTGAAGAATGTGCGGCATAACGGTATATGATAGAATAACGAACGACGAAATAAGGAAGAAACGTAAGGCAAATAGAACTATATCCACTAAAGCAAAGATGGCAGTACATAATGGAGTTCTAGTGCCCTTATGGATGGAAGTGAAGTTTTTGGAGTTGGCAAAAAATGATGAAAATAGGATAAATACCGTAGAAATGAGATCACTAAGAAGAATGTGCGAGAAAACGATATATGATTTCTTTTTCTTGTATACAACAGGTCGTTTGAACCCAATTTCTTGTATACAATTTATTTTTTAGCTATTATATTGAATCTTATGACATGTGATAGGTAGCCAAACTATCGTTTTTTTATTGTCACGTGAATTCTACACCAGGCCAAAGACAGTGTGACAATAACACTGTCATCGCCGGGAATCGAACCCGGGACCTTCGGCATGGATGTCAGAACTCTTACCTCTCTGCCACGAAGGTCGTCGTATAATACCGAACGACGAAATAAGGAAGAAATGTAAGGCAGATGATTGCATCACAAGTAAAATTAAAACAGGATCCAAGAGATGGTTTTGACATTTGGAACGATTAAACGAGAGAATAATCGGGTGGTGGTCTAGGGGATAGAACGCTTGGCTCCTGATCCAGGGGACATGGGTTCAAGCCTGGACACGACCAGATTCCTTCTTCATTATAATAAGCTATTTTCTGCTCACATTGAAGATTGTAAAATGAATTCTAATATCATTGATGTAAATCCTTGATATTAGTATTTAAAAAAAAAAAAAAATTGAAATGTTGTATACAAGAAATGTTGTAATAAAAAAATCGACGAGCGTGTATGTTACGATGTATGAATGTGGAGGAATCTAGAGAGGTGCGTCAGGTCAGAAAACGGTATGGCGGTCCATCCTCTCTGCCTTGATGAAACTGCATGATGGATAGTTAGTTAGTTAGCATAACCAAATTAATCAATTTCTATGTTTTATTTAGGCTTCCTAACTCCTGCTTTCATTCAGACTTCTTCTTCTTATTCTTCCTCTTTAAATAGATCTGTGGATCTGTTTTTATGGCGTCTAGGTCTCCTGGGATACAGAACTCCAACTGTCTCGCCATCTCTTCGCAGGTCTTCCGGGTTGGCGAGTTCCTATTGGAACGTTTTTTGCGGCTGCTTAGGGGAGCCTATCGTCGCTCATTCGTTCTACGTGGTCGCGCCAGAAGCGTCTTCTTTTCCTGCCCCATCTGACAATATCTTCGATATCGCAGGTCTCGCGTATTACTGTGTTTCTGATTCTGTCCCTCTCTGTGTCTTCATTTCGGCGGTTCGTAATAGTGCTTTGGTTCTACTTGTGTCAGCCCTCGATTCTATACCATAAGTCATTATGGGTCTGACACATGTCGTATATATTCACACATTGCTTTCCACTTTCATTCAGACTGCTTGTATATATTTTTAATCATGACTCCTTCATCTGCAGATATGCAGATCTTTGCTGCAAACCAATCCCCAGTATTTAACCCTTAACGTACCGTGTTCAAAACAAAACGCTTGCTCCCATGTGGTAAGTTCAGTTTACCGCTAACTTTATCTAAATATCAAGCATATGACTAGATGAATCAAAATTTAATTTATGTCATCTTGTAGGGAATTTCATTAGGAATAGATCGATATCTATAACATACATGGATTATTTGAAAAACATATCATTATTAATTTTTTTCTGGAACCATGCGATTTCTGATATGTAATGCGTCACGGCATACGATCGACTAAAATCAGGTCTAAACAAGCGCCGCGCGGCGCGGCCCACTAAAGGCACCTAGGCAAAATGTATAGTACGTTCAAGACAACGAGTACGTATTAATATTTGTCCCTTTTGGTAAAGTGTTAATATTTTCACAGTTCTGATATTATTAAGTTGCGTCCTGCGTTTCCGTCCACAGTGGTATTATTACGTACATATTGAAAAGGTCAAAGATATAATTTATAATACGTTCAAAACAGCGAGTAAGTATTTGTCACTTTTGATAAAGTTGTAAATATTAGCAAAACAAATTCTACCTTAACACGAATGAAGGTGAGGGCAGTCTTAGAAAATATTTTTTTTTGGGATGAAGGAAGTAATTTTTTGCTTTTTTTTATTACGAAATATTGAGAACACTTCAATGGAGGATTACAATTTTTTTATAATATTAGGGTCCATAGGTTTTAAGAAAATCAACTTTAAATTGGCAGTGGAAACTCAATTGACCACATGGCAACGCGACGGTTAAACAAAATAAGAAGTATTGAGACATCCGTGTCCATAATTGAAAACACGTCGATCTCTTCTCATAGAACATATGGAGTATCGATTACTTATAATGAATGTAAGTCAAGAGTCATGTTCAATAAAACAACAATTGAACAGTGCCCACATATTTAATAACCATTTCTATTGCACAATACATCGCACGGTACTCCATTTTGAAAACGTAATTGCACCGTACGTGTTTTGATTATCCGACGAGTATTGTACTATTTATAAAGGAATAAAAAAGATACCATTATATTGGCGACCCACAACCCACATTATACGAGTAGGTGTACACTAGTTGGGTATATTATCGGGTATAATTTATAATAAACCATTATTTCTAAGGATTAATTTTATCTCAATAGAGACGAAGATGCAAACTGGAAACTGAATATGGTGATCGAGGTGTTTACAGGACTTATGACCTGTCAGTGGTTGGGTTAAGCGCACGCTTTATGTAATTACAACATTCCCCATTCCACCTTTCTTATGACCACCATGTCTGACAAATTTTTGGAAGTTGTATATATTGATGTTGGTGATTGAAATTTCTTGGTAGAAGTTCATTGTAAATAATGAAAATAAAAAAATAAAAATTAAGAATTTTTCTATGTTAATTTTTAGTGTAAAATCTACTTATTAATTTTCGTCTTCGACCGGTTTCGGCAGCTCGCTGCCATCTTCTGGGCCCAGAAAATTTCTTAAAATTTATTTTTTTATTTTCATTATTAGTTGTATATATGTTAATATCCAACACCACAATTCACATGTCAGTTTCGATGCGCCATATATGAAGATTAGATTTAAGCATTAAGCAGAAGATCTTTATAACGCAATGTGATAGGCTACCGCCATTAACGCACTGCTAGATAACGCCTGGAAATGTCACTCCAATTTATATGCTAACTTGGACCAGTTTTTGTTTTATACAACATTTTGAATGTATACAAATACTTGTAGACGAATACTGTATTTTATTTACCCATTGCGGGTTATCAATTCAAGGATAAGATCTAGTAGTTTTATTATAGTTTTCGCGTTCCTAAGGCATTATCAAATGCCATTTTCATCAAATGTGATTTTTTGTGTGAAAATATAATAGTGTACTTGAATTTGAATAAAACATGTTTAATTGTTTATATCGTAATAATTAATCGATCTTTCGAAAAACAGGATATTTTATCAACACAGAAAAAATATTTTTCGGATGATGCTCACCCTTCTTCAGTGTAAAAAGCTAATATTTGATAGATTTTTATAGGTGTATCAATAATTTTATATAAAACCAAAAATATTGTTATGAATTAAAAACACGTTATTTTTTACTGGCAAAGGAAGGATGAAAGTGGAATAAATGCAGTTGAAATGAGATCTCTGAATGTGTGGATATTCTGTGTATGATAGAGTGTCGAATGAAAATATAAAAAGTGAATGCGGTGCGAATGATGGTGTCATGAACAAAATAATGAAAGGATCATTAAGATGGTTTGGACATATGGAAAGAATGAATGAAGAAAGAATGGTCAAAAAATTATATGTTAATGATTTAAATGGTACCAGAAATAGAGGAAGACTGAGGAAAACGTGGCACGATCAAATAAATCAAATATTGAATGTCGGCCACGTGAGGAGTCAGAGAAATCGACGCGCGTGCATGACACGATGTATGAATGTTGAGGAAGCGAGAGAAATATGTCAGGAAAGAAAGGTGTAGCAGTCCATTCTTTCTGCCTACCCCTTCGGGGAGACGGCGTGATGGTTAGTTAGTTAGTTTTATTTTTTCTTCACTGGTCAAAATTCATACACTGAAGAAGGGAAGTTTGTGTTCCAAAATATGTTTGAAAAATGCAAAAACATGTTGTGATAATACAATGTTTCCAAAAAGTTATTCAAATGTGAATCCACGACACAAAATAATGGCGAAAATAGAAGAAATTCTTAGTGCGAGTGTTGCATCAAACGCCAAAATGTATAAAAAATTAATGTTTTTTCAAATTTTGAGTTTATTTTTCTCGACATGTTTCGAAGGCTTTACACCTTTATCATCGGGAAAACGATGTAAACTAAGTTAACCACCCTACGTATATGAACGTACTTGATACGTTCACTGTGTCTGAACCATTCTGCGCTATCCCGTATCACGTACGCGCTTGAGAAAAAGTAATGTACCTAAAATGTACAAACTGTTAGAGATACGCGCGTGTGCCAACAACACCCGAGTACAAGTCTTCATAAATATGATAGTTTTACAAGGGGCAGGCGAAGTGTGCGGCCGAATATTTGACGTTTCGTAATTTAAAAAAATAAAATTAATATATAATTATTTTTTTGTGAATGTATACTTATACTTGTATACGAATACTGGATCACCCATGATCAACCATATTCAGTTTCCAGTTTGCATCTTCGTCTCTATTGAGATACAATTAAATTTCTTTAATATATAATTAAATTTAGATATAGAAATAGAGATACTCGTAAAATTAAATTTCTCAGAATATAACCCAAAGGTTGGGCGGTTAAAACGAAATATAACTAAGTTATAATAAAAAAAAGTGTTTTAATTCATTGAAAAATCGTCGGTGTAAATATACAAAAAAAAACTAACAAATATTAAACTACAGAAGGTTCAAATAATTTGACTATGCAATGTATATTGGTGATTTGTTGAGTTGTCTTAACCTCTAGCCATCGTCTGATATACGGGTGATAGGCGTGATTTAGGTAGGACATACATTATTTATGTTCTATTGTTACCTGTCTATTTGTGCGGTACAACTATGCTCACGCTATCACCAAATATAACACAAATGTTTCTATTTTACAATTCAAAATAAGAATCTAGAAAATTTTGTAATGACAGTTATTTGTATTTATTATTGATGAAAATATTTCAATAGCGATTAGGTGTGTTAAAAATACAGTGATCAGTTTGAATAAGTTGTAATGTAGTTTGTTCAAAATGGCGCCCATGGACGGCTGTCATTTGAAGCTTCTTACAAAAAAATTGAATTTCTGCATTTTGCCAATCCTTTAAGATTAAAAACAACTCCATATACAAGTATATGCATCATCATGAGTGGTTTATTGTTTTTTATTGGTGCACACTCTCATACTCAAATTGTACATCGCTCTGCACGCCTTTCCTTCAGCCAGCCAATTAAAATGACAACCTCTGCCTGAATAGGCTTTTACCTCCGGTGCCGCCACCACAGTTCCTGACCATCGTAATCGCTCACTTTCTATTTTGCCGTTGCTACCATTTTTCTGACCCGCTGCCATCTCCAAGTCTGCCGGCGTTCCTCGAACGCCTCCATCCCTTGCTTCTCCTTCCGCCGTCGACGTCGCCTCCTCCTGCATCGCAGCCTCTCCCTGTCCTGCCGCCTCCTACTCCAACGCTTCATGCCTAAACCATTCCTTTCCATCATCCTTATCCCATCTTGTATCTCAACCCCATCGCCATATCGGTCCCCACCCAAGGCCACGGGCCCACGCCCATGGCCACTCCTGTCCCACTTGGTTCCATATCCAGGACCAACAGGTCACCCACCCAAGGCCACTCCTTGTCACCGTCCCTCGGTCTCCACCCATGACCACGGCTCCTTTCCAACGTCATCCCCAACCCCTCCACACTCCTCCCTACCCGGGTAGTCAGGTCCAAATGTCGGACACAACCAACTACATCCACCAAGTAACCCTCCCCTCACCATCCAAAAATATCCAACTTAATCTCCAAGAAAGAAATTTCCAACATGTGTGGGAGCAATAGCCTTCGGGCTGATACTTCCGAAAAGACAATATCCAAGATCCAAGAATATTTATATTTACGTTGTTATGTGACGTTATTTTTGTTGTTCAGTTCTTAATTTGAAATTTATTTACTTCTCGCGTCTTACGGATCAACGCCCCGGTAGGTACTTGTGCTATTTAAGTATGTAGGTACTATGCATATATTCTTTGCCCCTGTTTGAGTAAGTATTATTTGCCCCACTGTTTTTAATCCTATAAAGGTACCTACATTATTGGCCACTCGGGAGGGAAGGGAATTTAACACCTTTGTGCCGAGAGGAGCATAAATCTTCAAACATTTTTATGTAGTTTTTATCTAGAAAGTTCACATCTTTGCACTATAACACTAAAATCTTAACACCCGAAAGAGTCAAGAAGATAAATAAAAAGTAAGAAGTAAATTAAATCGACTTGATTACTGTTAAATGTTTTATTTGCGTACTAAAAAAAACTTTTGTTTTATTTGGTAATTTGGTTATTACGTCTCTTTGCCATGCGACAATGAATTAAAATGGTTATTTTTATAGTTAACGTCAAAAAATAATACATAAGATAAATAATGAAAATATAAGAAGTGAATGCGGTGCGAATGATGGTGTTATGAACAAAATAATGAAAGGATCATTAAGATGGTTTGGACACATAGAAAGAATGAAAGAAGAAAGAATGGTAAAAAAATTAGATGTTAACGATGTAAATGAAACTAGAAATAGAGGAAAACCGGGGAAAACGTGGCACGATTAAATAAATACAATATTGAATGTCGACCACGCGAGGAGTCAGAGAAATCGACGCGCGTGCATGACACGATGTATGAATGTTTAAGAAATATGTCAGGAAAGAAAAGTGTGGCAGTCCATTATTTCTATTTACCCCTTTGGGGAGACGGCGTGATGGTTTGTTAGTTACTTAGTTAGTTAAGATAAATAATTCTCTTATAAACGAAGATGCCATATAATTATCTTATAAACCTCTTATAAACAAAAATTCATTTAACTATACCTAATTTGCAGTTGGTTATTACGATTTCTCTAATATACCCGGAAGTAATTTTTAGGTTATATTTTGGTACTTTTTGGCGTGTTTGTGGGATCTAGTGGTCAGTTTATGAACTATGTACGTATATGGAACTTATTAGATATGCGTATTCACCTTGTAATGAAGGGTTTTATAATATTTTATATGCTTGAAAATATTAATCATTCATGTTATCTATTTTCGTTTCTCTAGATCCACTAATTCCCCCACACCTCTACCTCCCCAAATCCCCCAAATCCCCATACCGTCAGACCCCTATATATAGACACCCAGACCCCCTATTCCTCATATTTCCATTGTGACCCCACTTTCGGAACATATACTATAGATAATTAGTATTTTTTTGTACAGTTTGATGAAATTTCATTTATTTGACGCCTTGGCAGACAAATGCCAACTTTTATTATACTATTTCATTTTCATTTCATTAATTTATTTATAAAGATTACAAACATTACAGATGCGTCCAAGTCGTCTGCAACCTCAAAATTACATAATTAGATATACATATTTTCAAAATAACATTAAAAAAACAACAAAATACATAAATACTACGACATCAGAGATAACAATCACAACATTGATATTGTATCCCTGAGGCAACTCACACTATCACGAAATATGTCGACCTCCGAGGCCACCCGATTAAGCAATAAGATTGCCCTACCCACAGGCATAACCATTGGCAGGTTGGTATATATAATATCACATCGGTTTTATAAAACGTTGAAGCACTTTATTTGTTTCAATCCTAAATTACAGCTGGCTACATTTGCAGTCCAAAAAAAAGATTTTAAACTGCGGTAGACTACATTAGCAGCTCATACTACTAAATTATACATAATTATATTATGGAATGGGACTATCTGTCTAAGCTGTAAATATTGTTATCGAACTGCGGTTCGATACCAATTTTTTTTACTTCAAATTTAGTCAGCCGCACAAGGGGGGGGTTAATGTGAAATTAACGTTTTTGAAATTGGTTCGTTTATGGTGCGCTTTTCAAATTGATTCGTTTATGGTACGTTTTTGAAATTGATTAGAATATGCTACGTTTTTGAAATTGGTTCGTTTATGGTACGTTCTTGAAATTGGCTATATTTACAGTTTAGACTAGAAGCTGTAAAAATAGCCAGCCGCAGTTCGAGACCAATTTATGTTATCGCTTATTTAGTCAAACGCACAATGAGGGGTAAAGTGTAAATATTATAACTTTTTTGAAATTGGTTCGTTCATGGTACGTTTTTAAAAAGAACGTGTATGGTACGTTTTTGAAATTGGTACATTTTTGAAATTGGTACGTTTTTGAAATTGGTACGTTTTTGAAATTGGTACGTTTTTGAAATTGGTACGTTTTTAAAATTGGTACGTTTTTGAAATTGGTACGTTTTTGAAATTGGTACGTTTTTATAATTGATTCGATAACAGTACTTTTTGAGCTTAGTTTGTGTTTGAAATTGGTACGATTATCGTACATCTAGAAATTGGTATGTTTAGGGTACGTTTTTGAAAATGGTAGGTTTATTGTACCGCTTGAATTTTTGCATTTGGTACGTTTTATGAAAAATTGTACTTTTTTGAAAATGGTACGTTTTTGAAAATGGTACGTTTTTACGTTGCGTACATGTTTCGTTTACCTGTACGCATTTTTTTCGTCGGACCCGACGGGTTAAGCTCAGCAAAACAAGTCAGTAGGTGTACGCGCGTACGTCCAAGGCGCGCGCCCACCGACAGGTAATTCGATCAGCCAAATTCGTTATCCAATTTTGCGGAGATTAATAAAGTTCACTTTGGCGGTCCATCTAGAGGATCAACCCTCGCAACACCTAATCGCGGATTATCCCCCAGTAACGGGATGAAATATTATAATTTATTATACTCGCTAAGATAACTTATTAAAGTCTGGATGGTAATTTGTTTGAAAGATACTGTCTCGGCCGGGGGATGAATTATTTTTCGCCCACGTTTAATTCCAAATGTTTTATATAAACTAATTCCAAGTGTTCTTACTGGTTAACGATAAGTTATTACAATGCTTAATTACTACGTTAATCGAAATTATTATGTAAAATGTGAACTCTCTTGTTAAAAAAATGATAACTTTAATTATATTAACCTTTGCCTATTTTGCGCTTAAAATTTTCAAATTTGAATATAATTTATCTTTAAGTTTTAATAATCCTAATTCATTCAATTATTTAAAGGTAAAAAAAAAGGTCTTGCTGGTTAAGTGCCTAATTACAGCTAATTTAAGAAACAGTGGATACGTGTAACATAAATTAAATAAACACAAAAGTCCGGATCGTCCATGTCAACATGTGCAACATCGAAAAAAACATTATGTGTTGTTACATTATGTGCTAAATTAAAAAAACCGGTGGATTCGTGGAACATAAATTAAATAGTCAATATGTGCACCATCTAAGGAGAACATTTTGTGTTAAATTATTTTTATTTTGTTATTTTATTTTGTATTTTATATTATTTGTTTTAAATTTATTTTGTGGGTGTTGGACGATCGAAGTGTGCGCGGGAGATGCCTATTGGTGGCGATGAGGTTCGCAACCCATCACACAGCGTCTCCCGCGGGGCGAAAAGAGAAGGATGGAGTGCCGCATCAGTAAAAGTGTGACAGTCCATTCTTTCTGCCTAACCCTTTCGGGGAGACGACGTGATGGTTAGTTAGTTAGTTTTAAAAAAAAATTGTTTTGAGTAAACAGAATTTTTATTTTTCAAAATGAACCCTAGAATTTATTTATTGCGTATGTTTCCATAGTAAATATTTATGAAATTACGTTACATATTTTTTCTTGGATAATCCATTGTTTTGGCGGAAACAAATTGATATTTCAACATTATAAACTGTTTAGTTTAAACACTGTTATATAATGTGTCAATTGATTATATTTCTTTTTAAATTGTCGCCACAGCTGTTTCGCTAACCGATGTTAGCATCATCAGGGGTTACAGTGAACTTGTTGATTGGTTGGTTAACATCGGTTAGCGAAACAGCTGTCGCGACAATTTCGAAATAAATATGATCAATTGAGATATTCTATAACAATGTTTTAATTAAACAGTTAAACCAATTTCTTAAACAATTATGTAAAACTCTTGCTGCCCCAGCCCTTCTTTCAATATCCCTCTCCACTCGCCCATCTTCTGTAAACATACTACCTAAATACATCTACTGCTCCAAATTTTCACCATTCACGTTAATGTTGTATCTAAATTAATAATTTTTTTTTAAATGCAGCCATTTTTGAAGTCAGAACAATCGACGAGTGTGAATGTAAAAGTTTATGTCTAGATAGAACAGTGTGACGGTCCATCTTATCTGCCTACCTCTACGGCGAAACGGCGTGATGTTTAGTTAATTAGTAAGCTAGAATAAAAGGCAACCTGCGATTACATATCCAAGACACGTGCCTTGATTACGTAATTGTTGGGTAAACAAAATTTAATTGAATTTCTGCGAAATACTGTTATATTGAAAATACCTCAAACTTTTCACAGTTAAAAAACAACGAATTTGTATGGTTTCTTGAAGGGTGGTTTACAGTGTAATCGACCTCTTATCAACTTCCGAAGCCGTACAAACATTAGCAAACTTTTTTCGATTCAGAAATTTCGGTACTTACACAACTTTACCTTCGAGTACCCATAAACAATCTTTACAGGGTGTTTAAAATTTGTATGGTTAAAATAAAATAAAAATCCCTTATATTCTTCTTCTTCTTCCTTGTTTCAGACCTATGTGGTCTTTTCTACAGAGTGTTTCTCCTCCTGTGAGGTAACTCCAAGCTGTCTTTCCATTTTTTAGGAAGTTTTCCACGAAGACGAGTCTCGTGAGGCCGATTATGCAGTGCAATATAGGGGAGTATGGTGTTGTCGATTTTTTGGACATGACTTCTTCACTGTCTGCTTCATCTTATGATATCCTAAACCTCACATATCTCTCTAATTCTGGTGTTCCTCACGCGATCTCTGTGTCTTGCCTGCCGTGTTATGAATAAAATAATGGAATGATCTTTGAGGTGGTTTGGACATATGGAAAGAATGAATGAAGAAATAATGGTAAATAAAGTATATTTTAAAGATATAAATGGGGCTGGAAATAGATAAAGACAAAGGAAAACGTAGCACGATCAAATAAATCAAATATGTCGGCCATGTGAGTCAGAGAAATCGACGCGCGTGCAGGACTTGATATATGAATGTTGAAGCGTGAGAAATATGGCAGAAAAAAAAGTGTGGAAGTCCATTCTTTTTGCCTACTCCTTCGAGGAGACGGCGTCATGGCTAGTTAGTTAAATTTATGCATTCTCCTCGTAAATAGAGCTTTCCAAAGCTATACATTTGGTACGGATTTGAAAATATTATTTTAACATAAGTTTAGCATTTTTTTTATATTTTCAAATTTATTTTGTTATTTCATTATTGGTAACTCACAAACATTAAAACAAAAGATTACTTAAAGCGGGAATCTAAACTTACGTTTTTAAGTTTCTCCCAAAATTACTCTTCAATGAAAAAAATATATATGTAACGCCATGCCAAAAGGTTTGACCTCGAAACTAAGAACGGTAATAATTTAGGTCGTAGTCTGAGTATGAAAGAAATGAAGATGGATTGGTGCAAGGAGTAGTAGAACTTCTTTTTTCTCTTTTTCCTTTCTTACACATAATCAAAAGAAATGTTCCCATTCAAATTTAATTTAAAGCAATCATAAGAAATGTTCCCATTCAAATTTAATTTAAAGCAATCAAAATAAATGTTCCCACTGATGCATTAAAATAAAAACACTTGTTAATTCCTTCGTCGTATCTCGACTCGACTATTGCAACAGCTTCATGCCAACATATCTAAGAAACAAACAAATAAACTTCAATCTGTTTTCAATGCGGCAGCACGACTTATAAAACGTGTTAAAAAACTCGCACATTTCACAACATCTAAAAGATCTTCACTGGCCCAAGTGTTCTGATAGAATAGTATAAACTATGCTGGACGGTTTTTAAAGCGTTTCACGGAATGGCACCAGCCTATATATCTGAACTTTGTGTTGCTGATAGCCCTAACTTGCTGCAATCTACGCTTCGATCAGCAAACTTCTCGGCAATAGGCAGATTAGTTGAGCCAAAGCGCAACCCCCGGACAAATTTCGGAGATCGGGCTGTCGCAGTGGCAGATCTGTCCGCCTGGCATATGCTTCCTGCCCGCCTCAGATGTATTGACAATCCGACAGATTTTAAATATCACCTAAAAACCCACCTTTTCAAAATATCGCATAAAATGTAAGCAACGGTTATCTGATTGCTGGTGTCACATGCAGCGCTCATGACTAAAAAAATTGCCAAAACGCCCTTGATGTGAGGTATTCACGAAAACGACGCTATACAATTTAGCCTAATTATTAATATTATTATTAAATATTATTATTATATTTTCTACCTTTAATATTTTCTCCTATAAACCAACCATTCTTTAAATTAAAATATTTAGGTACCTAACCCAATTTCAGCAAGAACTTCAAAATTATATCAAATAAATTATTCAAATTGACTTAGGAACAAATACACAAAGATTCGAAAAAATTACGAAAATTTGACATTTGATATATATTTTTGTAACACCTGATGATGTCAATATTGGTTGATGAAACAGCTGACGTAAAGTAAAATAAATGCAATTTGTGATATAAAACAAAGTTTTTGAATTAAAAGTTATAATATTATTATTATTATAACTGGATTTTTTGTGACCTGATGTACCAGAGGAGTGAGATAACGGTGGTCTGTCTTCGGGCAAGGACGCTTACATTTCTTATTAAATGATATGGACCTCTTTCCCTCAATGTCAAGGATCTTACAAGACCCTGACAGAAGAAGAAAATCGGTGCTTCCTAGATTATTGGCAGGTTCAATAAACATTTTAATTATAATATAACATAGTATTATATCTAAATCTACCTTTACCACTCTATAATCTTTTACCAAGGTCGAACGCTTTTGCGAAAATCGCGTAAAAAGTATGCAGATAACAAAGAATGCCTTATTCTGCGAAGATAAACACGAAAGGTCACTCCATAGAGTTAGAAAACCCTTTTCTCGGAGAATCCTTGTAGGTCGCAGTGAGAAAAATTCCCCTAAGGGATACTCGCCGTAAAAAATAGGTAAAAATTTGACTTTGTCGTAACAAAAAAGGGAATAATATATCGATGTATCCATGAATGAAGAAAACTCCATGAACTGATGTATCAAACAAACTAACCGTTTCCCCGCTACTCAGTTCTGTCCTGACATACCTCTCTAGATTCCTCCACATTCATACATCGTGACATGCATGATCGTCGATTCTTCCGACTTTGAATATGTATTTCCGTCATGCCATGCTTTCCTTGGTCTTTCACGACTTCTCTTCCCACTCACACAGCTTGTATACAAAATTCGTACCATATGTCCAAACCATCTCAGGGATCCTTTTTAAACTTTAATTGTGATGCAGTCATCTGCCTTACATTTTTTCCTTATTTCCTCGTTCGGTATTCTATCATACTTCGTTTTCCCACCACACATTCTTCTCAGAGATCTAAAGATATCGGAAGAAGGCAGGTGCTGGGAACAAAACAGGTTGCTTGAACCCAACTACTTTACACATTTTTTTTAAGCTATTAAATTGATTATCATGACATGTAATCGGTAGCTAATCTATCGCCATATTTTTGTCATGTAAATTCTACACCAGACCAATGACAGTGTGACAATCACACTGCCATCAACGGGAATCGAATCCGGGACCTTCGGCATGGATGTCAGAGCTCTTACCACTCTGCCACGAAGGTCGACGATTTGTCAGATATATAAAAATACATATAATAACAACAATAATTAGGTTAATTTCTATAGCGCCGTTTTCGTGAATAGCTCACCTCAAGGGCGCTTTGACAGTGTTTTTAGTCATGAGAGCTGCATGTGACACAAGCAATCAGATTTTCGTTTAAATTTTATGCGATATTTTGAAAAGGTGGGTTTTTAGGTGAGATTTAAAATCTGTCTGATTGTCAATGCATCTGAAGCGTGCAGGAAGCATATTTCAGGCGGACGGACCTGCCACTGCGAAAGCCCAATTTCCGAAATTTGTCCGGGGGTTGCGCTTTGGCTCAACTAATCTGCCTATTGCTGAGGAGTTTGCTGATCGAAGCGTAGCTTGCCGCAAGTTAGGGCTATCAGCAACACAAAGTTCAGATATATAGGCTGGTGCCATTCCGTGAAGCGCTTTAAAATACGTCCAGCATAGTGAATACTGGATTCTTTCAGGACCCTTGAGCCAGTGAAGATCTTTTAGATGTTGTGAAATATGCGAGTTTTTTGGAATACCTTTTATAAGTCGTGCTGCCGCATTATGTTTGTTTCTTGGTTTTGTTGGCGTATGTTGGCGTAAATAATCCATGACTATTATGAACAAGAGTGGGGTAACAACTGTTGTATATATATATATATAAGTTTAATTGGTATTTTGTAGCATTTCCTTTGAATGTTTCATACCGTGGATGTAACACAAGTCGCTGAGATTTACAAAATGGGCCCTGAATCACCAAATAAGATAATCCCGATAAACAAACATGGCGGCATGTGTCAACTGTCACTATGAGGTGAATAGATGTAAGAGAGACATTTTCGCCTCGCGCGCTGTGAGACATTCGGAGTTTTTCAATTTCAAATAAAGAATCCAAACGGAGGCGAGGCACGTAGGTACTGCTGGATGCCGCTTTCTTATGAATTATTCAAGATTTTAAGTCTGCCGTTCCCGATATTATAGATGTTTCCCTCGATGTGTAGCATTTTGTCGCATTATCTTAAAAGATAAGTGAAGCACATTGGGGCATGACCTCTTTACGAGAATTTGGTTAGTCTACGATATTTATATTGACGAAAACATGTGTTTTTTTATTACATTGATATTCACACGTTCATCTTCTAGGGCATTATCAAACGAGCTTACGATTTTTGTTATTCATTTCTTTTAATATTAAATGAAACATAACAAACTTAAATCATTGCTGTTAAAATTAAAAACACTGTTATAATACCACAATTTCTTTTTGTTTACTGAGAGTGTCACGACAGCTGTTTCGCCAACCGATTTTGGCATCATCAGGTGTTACAATAAATTAGTTTATTGTAACACCAGATGATACCGACATCGGTTGGCGAAACAGCTGTCACGACACTCTCAGTAAAACAAATAAATTTTGATATTATAACTTCTTCTTCTTCTTCGAAGGCCCATATCGAGCCTTAGCCTCCAGTATTCTTCGCCTCCAACTCCTCCTGTCCTCTGCTTCGACCCTCCAATCTGACACTCGTAACAATTTCGCCCCATCTATAGTCTTGGTCGTCCAATTGGTCTTCTACCACCTGGGTGCCACTCCAGCAATCTTTTTGGGGTTCGCGATGACGGCATCCTCTGCACGTTACCGGTCCATCTCAGTCTATTCAGTCTGACCTGTGTGGAGAGACTGGGAGCTTTGTAAATTATAACAGTGTTTTAAATTTTAACAGTCATAATGTTGAAGTATCATAGTGTTTCGGCCAAAACAATGGACTATTAAACTTAAATCATTAAACATTTTGTGGTTAGACATTTTAAACTTCATTACTTATTTCGTTTCGTGTATGAATATTACTTATTTCCCGGAACCACGAGGGTCTCAAGTTGAAGGTTTTTGGGGACCCGAGAAACCCCCCAAGTCTTCACGCAAGTAAAACTGTATTAATTAAGTTTCTTCGTTAGTGCGTGCTCTATATAAGAACAGCGATACGCTCTCGTACATACTCGTGTCACGTTTCAAGGGTGCCGTGAACAAGGAACCATGTATCAAATGATTAATTAAAAATTTGGCAATATCATGAACAAGCAGCCCTTACTAATATAATAATTCGAACACTTCAAAGTTTAAGTATGTTTTAAAAACGCAATTTTGTTTTGTTTTACATTTTTTAATATTAATTAAAAAAAATATACGAGTATATCGAGGGCATACAAAAGACATTGACCAAGTGACAAAATCAATAATGTTTAGGGGAGCCATTTTAGTATTTTTCTAAAGTACAATTGCTTCTCAAATATCAGATTTTCAAGTAGGTGGTTGGTAATTTTACATTATATGAACAGTACTTTTGACTTTAAGGTTAGGTAAAAAAATATTTAATAAATATGATCACTTTTATATATAAAAAAAAAATTGAAAAATTTAGTCAATTTTACCTGTAAAATTTTTCATGACATTTTGCAGATAGTAGTCGTTTTTATTTCGTTCATTGGGGGAGACAGTATGAACTATAAATTATTTTTTTGGGATTTTTTATTTCAATCATCTTTTTTTTTATATTCATAGAGGTTAAATAAACACAGAAATTCAAAATAAATGAAAAAGTAAAAAATAATTAAGAAGTGTTACGTAATAATCTAAAGAATTTTTTAAAATTACTTTAAAAAAAAAATAATAAAGTATTTATTCATCGTCTTTAGATTCTGAATCCTTATAAAGAGCAGGTGCCCTATCTGGATGATTTATTTTAGGTAGCGGTCTATACCAAGTATGATATTCTGAAGGAATCGCTCCAGAGTCCTTTTTAATTTAGATATGGGAAGTTGCTCGGAGTATAAATGCTGAATGGAAATGGATTGCAGCTCTTTTTCTATGTATGGGTTGCTTTTTGTATTTTTGTTTCTTTTAGATCTTGCAACCTTAAATATCTAGTCATTCAAGCAGTAAACGTTAACAATTTTTATGACAGACTCTTTGACACTATGCATAGGGTCTACCTCTATGTATGAAGGTCCCGATTATGTTGAATCGTTTTATTCCAGGTGGTTTGAGTCAAGTAGAGGAATAACGATGCAATAATTGATTACGATTTTGGCCACATAAGAAAACTCCAAATCCTGTAAAATAAGGCTATTCGTTTATCGCTTGGTGCGCCCTCATGGACCAGGATCACACAACTGCACCTAGAATCGGGAATCCCGATGATAGATTAATTCATTCTGAAACTTGCCGAACGTTTTTACAAAGGCTCCCTTCACAACCTAACCCCACAATAAAATACCTTTCAAATTACGACCCAAACACCTCCAGCCGCCACAAGCGCCCAAAATGCCCCCGCATAAACTAACAACCCACCAAATCACCTTTCTACAATGTTCCTATCAGACGTAAGAGGAATAGCCACAAGAACTGAACCTCTGTAAGCCAGAAGATCCAAGTCTAAGTCCAGTCCATAATATTTCTTTTAATTCATCATCTTGAAAAAAAGATCAACATCATTCGCTGATAACTTTTGCAATAAGAGTATTATAAAATTAGTTTTAGCTTAATTTATTGTCTAATTTTACAAATACATAAAGCCTTGCCTTGTATATAATAGTATATACAGAACAGAGTGCCTATAACTTACAGTGCAATGGGTTACATGAACAATTCTCTTGGGTTCTAATTATCTCCTATATGTCGGCTCCTTGAACAATATAACATACGAGTACAATCCTTAGATACTGAACATTGTACGTAAGGACACATGGTCTACACAAAAACATTATTTTTCCTAAAATTTTCTAAAATATTATAGTAACTGTTACAAATTGATTTATTATAGATAAAGTGGATGTGAATATTAAATTCACATTCAAACAAATTTCATTTGTTTTTATACCACTACATTTTTTAGTGCTCGAGGTCAATTAGAATGGTAGAACGGTGAGTCATGAGCAAAACAAATTCACTTACTAACTAACATACTAACCGTCACGCCACTTCCACAGAGGAGTAGGCAGACAGGATTGACCGCCATACCGTTCGGTTTTGACATACCTCTCTTGCTTTCTCCACATTCATACATCAACATTCACGTTCGTCGATTTTTTCAACTTCGAATAAAAGTAGGATAAATGTTGTAGAAATGAGATTACTGAGAAGAATGTGCGGGAAAACGATATATGATAGAATACAAAACGACGAAATAAGGAAGAAATGTAAGGCATTTGATTGCATTATAAGAACAATTAAAAAACGGATCCCTCAGATGGTTTGGACATATGTAACGAATGAACGAGAGAATAATGGTTGAAATGTTTTATACAAGCAGTGTAAGTGGAAAAGAGAAGTCTTTTAAGAGTAAGGAAAGCATGGCATGTAAAAATAAATCGAATATTGAAAACACATTAAAAGTGTGTTAATACTATATTTAATAATGCCACACCACAAATTAAGCGTTTTTTTACGAATCTATTATATTTATTTAAGAATTTTGATGAAGACACGAAGTTATAAGACATGACAAAGGGATTAATAAAAAAAATCTGTTGAAATGAAAAATTATGACAAAATCATTTCACATTGCGTTAATAAAGATCTTCTGCTTAATGCTTACATTCAATCTTAATAGATGGCGCTAGTTTAGATTGAACTAAAAAAATCTGAAGTGTTTCCCAGCATTGTAGCATATATAAATCTTCCAAAAATTCGTCAGACTTGGTGGTCGAAAGAAGGGAGGAATGGGGAATGTTGTAATACATAAAGCGTACGCTTAACCCAACCAATGAGTAAGTTCTATAAACGCATCGACCACCATATTCTGTTTCCAATTTGCATCTTCGTCTATATTGAGATACAATTAATCCTTAAAAAAACATTTTATTTTTTTTATTTTTCAGTACATTTGTGAAGCTTTTTTGTAGCGGTCTCAAAAAAAGTATTGCGATTTTCGAAACTATTTTGTTTATGTACACATACAAACACATTTACAGATATTTACATATTCACACAAACACAGCGATGTAAATCTTTCTAAAGTGGATTGTTTTATGCCTTCACCATATTGTCTATAAAGCTTGTGTTTCGAGATTCAATTCTCCAGTTTCTATTTATATAAAACTCGCATGATCTAGCGAACCCCCGGCGGGCTTAGCTGTACAAAACCGTCCGCTAGAGCGCGTCTTCCCTACCTGCAGAACGTAGGAATAGCTTAAAATGAGAGTTACACGAAAAATCACTTTTCTAGTTGTTGGTTCCTAGTGTTTTATTAGCAATAGAATTTTCGCTTTTTCCTGGAGGCTTTTCTCAACACACTTACGCGAGCGCCGAAATTTTCGCAAAATAAACTATTTTACTGCCATTTTATTATAAATGTATCCGTTGTGTTTCGCCTTATTCGCGAAAACGAGAATAAAATAAATTTTCTTTGTGGTTATGTTAATACAAAAAATAACATCATCAGAAATCCACCGCTTCTCGTTTTATGTCCTTCACGAATATGTTCGGAAAATAAAGAGTATTACATTTAATACCCTATACTTACCTGATGGAGTATTTAACATGTATAAATAACAAAAGTTAAAGAGGGATTTTGTTCTACGAAATTCTTATAACTTATCATTTACTTTGTTTACCATATAAAAATATTATATTGTGAGCACTGCTAGTGTCAGAGAAAATGGAGATCTTACAGCCTGGTTTGATATCATTAAAGGTGTCAAACAGGGTTGCGTAATGTCCTGTGGTTATTTATTAATCTAAGAGTATAAATGGACAAGTGTATGAAAGGGCTGGATGTAGGTACCAAAATGAGCGGAGTGTCAGTAAGCCTGTATATTGTATGCGGATGACGCTGTCCTACTTGCAGACAACGAGCATGAACTACAAATCCTGGTGAATAGTATGTATGAGGTATGCATGTGAAATGATCTGATGATGAATGTGAATAAGTCCAAGGTAATGATTTTTGAAAATGAAGAAATCATGACAGTCTGCAACCAAATATGGGCGAGTGGAGAGGGATATTGAAAGAAAGGTTGGGGCAGGCAACAGAGTAAATAGTGCACTTAAAGTTTTCATCGCAAACAAAAGCCTATCCAAAAAAGCTTAAATGGCAGTGCAAAATGGTGTTCTTGTACCGACCTGTATGAAAGCGAAGCATGAAACTGGAACAAGACGGATGAAAGTAGAATAAATGCAGTAGAATAGAGATCTCTTAAACGATAGATACTCTGTGTATGATAGTGTCGAATGAAAATATAAGAAGTAAATGCGGTGCGAATTATGTTGGGAACAAAATAATGAAAGAATCATTAAGCTGGTTTGGACACATGGAAATAATGAATGAAGGTAGAAAAAATGGTAGAAAAAGTTCATGTTAACGATTTAAATTGATCTAGAAATAAAGAAAGACCGAGAAAAACGTGGCACGATCAAATAAATCAAATATTGAATGTCGGCCACGTGAGTTGTGGGAGAAATCGGCATGCGTGCATGGCGCTTTGTATGAGTGTCGAGGAAGCGAGAGAACTGTGTCAGGAAAGGAATGTGTAGCAGTTCATTATTTCTGCACACCCCTTCGAAGAGACGGTGTGATGGTTAGATATTTAGTTAGTTTTAAGTATTTTGATATTTGGCTTTATAGAATAATTTTATAATGATTGGTTGCTAAATCGTAATTGATAATGGTGACGATCAGTGATTTCTTAGTGTACGAGTATATGGTACATACTCGTATACATATTATGTATATTGACTTTTATTTTAATGCTTAGAAAAATATATTTTTTCTCCAAACTCTCCCGATACTAATTAAAACAAACTGTAAAATTTTATTTTAAATCGGTCCAGTAGCTTTTGAGTTTATTAGACTCATATATACGAACATTGCCTTTTATATGTGTAGATGGCTTTCGTCGTACGAAATTTGGTTGCGCTCGGAAAAAAAGAAAGCAGCGAAATAGTATTTTTCGGGGACATTGCCAATAATTCATTGATCTATTGTATTACTACACGCCATATTTAATCACACGTGCGTGATAAGTATGAAAAATAAAACTAACATGCCGGCACGCGAATCTCTACTATACATTAGGTATACTGTGTTGCGCAATACAACACCAGTGCCGAAGGTCTTTACTAGGGCGAGATTGTCAAAGCGACAAGTATAGCAAAAACATTAATAAAAAAATATATGATATTTCGATCAAATGCATCAAAGAGAAGGTATGAGAATATTTTGAATACAAGAGAGCGATTTTCTTTATTCTCTGCGAAAATAATTCGAAATGCACACAATGCGTATACCAGAGAACCTTTCTAAATAATTTAGAATTTTGTTCTGATTATTGCTGTATGACTTAATACCGTCGGTTCAAAGGTAAAACTCATTAAGTGACATTAAAAATATATATTTTTTGCAATTTCTGTATCAGACTTGTGAATTCTACGTCAGAAAATAATCATTAGGTGTTTTTATTAAAGAATAAATGTTATTCTTTAATAAATATACATGGTGATTACTTTCTGACGTAGAATTCACAAGTCTGATACAGAAAATGCAAAAAAAAAATTCACTTAATGAGTTTTACCTTTGAACCGACGATATATCATGAAACTTGATGTAGAATGTCGTTTATTTCCACAAATATTTGCAAAATTAAGGGTTCGGTTTCTAATAATACCATATTAAAATGGGTTATATCATACTTCGACAGAAAAAAACCCCAAATATTTTGAATGTTTTGTAATAGTCCATTTTATCAATATGAAATTGTAAAAATAATTTATTTTTATTGTATCCTAATTATTTCTTTTCTTTGTTTTAGGTGAGTACCATACATTCTTCAGACAATCTTCAATAATGGTAAAAAATATTTTTAAATATTTGAAAAATCCAAATCAATGAAAACGCCTGTTTTCTAGAAGGTTTATTGTATCTTATGATAATGACATGTTTCGCCTTTTGAAAGCACCAATTCAGTAATGCCAAACATGTCATCCCAGGCTGAAAATAAACGTTTTCATTTAATAAAATCTTCTATATGGTGTCTATACTCTTTTTTAATTTTATAAATTCACTATTTACATCATGACAGCGCGAGCCAAATCGATGTAAAAGGTATATGGTAGTTATCTTATTGATTCTCGTGACATGTTATATGTAGCTAATATATCACTGTTTTATTGTCACGTGAATTCTACACCAGACTAAAGACAGGGTGTCAATCACACTGCCATTACGTGGTGCATGGCCAACGAGATTTTTTTCATTTAACTCTTCTTTTTCTTCAGCCTATACCCATCCACTCCTGGACAAATACCTCTTCAATTCGCTTCTACCCTACTCTGTCTTGTGCACCCTGTATCCAGGTTATTCCGACATGTCTGTTCAGGTCATCCTTCTACCGTAGTTGCGGTTGCCCTGCACTTCTTTTCACTTCTTTTCTACGGTACAGTCAGCAATCTTCGTGTCCATTTTTCATCCGAGCTTTTATCTACTTGATCTGTCCATTGCTACTTTAGAGTCGCTACCTAGTGGATGAAGTCAGTGACTCTATCCTTTGTCTATTTTTTTATATCACGCTAAGTATCGGAAGTGTCGGGAGACCAAGATGGACTGATGACATTATCTGAATAGCTGAGACCACCTGGATGCGGAAATGATATCTTCTTCTTCTTCTCCGGCGCTACAACCCTTGGTGGGTCTTGGTCTCCTCCAAGAAACGTCTCCATCCCGTCCTGTCTCTGGGCGCTACCTCCAAGTCTTTGCTCCAGGACCCGAGAATCTGCCACGGCACCATACAGCCATCGCAGTCTCGGCCTACCGATGCTTCTTCACCCTGCTGGATTGTCACACAACACTCTTTTGGGGGGCTCCAGATCTCCCATGCGGTGCACGTGCCCTAGCCAGCGCAGTCTGTTAATCTTTATAATCTTGACCACGCTGACGTCCTGGTATAGATCGTAGAGCTTTCCGATCTCCGAAGATTCTGCGGAGGATTTAGCTTTCGAAGCAGTTTATTTTGTTTTCATCCCGTTTAGTGAGCGTCCAAGTCTCCGAGGCATATGTTTGGACTGGTCTAATCAGCGTTTCATATATTGTGGTCTTTGTCTTTCTAGACAGTAAACGCGACTTAAGGTGCTTATTGAGGCTAAAGTAGCATCTGTTTGCTGCGAATATCTGCGGAAGGGATATAACAGGGACGAATGGCGAAAAATGGAGGAGACGTATATCCAGCATTGGAGAGAAGAAGGCTGAAAAAGATGAAGTGTTTCCACTATTTCGATTTACTATTCATTTCGTGTAACTAACCTGAGGCAAAATTGAGAGGTACGGGCTGTAACATTATTGTTTGTACATTATTTGGAGCGTTATAGACATTTAGAAAATCTAGGCACACGCCTCAAATTCTCTGGAGTACATATTCGAAGGGCTTATTCGAGAGTTTCCAAAAGTTTTACCCGCCTTGGCCTACAGAATATATTAATAATGATGACCTTTCTACAGCTAGCTATGGTGCCTAGCGATTGTTTTTAGTTCTAACATTATTGAATCCTAATATTAATATAACAACAGTTAATTTTACTATTAAATAGGCAAAAACTCGAATTCATCTAGAAAGAGTAAGAAATTATTTTGAACGCAAGAGAGCGAGAGAGGAATACTTTGAATCACTCCGAAAGTAATTCGAAATGCACGCGATGCGCATGTCTAAGAACTTTTTAAGATTATTTTGACATTAATTAGGATTTTTTAACTGTGATTTAAAAAAAATACATTCAAACAACAAAAACAACAAACCATCACGCCGTTTCCCCGCAGGGGTAGGCAGAGAGAATGGACCACCAGACTACTCTATCCTGACATTCCTTCACATTCATACAGCGAGTCATACACACACGTCGATTAATCCGGCTTCTGACATGGCCAACCTTTAAAATTAGATTAATTTGGTCATGCCATGTTTTCCTCGATCTACCTTGACTCCGTACTCCATTTACATCGTTAACGTATATTTTTTTAACCATACTTTCTTTACCCATGAGCTCCATAATTAACATTCAAAGTTTAAACTAATTTACAAAGTGTTAGACTCTGTATTTGATCTTGTGGTTTGTTCCTCGAATATTTTTCTAGAGTTCTTCGTCTTATTTCTTATATACTTATGTGATCTGTTCTCCAGAGGGTTGCACATCATATAAGGTGGATTCCCAGCTGTCCTTCCATATTTTAGCAGGATTTCAACGAGTACCGTGAGTCGGATTATGTAGTGCTACACAGACGAGTCTGGTGGTGTCCATTATTTGAAAATGACAACATCAGTTCCTGTTCCGCTGTCTACTCCATCTGATAATATCCCCAGCCTCACATATTCGTTTTATTCTGATGTTCCTTACGCGTTCTCTTAGTTTCTTGCCTGTTATCATTTCTTCACAGCATTTCTTTTGGGAATGCTTGGGGCCAACTCTCTGCAGCTTCGAAGAGATGGACATCTCATAACCCATTTCTTAAGATTACTCAGGGATTATTTCGAGAACTCGGCCGTGCTGGAGGGTGTTCGGCTTTTTGTCCCTGATCTCCGACAGCGACAACATAGATTGTTTTACCTACCGGCCGCCAGAACCAACCTGCCTCTGGTGACACCGTACACAAATACTCTTAATTCTGGAGAGTATCCTGTCTTCCTAATGTTGAACCATCTATCATGCGTTTTTGGTTGTATACTATACACAATATATTATTTTACCTGTTCTCAATAGATGCCTTAAAAAATAATTTTGTAATGTCTGTTGATGAAAAAACTGATTTGATTTGATTTCATCATCCTCAGTGTCTTCATCTCAGAAGTCCCCAAGTTCCATTTTTTTAATAAGTTTTGATTTAAAACGAACAATTCGAATGAACTCGTAAATGAGAAAATTGAGGTATTAAAATTTTAAAAGAATTTTTGCTTGTTTTTACGTAATAAACATTCATAATGGACGCGCTACAAGGGTCTTGTAGTGTACTTGGGTTCTTATTCTGAAGTTGCTAAATGCGTCAACAATGACCCTTTAGCGCTCGAGAACCCTAAAAACTTTTAAGGTCAGCTTTTTGAAGAGGCCACGGGTCATTGCGAAAGTAATCGTTCATATTTTAATATACAAATAAACGTATATATTTTCCGAAGTAACATTCAAGATAACTCGACTTGAGCAGTATTTATCAGGCAATAAACGAGTTACCTTAAAATCATACCATATATTAAATAAAAAAAAAATTGTCTATATTATTTTATAAATGTTTTAAGTGCTAACACTGTGTCGTTCTCCTTCACTTAAATTATAATAAAACCGACATCTTCATTTATATTCTTCTTCTCCCGTCTCAATCTAATGATTGGTCTGCAGCAAGGCGACGCATCTCCTCTTCCACTCCGCTCGGTCCTCGGCAGCTCTCTTCAACTCCGCATAGAGGTGCACTCCATATCTCGGCAAATCTGGTCTAGGTACTCTTGGCGAGGTCGTCCTCTGCCAATCGATCCCTCGACTATTCCCTCCAACACGTTATGCAGGAAACATTCCTGTCGCAACACATGACCAATCCATCTTATTCTTGCGCGCCTCTCCGCTATGGTGTTCAACACGTGCCTACTCTCTTCAACTATGCTGAGAACCTCTTCATTTGTAATGTGGTCCCTCCATGAAAAATGGGTAACTCGTTGGTAGGTCCACATCTCAAATGCCTCCAACCTTTTGCGCTCTCTTTCGTCCAGGTACCAAGTCTCGCAGCCGTACAGTAAAACACTCCACACCAATGTTTTTAAAAGTTGTTTTCGGAGGTTCAGGTCTATGTTGTTGGACTCGAATAGTTTAGACTTTTTGTTGAAGGCAAGTTTAGCCTGGTGGATACGACTATCGACGTCTTTCTTGGATCAACCATCCTATGTAATACTGCTCCCCAGGTAAACTAAAGTCTTTACATTCTTGATCGCAGTTCCAGCCATCTCCAAATATGTATTAAACATCGTTAAAACACATAAAAAAGGCCCTTCCCGCCGTTCGCACAATATCATGGCTCCATCCGTTTGGCTGTCTTCCTACACTTATCCGGCTTAACCTTGGCCTCTATTCAGTGACCCTCTGGCTCCATCTTCCATTATCCCATCGGCACATATGTCCAGCCCAGTCCAGACCCCTCTTAGGGTGTACTGATTGCCTCGCTAGGAGTGGGGGCTACCTGCATAGCTGGGCCTTGCTCTCCCCATCGCGGCGATTTCTTAATTTTATACTATACGAGTATGTATATTTTTTTGAGATTTTTGTAATGTTCTGTTCCCTTGACCTGTCCCGTGTCCGCTATATAATAACGTTGTGCGTACTCACGCCATTCCGCATTTGTCTCCTCTGTTCCTCCTTTCATTTCCCGCTGTCATATGTCCATGAGTCCGCTTCCCATTTAACCCCGTGTTTTTTTTCCTTTTATATATTTTGTTTAGAAATATTTTAAGTGTTTTTAGTGTTACCTGCATGTTAGTAGGGGCATAGAGGAAATATCAGTAGATTAAATGTGGTCTGGTCCCTCTTGATTTCTTTCATACTTTTTTTTTCTCTGTGTCCTATGTCCAACCCATTTCCACTTCATCCTCACAATGCATATCTCTATATCGGTAACCCTAGTGCCCCTTCTAATCTCCACGTTGGCTATATGGTCTCTCAGTGAGATACTCAACATGGATCTTTTCATGACCCGTTGTGCAAATTTAATTTTATTTATTACTTCTCTAGTCAACGTCCATGTCTTGTATCCATAGGTCATCACAGGTACACACACTGCTCCAGCATTTTCCTTTCATTTTCCGCTCCCATTTGTCCACGAGTCTGCTTCTTATATAATATAATCCCGTGTCTCTTTTTATATTTTGTTAGGCATATTTTAAGTGTAATTTTGGAATTTGCATGTACGTCGGGACACAGAGGAAAAAAGGGGTAGATTAAATATGGCCTGGGTCCCTCTTGATTTCTTATGTATTACATATTTTTGTAATGGAATTCCCGCATGGACGAGGGACGAGCCTTGGGATTGAATGAGGGAAGCTGACGAAAGGCCTCGTTCGCCTATAACAGCTTCGGGTAAGCGGTGGGAATCCTCTATGTCCTATGCTTCAGCACTTTTCTTTTTAAATTTTATGGCATTCCCGTCTTGAAGATGTTGCCCAACCTTCCGAATACAGGCCAACCGAGCTGTATTTATAAATCTCCTTGACTTGACCTTATCGAAAAGCCAACAAATGACCAAGGTACACATATTCATTCATCCACTACTTCTACACTTCTTTATATTATTAGTTAAATCCATGTGCGTGACACAATGAAGGCTTACATATTTTTTGTCCATTGTATAAATACGATATAAGCTTTCTTACAACCGTCAAAAAAGCTAAACCTTACGTTATTTAATCTAATTTGCTAACATTACATTAGACAAAAGAAGAAAGGCGTTTTATACGTATCAAAGAATTTTGCATGATAAGGATGAAATTTGAATATCAAAGCCGATGTACACGTGAATTAATAATAGTTATATCAAATTACAGCCCTCCGCCCCTTTGGAACAATCGTAAAGTCGTTGGTAAAGACAATACGCGAGGCTACACTTGCTTTACTGAACGTAGATTTGAAAGATGGCTCAAGCGATATGAGAGTCCAACGTAATTTATAAAAGAAAAATTAAACGGTCTTGAATAATTAAAGATTCCTATTTTAATGATTATGTATTATACTTTCCATCGTGTTTTCGTGTAGAATTCAATGTTTTATGTTAATTCTACGCTTGGAAAATAATATAAAAACTTATTAACCTTGGAATAAAAAAGAAAAAAAAGACTAATTATATATATTAGGCAATGCTACCTTATTCAAAGAAGATAATACACATTAGTGACAGGAATGAGAAGTAACAAAACAACGACAAAATCTGGTGTGCCACAAGGATCTATTCTAGGACCACTTCTTTATATATTATAGATAAAATATTATGAATAATTCTTAAATTTACGAGTTACAATAACAGTGGGAAAAATCGCACATTTACAAATAAATACAACACACTGGAAAAATACGTTTGAATTAAAATATTTTTTTGTTTAGATTTTAGTTCACTTTGTACCGCCCCAGAATCAATAAATATAGTGTTAACTTATTATTTGAATTAAATTCAGTTATTTATCAAGTTAAAATGAATACTCAACATAAATTAAGTTCAATAAATGTGTGAAAATCAAATTGAAAAAGTATTTGAATAACATCCATGGCAGCAAGGGATTTGCTTTATTGAAGCGAATCGAAATAATTCACGTAGTATTGTCGCACTACTATTTTGATGTTTTAATAGTTATTTTGCTATTCGGGACGGAGACAAATCCAACAAATCAAAGACCATAAAAATCGGTCCAGCCGTTCTTGAGTTATAAATGGTGTAACTAAAACGACTTTGTTTTAAATTTTAATTGTATCTCAATAGAGACGAAGACGTAAACTGGAAACTGAACATGGATGATCAAGGTGTTTACAGGACTTATGACCTGTCATTGGTTGGGTTAAGCGCACGCTTTATGTAATTACAACATTCCCCATTCCACCTTTGTTATTTGTGATCATGCATGACAAATTTTTGGAAGATGTATATATACTTCAAAATCCATATTTATCTTCACGTGGCAGTTTCACTTTGTTTTATATATACTCGTATAGATTTATACCAAAAGATGGAGGTCACCTCCGAAACATACTGTGATTAATATTTTTATCGTATAAAGATATTTATAAATTAAAGTGGAACATAAACAGCTATGTTTTTCAATTTCACGTTCAATAAAGTGAAAAAACTTATTTATTGTTTCATAAATTTCCTATTAATTAATACGAATTAAAACGTCAGCTTTCTAGAAATTTTATTATATTTTATAGATATGACTTGTTTAGCCTTGGTAGGGGATCATGTGTCACTATCAAATGTCTAAATAAAAATCTAAACTTCTTGGAAACAGATGTTTTCATTCGTATGTATTATTAGATATATAGTTTTAAATCATTGTTCAAGAAACCATAAGTAAGTTTTATTTAGTTTCTCTTTGTTTAGCCATTATCAAACGATGATCAAATCAAATCAAATCAGTTTGTTAACTCAAAAGACATTACAAACAGGAAAATGTTTAAGGCATCTATTGAGTACAGGTAAAATATTATAAAAATACAACAAAGTACCAGAAACGCATTAGAGATGGTTAGACATTAGGAAGACAACATACTTTCTAAAATCAAGAGTATTTGTCCCCTGAACGTACCTTCACTAATATAAAAGACGTCGATCTCCGAGGAGACCGCGTTCAGCAGACTAATTGCTCTTCCCACCGGTGTCACCAGGGGCAGATTGGTTCTGGTGGTCGGTTGGTAAAATAATTTGTGCTGTCGCTGTCAGAGAAATCTATCAGGGACAAAAAGACCAACACCCTCTAGCACGGCCGAGTTCTCGGAATATCCCCTGATTAATTTAAAGAAATGGGTTATGAGATGCCCATCTCTTCGAAGCTGTAAAAAATTGGTTCCGAGCATTCCTAAAAGAAATGCCGTGGCATAGAGCCACGGATAACTACCATACTCCCTCATGTAGAGATACCTCAGAAATTTTTTCTGAACTCTCTCCAGCATAACGGAATATCTCGCCTCGTGAGGACTCCATATCACAGAACCACTTTCGAGTCTGCTCCAAACCAACGCGTTGTATAGGACTCTGAGCACATTGGGATTTCTGAAAACTCTTCCGGTCCGAATGATGAAGCCCAACATCTTCAGTGCAATGTCACAAATCCTCTCGATATGTGCACGAAAAGTCAGCCTACTCTCATAAATGATCCCAAGATCCTTCATCGTAGATACGTGTGTTAGTTGCTGGTTGTTCATTGTGTATCTATAATACACAGTTCTCAATGCTCTAGTAAACGATAGCATAGCGCACTTAGAGACATTGAAGTACATTTTATTACTCTGACTCCAGTTAACAATATTATCAATGTCAGACTGGAGGCGAAGACGGTCGTCGGGATTGTTAATTTCTAGGAATAATTTCAGATCACCACAAATAAAAAAAATCGCGAGGAGTTTATCACCTTCGCAATATCATTTATGAAGATGGTGAAGAGGAGTGGCCCTAGGTTTGAACCTTGTGGTACCCCTGAATTGACAAGAAAAGGTTCCGATTGAAAAATTCCGTATGAGACGAATTGTTTTCTCCCCTCGAGGTAACTAATAAAAAACATAATCAACTGAGAAGAGAATCCAATTTGAGATAGTTTTGCTATCAGAATGTCGTGATTCACAGTATCAAAGGCCTTTGAGAAATCATTATATGAACAGTCAACTTGGTGACCATTATCCAAGGCCCTTGTTATGTATTCTGTGAATACCATGAGATTAGTTTCAGGAGAGGGTTTCCTTCCTTTTTTCTTCCTTTTCTCCTTTCTCCCTTCCTTTTTGAATCCATGTTGTTCTGTTATAATACAATGATGCCAATGAATACAATTGATAATACCTTAGCAAGGTGAAATCGACGTGCACACACGATGTTTGAATGTTCAGGAAGCAATAGAAGTATGTTAGGAAATAACAGTATAGTGCCTCCACTTCGCGGATATCGCGTGATCATTTACTAGCTAACTTATTAATTGTTAAATTTAAAACGCTGTTATGAGATCACGATTTTTTAATATTTTTTATTTTACACACTAAAGAATCGAAAATTTACGAAAATACATTTTAACAGTTGTCAAAACTCTTCACATATACGAAAAAAAATATTATATCATCGGTTGGCGAAACAGCTGTCGGAAATTGTGATACCATCATACCTTTTTTAATTTTAATAGTTAATAATGTAGAAGTATCATAGTGTATCGGCCGAAACGATGGGCTATTTGGTTAATTTAGTTAAAATTTCCTTCCAATGTCGGCCACGTCAAAGAAATCAAAGCGCGTGCATGACACGATGTATGAGTGTTGAGGAAGAGAGAGAAATATGTCAGAAAAGAAAAGTGTGGCAGTCCATTCTTTCTGCCTACCCCTTCCGGGAGACGACGTGATGGTTAGTTAGTTAGTTTATTGTTTCCTTCCAAATTTATTAAACAGTTTTACAACAAGATTATTAAATAATTCAGTTTTAAATCACGAGGAATCACTATTCGATTATTATCCGTAGAGTATTTCGTAATCCACAATGCATATTAAATTTCCATTGCTGAGTTCTGCGTTCCTGGTTTGGGTCTCTCCTCTTCACGTCAAGGGATAAGGTGATTGTGGCGCGCCGGTCTGCCCGTGAGTTGAGGAGGTCTGCCTAAGCCTACTTGAGAAGCTGAACTCTTGACCCTGGGGGAATAAGCAGAGATGAAGACGGTGGAATACAGAGCAGAGCGGGTTACCGGATTTTGCATTATCGGATCGATATTTGACCCGAGGCCTCGATCAGTGCCGGCACGTGAATACATTTACGCAAAATACCAAGAAGGCACAATAACCCAATTCCCGGCAAGTACTCTCTCAAAGCACAGGGGATTTATTTCAGCCAACTTTGGACTTGTTAAAAGTTTTTTCCTCCCTTTCATTGTTGTGGATTCTTACAAAATTTCATTTTTATAGGAAAAAACGTGTTACCTATATTTTATACATGATTGCATAATAGTAATATTACAAAATACATTCTTTTACCTTGCTCTCACTATCTAGTCCAAGGTAATGCTTTTTGAAAAAGAAGAAATCATGACAGTCTGCAAAATTAGCCTGAATGGTAAAAATTTGGAGCAAGAAGATGAGTTCGTGTATTTAGGTAGTATGTTTACAAGAAATGGGCGATTGGAGAGGGATATTGAAAGAAGGGTTGGGGCAGGCAACAATGTGAATGGTGCACTTAAAGTTGTCATCGCAAACAAAAATCTATCCAAATTTTTTTAAATGGCAGTGCACTACGGTGTTCTTCTACCGACCCTAATATATGGAAGCGAAGCATGGAACTGGCTAAAGAAGTGTTATGAACAAAATAATGAAAGGATCATTAAGATGGCTTGGATATATGGAAATAATGAATGAAGAAAAAATGGTGAAAAATTATAATAGTTAGCGATGTAAATGGAACCACAAATAGAGGAAGATCGAGGAAAACGTGGCACGATGTATGAATGTTGAGGAAGCGAGAGAAATATGTTAGGAAAGAACAGTGTGGCAGTCCATTATTTCTGCGTACCCCGACGTGATGGTTACTTAGTTAGTTAATTAGTCTCTCACTATGTTTTGAATTCACATTTGAAAACACAATTTTTTTAACAATATTTTTTGGTAATTCACATACGAGTACTTCAATAGTAAGATTTAAAAAAAATCCTCTAATGTCGCAGTAGGGTATTCTTTGATACTTCTTCTTCTTCTTAGTTTAGGTTGTATGACCTGTTTATGACGGTGAGCTGTTCTGGGATGCTCATGTCCAGCTATCCTGGTAATCTCCCACTGACTTTTAAAATAATAAAAACCATGATTCAATTTTCTAGCTATTTAATATGAATGGAACTTGACGTTTCTAAGATGTTTTGTTATATTGTTTGGAAGTGCCATATTTCACCTGACCAGGGTATTCGAGTTTCTTTTATTGAAAACAATAAAAAAAACTTCAATATTTCAATTTCTCTGAGTATGATTACCCCAAAATTTCGCCTAAAGTATTAAAATTAATAAATAAAAATAATGTACATAAGAAACATCTTCTTCCTTCGGTGCCGTGTCACCGTCTCAGGTCCCCCTAACGTTATGATAGTTATCCGTGGCTCTATCCTACGGCATTTCTTTTGGGAATGCTCGGAACCAATTTTCTACAGCTTCGAAGCGATGGGCGTCTCATAAACCATTTCTTTAGATTAAACACTCACTAACTAACTAAACATCACGCCTTCCCACGAAGGGGTAGGTAAAAAATAATGGATTGCCACACTTTAACCGATGCGACACTCTATCGGTTGCGAACATCATCGCCACCAATAGGCATCGATGGTCCTTTAGATTAATCAGGGGATATTTCGGGAACTCGGCCGTGCTGGAGGTTGTTGGTATTTTGTCCCTGATAGATATCTCCGACAGCGAAGGCACAGATTGCTTACCTACCGGCCGCCTGAACCAATCTGCCCCTGGTGACACCAGTGGAAAGAGCAATTATTCTGCGGAACGCGGTTTCCTCGGAGATCGACTTCTTCTTCCTCGGTTTATTCCCGTCCACTCCTGGACAAATGCCACCTCCATTCGCTTCCATGTCACTCTGTCTTGTGCAGGCTGCATCCAGGTTATTCCGACATGTCTGTTCAGATCATCCTTCCACCGTAGTTGCGGTCGCTCTGCACTTCTCTTTGCCGTCCACCGTCTCTAAGTCAGCAGTCTTCTTGTCCATTTTTCATCTGAGCTTCTGGCTACGTGACCTGCGTTCTGCCATTTTAGAGTCGCCATCCGGTGGATGATGTCAGTGACCTTTGTTTCATCTCTTGCACCGTATCGTTTGCACTTAATAGATGCCTTAAACATTTATTCTGTTTGTAATGTCTTTTGAGTAAATAAACTGATAGATTTGATTTAAATACCTTATTTTATTTTTCAATAAGGTGGTTTGAAAATATTTGAAGGCTGCCACTGGATATAGCCAGTATGGAGGAAGGGATATCCTAACGATATTGGAGACTGCATTGCATCAATTTTGTAGCTCTCGAGTGAAACTAATTGTGGTACCGTGCATGAGTATGCAATTGAAATATCTCGAGGATGAGTTGTTAACAATGTACTCGTACATTACAGTTAAATATAACGTTAACTAACTAACTACCCTTCCGGAAAACGACGTGCGCAGAGAGAATGGACTATAATGGACGCCATATTGCTCTGTCCTGACATATTCAATTCAATTTCAATTTATTCAAAAAAATTATAAACATTCTAGAATAATACTAGTATCAATTCCAAATCGTTTATAATCACAATACACAAAATAATAATTACAATTTTTAAAAAACAAATACGTCCGAAGAGATGCGGTTTGTTTGGATTATTGCCCTGCCCACGGGCATTATTTTAGGTAGATTAGTTCAACACAGTGGCAGGTGAAATAATCTATGTTGCCTTTGTCGCAGATAATTGTCGGGGACAAACAAAGTCAAGTCATTTAAAATATCAGGGTTATGTATTCGACCACGAATCAGTCGAAAAAAATAAACACCCAGGTGGATAGTTCGTCTAATTTCCAATGATTGATAGTCCAGCATACCCAGCAAGAAATCAGTTGGGTACAGCCAGGGGTAGTAACGTTTTCTTTGAGGTACAGAAAGCGTAAGAACTTTTCCTGTACCTTCTCGATTAACAGACAATATTTTGTTTCATGCGGTGCCCACACCAGTGTACTAAATTCCAACAGACTTCTTACCAAGGAATATACTCGTACAATAACTTCAGGACTTTTAAATTTCTCTCCACAGTTTCTCTTCTCCCTTACACTGCTTGTATATAACATTTCAATCATTATTCTCTCGTTCATACGTTTTATATGTCCAAACCATCAAAGGGATCGTTATTCAATTTCAAGATCCAAGTCCAAGTCATAATATGCACGAAGGATTCCCATTTCGCACGCTTTATAGTCTTGACAATTTACGTGATTTGTATGAATAATTATTTATTATTGCTTCGTGTTTCGTCTGTCTGCAATGTATGTATAAAACGTTGACTATAGGAGGCACTTGTAACAATAAATAAATAATTAAATGTTGTATCTCGTATTTGTAAAGGCAATTAATCCAGAACCGGGCCGTTGGTAAGTTAAACGAACCGTCTCGAAGACAAACAGCGAACAAAAACCTATTATCTTTCTCTTTGCGCAAGGTAAGAGACGAGTGCTCCTTACCCGGGATGGAAGGAAGATTTCCGAGACATTTGCTAGAGACGCGGCTCCGCTCGAGACAAATCTCCACCGAGGTAGCGACTCAAGGGCTTATCATTAACTCGAAGATTTGATAGTGTTTTTAACCTAAGCATAAAGGCTTCTCTATTTATTTTGTGGTATACATTACTCAAATGTATTTTGGGTTGGGAATACGAGATCGTGCTGTGACTTTCGCTCACGTTTCATATTTTAAAATCGACAGTTTATAATTTCTCAGACATTAAAAAAAAAATCCTTGCAAACACCTTTATTTTATTGTTTCTTAAATAATCTCAGTTTCATAAAAAGTTTATTATATAGTTTATTGAAGTGACATGTTTCACTTTGCAATAATGATAATAATAATAATTTGCTAACTTTTAAAGCGCCGTTTTTGTGATGAAATCACCTCAAGGGCGCATTAAGACGTGTTATAAATCTTAATGTGAACGTTGCATCTGATTGATATTCGCGATCAATTAGAAAGTACAATAGAACAAAATATGCAAGTTTTAAATTGGGTAAGAAATAAGAACAATTTGGGTTTTCAGCTCAGATCTGAAGTCTGTCGGATCATTTATCCATCTGAGGTGTGAAGGAAAATTGTTGCAAGCTGATGGACAGGCTACCGCAAACGCTCGATCCCTGAAATTTGTACCAGGGCAAAATGTTTCATAATCTAAATAATGTAAATGAAAATAATATGAATTATTTAAAAATATATATGAGTTAATAATGTTTAGTTGTTTGTACATTATATTATAAATTTAAATTAAATTATTACAAACACGTTTCCGACACAGAAACTGTTTTCGGACACAGAAGTTATGGTGAATATAGTAGAAATTTTATTTGATTTCTTAATTTTGAATGTTTGCATATTCGTCTTGGAATATTTTATCGCCTCCAAAGGATTACAGTTGAAACGCCAATATTGCCAACAACAACTGTACAAAACTTCAACTCAATATAAGGAAAGAACACGCATGCATTAATTTTTATGTATGATGTAAGATATCAATACGTATATTGTATGCATTTTATGGTTTGACTTAGAAAATTCTTAAGACGTTGAAAGCGATACATAATCTCAAATTTACGCATATGATCCGCAATCCACTTTATTAAATTTACGAGGAAGAACGTAAATAAAAAAAATCGTTTTTTTAGTGACTAGCAATGTTCATAAAAATTCTCAATTTCCCTAACACTAATCTTTGCCACTAAAAGTAAATGAAAAAAGTAACAACGCATAATATCACCGTTTCACGAATATTTTAATAATATTTTATGCTACATAGTTGGCAAGATTGTATCATATGGCATATGGCACCGCCATTGGGTGAAGTAAAATGGTGAAACTGAAACTAAAGCACCTGCGATCTTTTAAAAACTTTTTAGTTATTTATTTGAATGAAAACGCCTGTCTTCTGGGAGTTTTATTTTATTGTACTGTCTTCTATATATCTTCTATACTGTCTTATTATATTCTAAAGCATTATCAAACATTTGCACAATTGATAAAGCCTACGCAATAACGGAAAAAGTAAAAGAATCTCGACTCCGGTGGTACGGTCATGTGATGCGAAGAGACAGTGAACCCATTATCCAAAAAGTCCTTAGCATTCCCACAAAACCAAGAAGAAGAGGTCGCCCAATGGCAACATGGTGGGCCAACATGGAAAAGGAGCTCCAACGCAAGAAACTGACAGTGGAGATGAGTCAAAATAGAAAAGTTTGGCGTTTTCGTACAAGCAGGGCCAACCCCAGATGATGGAAAATGGCAAAGGGAAAGAAAAGAGAGATAATGCCTACGAAGGGCGAAACATGTCATTCCGTCTAAAACATAATATAACTCCTAAAAGACGGACGTTTTCACATTCAAATTAATTATTCCATATGGAGTTTTACAACATATTGTTCAAGAAACAATAAATTCTTTTCGGTTAATTTATCATCGTAAACAAAAGCCTATCCAAAAAAGCTAAAGTGGCAGTGCACAATGGTATTCTTGTACCGACCCTTATGTATGAAAGCAAAGCATAGAACTGGCAAAAGAAGACGATGTAGAATACATACAGTAGAAACGAGATCTCTTAGACGAATGTGTGAATACTCTGTGTATGATAGTGTCAAGTGAAAATATAAGCGAGGGAGTTCTGGAGAGATTCTTCCTCTGTTGCATTCTCTCGCATTCCAGTTACTATCTTCTGCGTTGTCTGCTTCATATTGCGATATCATCCACCTTGCAGATTTCTCGGATATCCGTGTTCCTCACCCTGAGTCTTTCCTGCTATCATCCCCAGCTACCGCATCTCTTCTTCATACACACATGCGTCTAAAATATCTAATTTGTATTGCATTTATTCTAATTTCATCCTTCTTTTGCCAGTTCCATGCTTCGCTTCCATACATAAGGGTCGGCAGAAGAACACAATTGTGCACTGCTATTTTAGCTTTTTTGGATAGGTTTTTGTTTGCGATGACAACTTTAAGTGCACCATTCACTTTGTAGCCTGCCCCAACCCTTCTTTCAATATCCCTCTCCACTCGCCCATATTTTGTTAACATACTACCTAAATACACAAACTCATCTACTAGCTCCAAATTTTCGCCATTCATGCTAATGTTGAATACTGTCATGATTTCTTATTTTTCAAAAATTATTACCTTGGACTTATTCACATTCATCATCAGATCATTTCGCATGCATACCTCACACACCACGACTCTTGTAATTCATGCTCGTTGTCTGAAAGTAGTACAGCGTCATCCGCATACAAGAGACAGCTTACTGACACTCCGCTCATTTTGGCACCTACATCCAATCCTTTACGCTCTTCTATACCAAGTGAAATTTTATTTTCTCAAATAACTGATTCTTAATGCATTTCCGCCCGAGCAGTCATTCATCGGGAGACCCTGTAAAATCTTTGCTCATTCCGCGGAGTGTGTATGAAGCCTTAAAACAAAATTTTAATAAGAACTCCCCCATAAATTCCCCCTAAATATGTGACGTATAAATAACCACGAAACCCTAAAACGGTCGCGTGATTAAACAGGGATGGAAGGTTCTCCGGTACACCCGCTGCCGGGGTTTACTAACCAACTATACCATATATATTATTCAAAAACCAAATATATAAAAAGTCTTGAATTAGTACTTAACCCTCTACGAATACATTGGGGTTAAAGTGCACCCTTTTGTAAGAAACGATTATTATTAAGGCCCTCGATACCTGTATACTACATCTTTCCAAAAAAATATATTTCAGGAAAGATTCATTTTCTTCTTCTTCTTCTTCTTCCTTGTTGTAGACCTATGATCTCCAAAGTGTTGCTCCTTTTGTGAGGTAGATTCCCAGCTGTCCTTCCATCTTTAAGAGGTCTTCCACAAGGAAGAGTCTCATGAGGCTGATTTTGCAATTCAATATTATGCAATGCAATATAGGGCTTTTACAACGCAATTGACATTTGGTGGTATCATAGGGGTGTGCCAAAGAGATGTCACATAACAGAGCATCTTAAGGAGCTCCACTGGCTGAAATGTCCAGAAAGGATACAATACGAGCTCTGCTGGACGGTCATGGAATGGCACCAACTTATATATCTGAACTCTGCATCAACGAGAACCTGAATGTCAGACAGTATGTCTACATTGCGATCAGCTAAGTCTTCTGCGATCGGTAGATTGACAACGCCAAATCGTATATCTTATGAGTTTATTTTTCAAGCGTGTTTTGAAGGGATATAAACGGGATTTATGTTGGTCTCTCCATGATGAATGTGTTATACTTTTAAAGTTATTTTTTTGTACGTGGAAAAAATGTTTTTTATTATAAATTATATCGGCAAGAAAATCGTGAGAAGAAACAGGAAAATTATTTATTTTATTCTAATTGCATTTTCATGGTTTTGAAAGTCAATTTGAAATTTGAAATCTCTGAAAATATTAATTAATAAGTACTAGTGATTTTATGAGAATGAGAAATTTCGTTTTGCTAAGGTATTATCAAATGTTTGATAAATGGAGTTTTACTCCGTTGTTCAAGAAACAATAAATATTCTTCGATTTCATTGATCACTTTTTTTACACATATTAACGTGTATGCAATTGAATTTTTTTAGTTCTTTATAAAATTGTATAAATACTCTTCAAATAATTAATATTTTAAATTGAAATTTATTGGTAGAAGTTCATTTTATATAATTGATACAAAATTCCTTTATTATAATATGGTATATTTAGTGTGATTCCAATTATGATTAATGTCGATCGGTTTCATCAACCTGCAGCCATCTTCTGGAATAAATACTATTTTTAGTTATGAATGGTTGTTTGAAATAAAACCTTTTAGGTATTTATTTTAAATGAATTTATTTGGTAAACGAGCGTTCCTATCCAAGGGTTAAAACGATACGACCGTAATTCGTTTGGAAAAACAACTTTAAAAAAGTTCAAAACTTTAACCACGAGAATACCGACTTGCGTACCTTATAATTACAATGGAAAAAAAATGTTTCCCATACCACAAAATTGTTAACGGTTTTTACATTTATGATTATGATGAAGTGGTTTCCAGAAATATTTCGCGTTTGTTCTAAATCGATTGCGTAATGAAATATTTATGAAACCATGAAACCGTAATACTAAAGTTTTTTTTATGAATTGAAATACCGTTTTTTCCACTTTTGAGTTTATTTTTCTTGACAGGTTTCGAAGGCTTACACCTTCATCTTCAGGAGAACGATATAAACTAACCAAAATTATTACTAACTGAGTGCAATCTAGAAACATATAAAACATGTGTTAGTTAACTTGGCGAGTACCAGGGACATAACAATAGCCATTTTTAGATGGACAAAGGATTTTTTAGATGGACGTTTTAAGTTGAGGGTGTCTCCACTGAAAATTGGAAAAAACAGTGTTTAACAACATCAACAACAACAACAAACCATCACGCCGTTTCCGCGTAGGGATAGGCAGAGAGAATGGACCGCCACACTACTCTATCCTGGCATACTTCTTTAGATTCCTCCACATTCATACAGCGAGTCATACACGCACATTGATTCTTCCGACTTCTAACATGACCAACCTTTAAAATTTGATTAATTTGTTCATGCCATGTTTTCCTCGGTCTGCCTCTACTCTGTACTCCATTTACATCATTGACGTATACTTTCTTAACCATTCTTTCTCCATCCATGCGCTCCATATATCCGAACCAACGCAGCGATCCTTTCATAATTTTGTTCATAATACCTTCATCCGCTCTACATTTCTTTCTTACAGTGTTTTAATTCATAAAAATTCGTCATTATGGGATTCCACAATGTTAATACCTTAAGTTAATCTAAAATTAAGTTTATTTAACTACTTTTAACTAACGTCAGTAAGGCATATATATTCGGTAATTATCGTTTGTTTTGATATTGAGATGCTTGTAAATAAGTTAGTAACCAACTTACTAACATCGGGCCGTTAACCCGGTGGATAACTAGAGAGGGTAGACTGTCATACTGTTCTGTCCTGACATACTTCTCGAGTTTCTCTGCATTCACACGTAGTAACATGCACGCTCGTCGATTTTTCCGACATCGAATGTGCCCGACATTCATTATTTGATCGTGCCACATTTTCCTCGGTTTTCCCCTATTTCTAATTCCATTTACATCGTTAACATATACTTTCTTTACCATATTTTTTTCATTCGTTATTGCCGTGTGTCTAATTGATTCTTTCGTTATTTTGTTCATAACACTTTCATTTGCACTGCATTCACTTCTTATATATTTTCATTCGACACTATCATATACAGATTTACTACACATTCGTCACAAGAGATTTCATTTCTACTGCATTTATTCTACTTTCATCCTACTTTTGCCAGTAACATAAATACTTCACTTCTATCCATAAGAATGAGTTTCTTATAAGAATGTGGGGAAAAATTAGTTTTCTTCACATCAATGCATTTCTTCATACTAAAAAACTATTGATTTTCTTAGATACTACATCATCATCAGCCGTCTGTCATCCACTGCTGAATGTAGGCCTCTCCCAAAGCCCTCCACCGCCCCCTATCCATTGCCGCTCCCATCCATCCATGTCCAGCAATCCTCTTCAGATCGTCGGTCCAGCGGGCAGGGGGACTTCCAACTCTACGGAATCCTGTACGCGGTCTCCACTCCAGAACCCGTCTTCCCCATCGGCTGTCGGTTCTCCGACAGATATGGCCAGCCCACCGCCACTTCAGCCCGCCTATCCGTAGAGCCACCTCAGTCACCTTGGTTTGTTGTCGAATAAATTCTGTTGTCGAATAAATTCCAAAATACTACACTATTAGGTTAAACAGGAATATAAAATATCAGTATTCTGAGCTAATTTCCACATTACATCGTAAGACTAATTAATTAGGAACTCTCCCGTTCTCCCAAGTTCTTATCTTTAATCCTTAATTACGTATTAAAAAGGTAAATATCTGCAACTCTAAAATCAAGTTTCAATGTTATAATATTTTTTTTTGACAAAACGTATCAAATAACTTCTATATTCGTCATCATTTTGGGTTGTGGATTAACATTTTAATACTTTTTTGTAAACGTTGTATTATTACAAAACTTTTTTGCAATTTTCACAAACATGTTTAAGACCATGGACGCCTTTCCTTAGTATATAAATTAAATTGAAATTTCTACCATGACGTAGGGTGTATGTGACCCGAAACATGTTTGTAAAAAGTCCAATAAAAATACTTTTTCTTCTTCTTCCTTGTTGTACACCTATGTGGTCTGTTCTCCAGAGTGTTGCTCCTACTATGAGGTAGACTCCCAGCTGTCCTTTTATATTTTCGGAGGTCTTCCACGAGGATGAGTCCCAGGAAGCTGATTATGCAATGAAATATAGGGGAGTCTGGTGGTGTCCATTCTTTGAACATGACCGTACCAGTCCTTTTTGCGCTGTCTGTTCAATCTTAAAATATCCTCAACCTCACATATCTCTCTTATTCTGGTGTTCCTCACACGATCTCTCAGTGTCTTGCCTGCTATGCTAAAATACTGTGTTATATTCAAAACACAATTCGGGCTTTTTTATTTTATTTTGAGGCATCGATTCGATACAAAATACTTTTAGAATTAAATGCTATTACATATTAGTTTACGATTTTTTCTGATATGATCGAGCAATGTCTATAAATTGCATTGTCTATGAATGCATCTATGCATTGTCTATGAATTAGTTTTGGGCGTTATCACACGTATTAAAATCGAGGTAGTATTATTAATAGGCAGTGAATAGTAATTGATGTTTATTTTCTAGAAGTTAAAGAATATTAAAAAAAAAAAAAAAAGGTTTTCTTAGATATATATCTATCAAAATAATTTTATCGCGTGGCACCAAAATACAATATTTAAATAAATAATCGAAAAAAATAGAATCATCTGAAAACCACGTACATTTTACATAATGTACGTGTTGAATGAACGAAGTTTGATCATGTATGTTGCCTTGACATCTACAAGTACAAACAAAGAGTACAAACATTCAAACAAAACTAAGTAAAATACTCTTACTTAACGAATATTTAATATGTGCATATATATTTTGTTATTAATAAGAAACGAAACGTTTGTTTTCAAGAAGGTTTGTTTATATTTTATAGGGATGACAAGTTTGTCAATCCTATAAAATATAATAACCTTCTTGACCAAGTTTGCTCAAGAGTTATCAAATGTCATTTAAAACTTATAGAAAACATACGTTTTCAATCATACTTTAAAAAAAATTTAAGTTTAGTAATAAAAAACATTTTACGTATTTACTGTTTTTTTTAAACAATAATGTAAAACTCCTTCTTAAATAATTGATAATAATGGAAATATCCGTTTTTCAGAAGTTTTATTATATTTTATGTGATACATTTGATAATGCCTTACACACGTCACTCACATAAAATAGATTAAAACTTCTATAAAATAGACGTGTACACTGTATTAATAATTTATTATTTTTTGGGTAACCGTAGTTTACATTCGGGCTCTAATAATTTTCCCTCTCCTTAATAAGTTTGTTTCCTAACCTCCAATTACAATTAATGGACTTCAAAGTTGAGACAAAATAAATACAGTGAAAAGTTTTTCCTTCGTTTTGTTAGTAGGAAAATTTTGAAAACAAATTGATGTTCTGATTTATTATTTTTTCGCGGAGGTTCAAAAAGATATTTGAGGAATATGCTAATACTGAAGAGAAAGCTTTTCAATTCGTTGAAATGTTTACATAAGTTCTTACTTGCTCACTGATTTCTGAGATGTTTAATAGCTAAATGGCCCTGAAAGGTTAAGGCAAAGTGAACCGAGAAGCACCGTTAATTAAGGTAATTTGGTGATATAACATAATTACCCGATGTAAAAATGTAGAAAAACAATGTATGATAGAACACTGAATGAAGAAGTTAAAAATGAAAATATATAATGAAAACGCAATAGCTATGTCGGTTTTGCAATGATTTTTTTTATTTAACTTAACTAACCATTAAGCCTTCTTTGCAATGATTTTTTTTATTTAACTTAACTAACCATTAAGCCTTCTTTGCAATGATTTTTTTTATTTAACTTAACTAAGCCTTCTCTCTGAAGGGGTAGGCAGAAATAATGGACTGCCACACTTTTCTTTCCTGATATATTTCTCTCGCATATTTTTTAGTTATAAATTTAATATTGTACAAACAAACAAACAAACCATCACGTCGTTTCTGCGCAGGGGTAGGCAGCGAGAATAGACTGCCATACTACTCTATCCTGACATACCTCTCTAGCTTCCTCCACATTCATACATCGAGTCATACACGCACATCGATTCTTCCGACTTCAAACATGACCAACCTTTAAAATTTGATTAATTTGGTCATGCCATGTTTTCCTCGGTCTGCCTCGACTCCGTACTCCATTTGCACCATTAACGTATACTTTCTTAACCATTCTTTCTCCATCCATGCGTTCCATATGTCCGAACCATCGCAGCGATCCTTTCATAATTTTGTTCATAATACCTTCTTCGGCTCTACATTCCTTTCTTATATCAGCATTTGAGATTCTGTCGTATATCGTTCTAACACACATACGTCTTAGGGACCTCATCTCTACCGCATTTATTCTGTATTAATCCTCCTTCTGCCAGTTCCATGCTTCGCTTCCATACATTAGGGATGGGAGTAAAAAACCCAAACACTTGTTTTAAGTACTTATTATTTATATTTATTTATTTATTAAGGGGTAACACATCGATATCATTAACATATATAAGGAAAGAAAAAAAATATTTAAAAAAATAAAGTAAGGCGGATTACACGGTACCACAAATATAAAATAATAGTTTACAGACGACAGCATGAAACGAGATTGAAGTTAAACTAAAACAAAATGAAATGAAATAATAGTAGTGGAAATATAAAGTGAAAATATAAAAATTATCTACTGATGAAAGTAATAATTTCACTGACTTCTTTTCAAATTTACAAAAGCTATACACTGCAACCAACCCTTATCGTCTTTCGTGATTAACTTAAGTGAACTAAGGATGTTTTTTTCTCTCCCGCCCTTTTTTGTATACCAGATGATGGTGATTCTAAATTTAAACAACCCTACACCATATGGCAGCACCGCCTTATGAAAGCTTTAATAAGATTTTCGGAAGGAAAGTTTCTTTTTATGGGAATGGTATCATTTTCTAAAGTAAGGTGCATAAATATACTTTTTTATGACCAGGAAAGGTATTACAGGAAACATTTTTGTGCTTAGAAGAGAAAAGAGAGGCCGTTGATGAGGATGTCTTGACTTTGCAATTTTGGTTTATACCTTTGAAACTTCTAAGGGAATGTTCAACGCTGAGTTCGTAAGTAGGTACTAGGATCATACTCACAAAATGGCGTATTTTTCCTTGAAAATTTTAATTAACATTGAAGATTAACTAATCCTATAAGAAATAATCTTAATTCTTTTTTCAGTTTTTGGAATATGAGTTGGATTCTGATCCATGAGACTTGTGTTCAAGCCTGTTATGATTTCTCCTCCCAGATTCCCTCTTCATAATAATGAGTTATTTTCTGCTCACTTTGAAGACCATTGATTTAAGGTGTGAATTCTTGGTGTCTTTTGCAAAGAAAGATAATAAAATATTTTGGGATATTTATCGATAGAAAAATCCTGAAGCAACAGTTTATAATTTGATTATAAATAAAATTATTATTAAATTATTATTATTAAATAAAATCAAATCAAATCAGTTTATTCACTCAAAAGACATTACAAACAGCAAAATGTTTTAGGCACCTATTGAGTACAGGTAAAATAATATAAAAATACAACACAATACCAGGAACGCATTAGAGATGGTTCGACATTAGAAAGACAAGATATTTTCTAAAGTCAAGAGTATTTGTCTCCTGAACGTACCTTCACCAATATGATACTCGTATATATACAACAACAACAACAACAAACTATCACGCCGTTTCCCCGCAGGGGTAGGCAGAGAGAATGGACCACCATACTACTCTATCCTGGTACACTTCTCTAGCTTCCTCAACATTCATATATCGAGTCATACACGCACGTCGATTCTTCCGGCTTCTGACATGACCAACCTTTAAAATTTGATTAATTTGGTCATGCCATGTTTTCCTCGGTCTACCTCGACTCCTTACTCCATTAACATCGTTAACGTATACTTTTTTAACCATTTTTTCTTCACCCATGCGCTCCATATGTCCGAACCAACGCACCGAACCTTTCATAATTTTGTTCATAATACCTTCTTTCGCTCTACATTCTTTCCTAATATCAGCATTTGAGATTCTGTCGAACATCGTTCTACCACACATACGTCTTAGGGACCTCATCTCTACCGCATTAATTCTGCTCTCATCTTTCTTCTGCCAGTTCCATGCTTCGCTTCCATACATAAGGGTTGGGACCAGAACTCCATTGTGAACGGCCATTTTCGGTTTCATTGATAAATTCTCGTATATATTATACTCATATACGTGTCTTGTGTTTCATCTGCTTTATTTGACCGTTTGGGGAAAAGGCGTAAGGGTTAGTAATATTGTATTAGAAAAAATGGAATACTTAAAAGGACATTCTATCCCTAGTTCTAGTCGTTATTAAATCTAAAAAAAACTGTACAAACCCAATGCCCATATATGTAGTAAAACGAAACGATCCCGGCTACCTGGTAACGATGTACGCCTTAGGACTGTTCGGGGATTTTAACAGCCTTCTTTACGTACGTAATAAAAATGTATTTCTTCCGATATTAAGAAAACACGAATTGGGCATTTTTTCTTGCGGTACAAAAGCGTTTATAAGCAATAATTCGGTAAGCGATAATTTAGTAAGCGATAATTAAAGCGATAACACGTCACGCCCAAGTCGGAGAAAGGAGAAAACGACGTGCGTGCATGACACGATGTATAAATGTTGATAATGGGAGAAAAGCATGTTGCGAAAAAACAGTGTGGCGGTCTACTCTTTCTGCCTACCCCTTCGGAAAACAGAGCAATTGTTAGTGAGTTAGTTATTTAAAATACCCTTATATCTGTCTTTTTATTTTTTTATATACTTTGTATATACATCACTATTAAAATTACATGTCAGGCATGTTTCCGATAACCAGTCCTTCTTCAGTGTACATATTATAAAGATACATATTTAAAATGTTATAAAATTGTTGACAAATACGATCAATTTTTACAGATGTTATGATCATATTTGTAAACAATTTTATAATATTTTAAATATGTATCTTTATAATATGTATCACTGAAGAAGGACCGGTTGTCCGAAACATGTCTTATATGTAATTTTAATAGTGTTGTATATACAAAGTATATAAAAAAGAAAAAGACAAAAAAAACATCTACAACACAAAGTATGGCGAACATAGAAGAAATACCCTAATATCATTTAAATTCAGTAAATTTTACGTAATTATTTTTGTGTACAATCTTGTTTATCACTCCTGATTGTATGTATATACAATCAGGAGTGATAAACAAGATTGTACACAAAAGAGGTAAGTTAATAACAGTGACAACAGTCTGTCGAAATAATGACAACATGGGAAGTTCTTATAAAAACATCGTTGTATTTAATTACCATTCAAATTGTTATTCCGAACCTGTTAAATGAATTAAATTTAATTCCTTCGATGAATTATAATACAAATTCGAAGTTGTTTAAAATGTATTGTAACTTCACACATTGTTAAACTCTAAAATATGTATACGAAACGATGTTAGTGTATTTCGCTTATTGATTATGTACAGATCCACTAATCCAGCACTAGTCGCCGTCAGTCAACATGTACCCTTCACACTTAAAATCCGCCGACTTTGCGTTATTTTGCCCTAATCTAATTTATGTATCAAAAATGATACACAAAGCGCCGAAAAGGTTAACTGCACAGTTCCACATCGCTTTGTTCCAAACTTCTTCGGTCGTGTATTGAATTTTACATCAAGATAATAGAAACTCATACTCTTAACCCTTTAACCGCCAATGCCTTTCATTCAGAATTAAAAATATTCACTTAAATGTTTACTTTCACGCAAAGTAAAAACGTTGTGGTTTGATATTGAATGAGGTTATATGAAATAATTTTGTATTTTTAATATACATGGTCATCGAAAAATAATGCCAAAATTTAAAAAAAATTATAGCACTGAAACCCTTTATGTAAAACGTGTAATTCTATCAGCTAGCTGGTGAACGTAAGTTTTGTTTTGGAGGTGGCGTAACGTTGCTACGCGTGGACTGCCACATTTTTCTTTCCTGACATAGTTCTTTCGCTTCCTCAACATTCATACAACGTGTCATGCACGTGTGTCTTCATCATTTCGCCGGCTCTTCACGTGGCCGACATTTAATAATTGATTTATTTGATAGTGCCACGTTTTTCTCGGTCTATTTTTAGTTCCATTTACATAGTTAACATAGGCTTTTTTTTACCATCCTTTCTTCATTAATTCTTTCCATATATCCAAACCATCTTATGATCCTTTCATAATTTTGTTCATAACCTATTATTCGCACCGCATTAACTTCTTATATTTTCATTCGACGCCCTATCATACATAGAGTTTCTACACATTCGTCTAAGTGATCTCATTTCTACTGCATTTATTGCAAGGTAATCCTTACAAGAGCACCATTGTGCAGCGCCATATTAGCTTTTTTGAAAAAAAAAATCATGGTGCACTTTTATTTAAAATTCTAACAGTTAATAAATATTGAAGTATCAAACGACCAAAACAATGAACTATTGTATTATTTTAACATATTTAAAAAAAAATAGCCGTTTTCAGCAGGTTAACCTGAAAAGTATTCCTTCCGCAAACCCGATAACACCATCCCCTAGGATCATCCAAAAGACGGCGGGAATTCCTGAAATTAACATCTGATAAACAGAGCGCCAACTATTTGTCACGTTGGCTCGTTAAATTTATATATTACACTCATATTTTCATTAAATTAATACGTAAATGCCTCCAGGTTTAAGTTTTGCTATGCTAAATGTATCCTGGCGTATTAATTTCTTTTCATTTCTCGGATTTTCGTTTTCGTTATATAATTTTTATTATTATTTAAAATCTTAAAAAATGAGTAATTGTTTAAATTAAAATGTCTTGTTCAGATGTCAATGTTCGGTGTTCAAATGTCTTGTCAAGTACATTTTAAATAATGAAAACAAAATTTATTTAGTGGCTTCCCTCTCGTAGACCTTAGTTTTTCCCGTTCACCTCAGTCAATAAATGCATTAGCTACAGAACTGACGTGTCTTTAATATCACTCCCATAATAGTGTTTCCCTCACACACATAGTATACCTTAGTTAGTTAGAATGTTTCAATCCTGGGATTGGTTTGCAGCAATTTCTTCTATTCATATCTTCCATTCATCCCTATCTTGTGCGGCTCTTTTGAAATCTGCATATGATGAGCAGCGCACGTCCACCAACAGGTCCTCCAGGTACTCTCGGCGTGGGCGTCCCCTAGAGTTTGACCCCTCGGGCATACCCTCCATTATGGCATGCAAGAGACCTATAATACATTACAGATACCTAAATGTGTGCTTCCACTTGAAGTACTATCCAGAAGATGGCAGCAAGCTGCAGAAACCGGTAGACGTTAAACACAAGTGGAAGCACACTAAATATATTATAATAAATCAAATCAAATCAAATCAATTTATTTCATCAATAGACATTACAAAATTAATTTTTAAGGCTTTTAGCATTAAGAACAGGTAAAATAATATATTGTGTATAGTATACTACCAGAAACGCATGAGATATGGTTCGACATTAGGAAGACAAACTAGCTCTCCAGAATTAAAGAGTATTTGCCTTCTGAACGTACTTACACTAATATGAAAGACGTCGATCTCTGAGGAGATCGCGTTCAGCAGATTAAAATTGCTCTTCCCACCGGTGTCAAAGGGCAGGTTGGTTCTGGCGGCCGGTAGGTAAAACCATCTATGCTGTCGCTGTCGGAGATATCTATCAGGGACAAAAAGTCGAATACCCTCCAGCACGGCCGAGTTCTCAAAATATCCCCTGAGTAATCTAAAGAAATGGGTTATGAGACGCCATCTCTTCGAAGCTGCAGAGAGTTGGTCCCAAGCATTCCCAAAAGAATGCCGTGTAATAGAGCCATGGATAGCTACCATACTCCCTAACCGTTTCTAGCATAACGGAATATCTCGCCTAGTGAGGACTCCATATCACAGAACCACTTTCGAGTCTGCTCCGAACCAATGCGTTGTATAGGACTTGAAATTATGTATACATTTTTTTTGTTTCATTATTAATGAAATGTTTTTACGTATTATATTAATCAACATAACGTTTTTTTTATATTAATTTATTTATTATATTGATATTGTTAATTGAAATTTCTTGGTAAAAGTTAATTGTAAATAATTTTTTTTAATCATTTAATATAACTAACTACCATCACGCCGTTTCTCTGGAGGGTTAAGCAGAGAAGATGAACCGCCAAACTATTCTTTTCTGACATAACTCTCGCACCTGGTGGTGATGGTTCGTTAGTAAGTTTTTATTTTATTTCTATTCTAACTAACTAACTAACCATCACGCCGTCTCCCCGAAGGGGTAGGCAGAAAGAATGGACTGCCACACTTTTCTTTCCTGACATATTTCTCTCGCTTCCTCAACATTCATACATCGTGTCATGCACGCGCGTCGATTTCTCTGACTCCTCACATGGCCGACATTCAATATTTGATTTATTTGATCGTGCCACGTTTTCCTCGGTCTTCCTCTATTTATTGTTCCATTTACATCATTAACATATAATTTTTTTTACCATTCTTTCTTCATTCATTCTTTCAGTATGTCCAAACCATTTGGACATATTTCATATTTCGTCACAAGTGGTTTGGTTTGGACATATTTCTATTCTATTGTTGTAAAATTACTATTTATTATAAAATTCTAATAATACTGTTTTTTTTTGTTTCAGGTGAGTTCCATTTCTTCAACATTTTTCCAAAACCTCAAGTATGGTAAAACATTTATTATATTTTAAGAAAATTTGGTTTTTAATATCAAATTTTTTAAACTACTTTTTGCGAAATTTAATGTTCAGTCGTACGAGCATCATTCACAAACTTTGAAAACAATGTATACACATACACACACACACACACACACACACACACACACACACTCATACTTTTTTGTTTTTTTTCTCAAATTTCTTTCAGACCACAAACGGATTCCTCAGTGTAGAATTTTTATACATATTATAAATTTAACATATTATTATTTAACATCTATGGTTTTGACAGTAAACGAGAGTTAAAAATTTGAAAAATTAAATAGTGAAAAATGAAGATAATACGTTAATGTCGATGTCAGGACGTAGGGGAGTTGGTAGAAGGCAGTTGTCCTGGCTGCGAAACATAAGAGAATGGACAGGAAAGAGATGCCTTCGCTGCAGTGATCCCCAACTTTTGGGGGACCTGACACGGCACCAGAAGAGATATTGATTTGGAAAGCATCTGGAAACAACCCCATTAAAGACCCAAGTGGCATTCAAAGAACCAGCAAGAGTGGCAGAGTGCTAAGAGCTCTGACTTCCGTTCCGAAGGTACCGGGTTCGTTTCCCGGCGATGGCAGTGTGATTGTCACATTGTCTTTGGTCTGGTATAGAATTCATGTGACAATAAAATGGCGATAGATTGGCTACCTGTCACATGTCATAAGAATCAATATAATAGCTAAAATAAATTGTATACAGTAATTGGGTTCAAACGACCTGTTTTATACAAGAAAAAATATATATTTGCTGAAACTTAAAAATACACATGCTAGAAATGTAGATTTTTAGAAATGATAACAATGATATGAATTTTGTGTATCTGTATTAACGTATCTTGGATACGTACATCTCTATATGCCAACCTGTATTTCTATTTGACCCGGAAGCGGAAGGGCCGACGTTTACTTCGTATACGGGTGACGTATCCCGATTATAATTTGACGTTATTCATGTCAATACAATTCCACCGGAAAGTCTCGGCCATCTTAGTTTTCAATTATTCAAAAGCGATTCGAATTCCAACAGGATATCGGTGGGGTTATTATTCAAGATGGCGATGGGAACATTACTCGATACTCCTTTACGGTAAATTCTTAATGCGCCGGCGGTCCTGTGTTTATTAATTTTAAATCTAAGGACACCACGGAGACATACTAATTATTTGATTTGAATATTTATTCCCCCATTCTGCAAATGGGACATTTCTTCATTTCATGTTTTCAAAAGTGGGTCATAGCAAAACGTTTAAAATAATTTACAACATTTTGAATGTATACGAATACTTGTAGACGAACAACTGGATTTCACACATGCGGGCTATTAATTCAAGAATCAAAAAAGATGCAAATACAATCTTCATAGATGGCGTTAGTGTGTAGATTGAATAAACTACAATGCAAAGGGTGATGTTGCTGATTGACATATATACAACTTCCAAAAATTTGTCAGACACGGTGGTCATAAGAAAAAAAAAAAGTGGAATGGGGAATGTTGCATTACATAAAGCGTGCGCTTAACCCAACCAATGACAGGTCATAAGTCCTGTAAACACATCGATCAACCATATTCTGTTTCCAATTTGCATCTTTGTCTCTATTGAGATACAATTGATTTTTAAAATAATTTTTTAATAAAACGATGTTTATAAGGTAGACAGGTCTGTTTTTTTAGGTAGATGTCAGCGAGTCGAAATAAAAACAAAAGAGGAAGTAGTTCTTAAAGAACATTGTTTCAACTCATTGAAAGCTAAGGCATTAACACTGTTGGATTCCATAATTATACACATAGGAAATTGAAAATAATTAGATCTCTAAGACGAATGTGTGGCAAATCTGTATATGATAGAGTGACAAATGCAAGTATAACAAGTGAATGCGATGCGAATGAAAGTGTTATGAACAAAATAAGGAAAGAGTTATTAAGATGGTTTGGACACGTGGAAAGAATGAGTAAAGACGGAATGGTAAAGAAGGTATATGTAAACGGCGTGAACGGAGCTAGAAATAGAGGAAGGCCGAGGAAAACGTGACACGGTCAAATTAAACAAATATTGAATGTCGGTCACGTGAGGAGTCGGAGAAATCGACTTGCGTGCATGACAAGATGTATGAATGTAGAGGAATCGAGAGAAGTATGTCGGGACAGAACAGTGTGGCGTTCCATTCTTTCTGCCTACCCTTCCGGGGAGACTGCGTGATGGTTAGTTAGTTTTTTTTATAATCCACAAAATTTTAAAAAACACGGCATACTCGTATTTCGGAAGATACCTCAATCTTCAGGTGTAAATATATAATCAAAAACTAAACAATGAAAGACTAATATAAAAAATCAGCGAGAAATTTTAATAAAGACATTAAATTGAACGATCAAAAAAATATCTGATTTTATTCCAGAATATCGTCAATACGAAAGAAAACGTCTGTTTTCCAGAAGTTTGAATGTATTTGATATGTTTTGCTTTGTAAAGGCATTATTGAAATTTGATAATAAAACCTTAACAAGGCGAAACAGGTTATTTCAATAAAATATAATAAAACTTAACTAACTAAAACTTAACTTACTCCTCACGTAACCGACATTCAATATTTGATTTATTTGATCGTGACACGTTTTCCTCAGTCTTTCTCTCTTTCTAGTTCCATTAACATAGTTAACATATACATTTTTTACCATTCTTAAGTTAGTTATAATAAAACGTCGGGAAAACAGACGTTTTCATTCGTATTAATGACTTTACTAGTTCATAACATCATTATTCAAAAATAATAAAGAATTATGTCGTTCCTTTTGAACTTCGATTTGATGTATATTTCAGTAAAATATCGTATAACTAACTAACCAACTAACCATCACGCCGTCTCTCCGAAGGAGTATCCAGAAATAATGGACTGCCACACTTTTCTTTCCTGACATAGTTCTTTCGCTTCCTCAACATTTAAACAACGTGTCATGCACGTGTGTCGATATCTCCTGACTCCTCACGTAACCGACATTCAATATTTGATTTATTTGATCGTGACACGTTTTCCTCAGTCTTTCTCTCTTTCTAGTTCCATTAACATAGTTAACATATACATTTTTTACCATTCTTTTTTCAATCATTATTTTCATGTGTCCAGACCATCTTAATGATCTTTTTATTATTTTGTTCATAGCACCATCATTCGCACCGGATTCACTTCTTATATTTTCATTCGACATTCTATCACACATAGAGTATCTACACATTCCTACTGCGTTCATTCTACTTTCATCCTTCTTTTGTTAGTTCCATGCTTCGATTCAATACATAAGGGGCAGTACAAGAACACAATGGTGCGCTGCCATTTCAGCTTTTTTGGATAGGTTTTTGTTTGCGATGTATATCGTATACTTTATGATAGTGAGTTTACGCAAACATTAAACGTGCCAATATGTCTGATTTATTTATGGATGAAAAATACACGATTTAAAAAATAGAATTTTGAATTTCGAACATGGAACTCTTTTGCTCGAGTGATGTTGGTCTAAATTCCAAACACCGCGAGCTTATTCGAGATTCAAAGGCTTCGTTCCAAGTTTGAATTTGAAAACGAGCTGTGTCCGTTAGGAATACTAAAAGGGTAGAGAGGACCGCCTGGAGAACGTCTTTTATACGCAAACTACTGGCAAAGACCACGCCTTCATCGTTAGGCTTGGATTACACTGGATATTGGGAAGCCAAAAATATTTTTTAAATGTTTTAAGTTGTTAAAAAAAATAGAAATGATATCAGATTATACAGATCTGATCTGAGATACAACAATCATAACTAATTTTAGATAAACTCATGACCTATATTAAACACTTCCTTAATGACGAATTTTTATGAGTTAAAACACTGCTTTTTCTTCCATTTTTGAGTTTATTTTTCTCGGCGTGTTTCGAAGGCTTTAGATTTTTATCACCGGGAGAACAGTATATACTGTTTTAATCATTCTACCGATGATGAAGGTGTCGCCTTTGAAATTTGTCAAGAAAAATAGCTCGAAAGTGGAAAAAACAGTGTTTTTATTAATAAAAATTCGTCATTATGAAATTCCACAGTGTTAACGCCTTAAGCGTATCTTAAATTATTTCAAAATAAAATTATTATACCCTTTTAATATTTATATTTTAAAATAGTAAATATGTATAACTTTAATAATAAAATTATAATAATATTTAATTTTAATCTCGAATTTGAATTCATAGAAATTTGCAATCGTAACAAATTTATTAACTAACCATCTAAGTGATCCTTTTACGATTTACTTCCGCAATTATCCGTTTTACACTCGTATTGAATTGAAGAAAAGCTATGGACGTCTGAAGAAAACATTGCATCACTAAATGAATCTAATACTAATAATAAACATACTATGTCGGGAAAATCGACGAGCGTGTGTTACGTTGCTTGAATATACAGGAATCTCGAGATAGAGCAGTGCAGTGGTACATATAATCTGCCTACCCCTTCGGAGAAACGGCGTGATGCTTAGTTAGTTTTTGAACTTGTTGCAAAACTACCCTCATTATAGGTGAACGAAAAATTGACAACATTTTGATAAGAATTTTTTGACGATTAGAATTTTTCATTCTTGCAAAATTCAAGTCAAGTTTCAAAATTGTTAAACTGGCATTTTTGAAGGTCAACTCCCTACCTTCAAGTACACAGTAAATTTCCAATATATGTATGCCAAACATGCAATCTACTTCACCTGTAATATGAGGACACGTCTTTAAAGGGTATTTAATGGGCTTTGAAATTGAGCCTCTTGTCCATTGATAAATAATACATTTTGACTCGGGTTCATAAAACGTTAATGTCCACTTGGTTCTTGGCTATAAAACACAGAAATCTAGCCTTAAGGACGGATTCGTTTTACGGTCGAAAGTTGAGTAAAATGCGCACATATCGAAAGGTACGACAATACTAGTTTTAATAGGGGTTACGATCATAAATATATATTTCATATTAAGTTATAAAATACTGATTTTATTAACAAATAATAAACTTTACGTGTAAATATAAACCCATTTTTGTGCAAGGGAGTACCTCAGGGTTTACTTTTGGGACCACTTTTTATTATAGTATAAAAATCTCACTTCTTGTACAGCAACAATCTTCTTCTTTTTTCCCTAGCCTTGTCCTATTAACTTGGTGTCAGCTCTTCTTGTATGGCGTCTCCAGGACTGTTAGTACTGTGTAGCGTCTGGTCATATCCAGTCTCTTCGGAATGAGTTCCATCTATTTCAACTTGTACAACAACAATATTTCATTTTATTTCAACAACCATCACGCCGTATTTCCTGGAAGATTTGGCAAAGAGAATAAACCGCTACATTACTATATACTGATATGACTATACACCTCTCTAGCTTCCTTCACAATAATACAGTGGTTCATACACGTCGATTCTTCTGATATCTAAAACAGCCGTCCTTTACAATTTAATCAATTTGATTAACATGTTTTTCTCGATCTTTCTCGACTTCGTAATCCACTCACATCGTGAATGTAAACCTTCTTAAGTATCCTTTCTACATCCATGCGTTTCATATGTCCAAAACAACGCAGTGATCATTTCATAAGTTTGATCATAATTCTTTCTTCTGCTGTACATTCTTTCCTGAAATCAGCAATTGAAATTCTATCATACATTGTTTTAGCATAAATACGTCTAAGAGTTTATCTCTACCGCATTTATTCTGCACTCATTCTTATTCACTTCCATACATAAGTGTTAAAACTGAGCATAATATGTACTAAAAATAGCGTTTTTTTACTACTTGGACTTGGATCTTTTGGCTTACAGAGGTTCAGCTCATGTGGCTATTCCTCTTACGTCTGATGGGAACATTGTTGGAAGGTGCTTTGGTGGGTTGTTAGTTTATGCGGGGGCATGGTTTGTGTGGTTCGGAGTGTTCCTCTGAAGGAGGATCGATTTTGGGCGCTTGTGGCGGCTGGAGGTGTTTGAGTCGTAATTTGAGAGGTATTTTAAACGATAACATTTGTATTCACTTTTTACTTTAATATAATTGTGTATTTGAATGAGATTTTTAAGAGAAGATTATATTTATACGTTAGAATGATGATGAATTACGAATGATGATCCAAAAAATTCTCAAAGATTCGCTTGAGAAGACGGACATTTTTTACGACGTGGTCTGAATTAACAGTCTAGCCACAAACGATTGAGCTTCTTAGGTGAGTACCTGTGTGCTATGGGAGAAAATAAACAAATAATAAAATACCTTGGCGCGCTTTGCACCTGACGCCGTCGACCAATCACAGCGCGTTAGCAAAGGACGCGGCGTGCCGCACCGACAGGGTGACCTCAACCGAAACTCACCCCGAATCGTAGAATCAACAAGGCCGCAATCTGTGATGAAGACGTGCGCTTGAATGGTTTTTAGAAGCGTGCTTTGTCGCACTGGCCAAACGCGGGAATAAGATTTTGGAGTGCTCCACTTCGAGTAGATGTTTTTTGAAACGTTCTTTTTTTGTTTGTTCCTTTTTTGAAATCTTATTACACGGATGCAGCGTAATCGTCTTGGCGGCTCGGCGTGATTATTCTGGATAGGGGTGTGTGGATAAAAAGTGAGGTTATGCCGTGATTTGTCTTGTTCTTTTATTTCACGGAATTACGACTTTAGTCAATTACGATCGACCCTTTCCCGCTTTTATTATTTATCGGGCCCAATAAGAACCACCACTTTGAAAAAATATTCTAACTTTACTAATTATACTGAAAATTAAGTTGTACAATTAATGAATCAATAATAAAAAATAATAAAAATATTTTCATTGTCATAACTAACTAACTAACTAACCATCACGCCGTCTCCCCGAAAGGGTAGGCAGAAAGAATGGATTTCCACACCTTAATCGATGCGGTACTCCATCCTTCTCTTTTCGCCATCGCGAGAGACGCGGTGTGATGGGTTGCGAACCTCATCGCCACCAACAGGCATCTCCCGCGCACAGTTCGATCGTTCAACGTCTACATAATAACTCTAAAACAAATTATCTGAAATACAATGATATAAAATAAAATAACAAAGAAACATAATTTAACACATAATGTTCTTTTAGATGGTTTATTCCACGTTATCCACTGTTTTTATTTTATTTACTGTAATTAGGCACTTAAAACAATCCAACACCAGCAAGAACTTAAAAATATCATTGAAGAATTTATTCAAATTGTCATTGGAACAAATGAAAAATTTATTTTTACACCTGTCAAAATTCTTTTTATAAACGAAAAAACTTATATAGTTTTAACACCAAAACAGTAAAAACGTATTTTTTGTCACAAATAACTATCATAAAGAGCAGCAATAATCAAATTGACCAAAACAATCCACTTATACACGAAATATCTCCAAATTGACGGGAGCACCATATGAACCAAACCAAATTTTCAAAATCAGAACCAATGAAATATATTTTTTAATAACTAAACCAATTTAAATAGTCCATTGTTTTGGCCGAAACACTATGATACTTTAACATTATAAACTGTTAAATTAAAAAAAAATTGTTTTGTGTATCATATTATTGTAACACCTGATGATGTCAACATAGGTTGGCGAAACAGCTGTCGCGTAAAAGAAAAATACGTTGTTATAAATAAACCATTTAATTTTTTTTTATATCCGAATAAAAATGCAAATGTAAAAAAATCTAAATAATTTTAAGTATAAATCAAATCAAATCAAATCAATTTATTTTCTCAAAAGATATTACAAACAACAATTTTAGTTTAAGGCATCTATTGAGAACATGTAAAAATATATAATAACAGGAACGCATGAGAGATGGTTCGAGATTTGACATACAAGATATTCTCCAAAGTCAAGAGTATTTATACAATACATACTGAAATACGATACATATAAAATACAATACATATTGAAATACGATTTTTATCATATTATTCAAATTAAGTTTTATTATTATTATGAAACATAAGACACAATTACGACGCAAAGGAGGCTGAATAATACACAGTATATTGAATATTTTCTACTTGAAAATCGCTTTATAAACATAAAAAAATATCAATTTCCCAAGCGATAATATTAATTTTATTGAAAGTTAAGGCGAAAACACTGGAATTTCATTGTAAATTGGATAATTTTAAGATCTACGAGTATGTATGATAGAGTGTAGAATGAAAATATGATAAGTGAATGCGGTGCGAATGATGGTGTTATTTACAAAATAATAAAGGATCATTAAGATGGTTTGGAAACATGGAAAGAATGAATGGTAAAAAGTATATGTTAACGATGTAAATGGAACTGAAAATAGAGAAGACCGAGGAAAACGTGGCACAATCAAATAAATCAAATATTGAATGTCGGCCACGCGAGGAGTCAGAGAAATCGACCCGCGTGCGTGACACGTTGTATGAATGTTGAGGAAGCGAGAGAAATATGTTGGGAAAGAAAAGTGTCCATTCTGATTGCCTACGCCTTCGGAGAGACGGCGTGTTGGTTAGTTAGTTAGTTAGGTTTAAGATTCATTTACTCACTCAAAATAACTAGCCATCACGCGGTTTCTTCGAAGGGGTAGGCAGAGAAAAAGGATTGCCACGCTACTCTGTCCTGTCACACCTCTCTAGTTCCTCCACATTTAAACATCGAGTCATATACGCACTTCGATTCTTCTCAATTCTAACATGACGTCTTTTAAATTTTATTAATTTGGTCATACCATGTTTTTCTCAGTCTTCCTCAACTCGGTACCTCATTCACATCGTTAACGTATACTTTCTTAATCCATGCGTTCCATCAGTCCAAACAAGTAACCTTTTTGTTTTTTAGAATGTCCTTATTTATTAAATGTTGGCAAACTATCAAATAAGGCGTCTTTAAATATCGAGTCGAAAGATTGAAAAATAATAGAAAAATTTGAAATTACTGTTGTTTACCTTTTGGGTTCATATTTTTTAATGATTTGGCTTATTGGACTAGATTAGGTAAATAAAGTCGTTGCCTCTCTTTCAACCAACGTTTCGGGAAACATTGCAGACTCCAGCAACACTTCAAGATCATTAAAATGTATTTCTATATTCTTGACTTTATTTAAATCGATTAATTAGCATTGGTAAATTTGCAAAAAAATGCTATTAAGCGCGGTTGGGCCCGTATTTCACAACCAATTTATTTCCTAAAAAGGTCTTATCGGAATAAAACCAGTTTGAAATAAATGTGGACCCAAGATGTCTCGAATCGGTAATTAGTACATTCGCTTAATTAATTATACCCCAAGCGCTTAATTGAAAAAGTGTAACCTTTTTTCCGGGTTAGGGTGTAGTTTATTTTCCGATTCACTACTTGTTTGTAAAGTAGTTTCAATTCGGTACGGTGAGCACAAAGTAATTAAAACAAATATTTTTAAAAGTCAATTGAAATGTTACGATAAAATTATAATTGATTCTTTTTTCAAACATGTTTCAACATGTTATGTCAACATCTCAAACTAGTGTGGCGATTTGTAGGGGGTGTTTTTAAAATGAAAAACACTTGCGTATATTTCCTTGTGAGATGAAGCTTCGCTATATAAAGCGTGGTTTCGCGCGCAACGGTGTTGTGTATTAACTACACGTTTTAAAATTGAGACAATAGATGGACCAGAAAGGTGGAAGAGTGGAGACCCCGCGTTAAAGGTTTATGTAAATGACGTGAACGGAGCTAGAAATAGAGGAAGACCGAGGAAAACGTGACTCGCTCAAATCAATCAAATATTAAATGTCGGTCACGTGAGGAGTCGGAGAAATCGACATGCGTGCATGACAAGATGTATGAATGTAGAGCAAGCGAGAGAAGTATGTCAGGACAGAACAGTGTGGCGTTCCATTCTTTCTGCCTACCCCTCCAGAGAGACTTGCCATTAACGGAAACAACATTTATAGATTTCAACATTTACAACATCATGTAAAAAGGAATTACATCTATTCTAAAAACTAACTAACTAACTAACTAACCATCCCGCCGTCTCCCCGAAAGGGTAGGCAGAAAGAATGGACTGTCACACTTTTACTGATGCGGCACTCCATCCTTCTCTTTTCGCCCCGCGGGAGATGCGGTGTGATGGGTTGCGAACCTCATCGCCACCAATAGGCATCTACCGCGCACACTTCGATCGTCCAACACCCACAGAATAAATCTAAAACAAGTAATATAAAATACAATGATATAAAATAAATTAACAAAATAAAAATAACGAAATAAAAATAATTTCACACAAAATGTTCTTTTTAGATGGTGCACATATTGTCTTTTGAATTCATGTTCCACGAATCCACCGTTTTTTTAATTTAGCACATGATGTTATAACACATACTCGTATATTCTAAATATTTCAATTATGAAAGAATTAGACTCTTTCGTAATTTCATATTTGAAATGTGTAATAAATCACTTATGATATTAATTTAATCCATTTTGTGGTTAGGATCGAACACATGACCTACAATTAGTGGTCAATCATGCCACAGCTACAGCAACAAAATATGCCATTTAACGGATAAATAATAGCACTTTGTCTAAAGAAAAAATTATTAATATTTTATAAATAATTTTAAATTTGGAACATTTTTTTTAATGGTGGTAACCCTAGTTTTGATTCGTGTGGTAGCCCATCTCAGTAGTAGTCGACATGGGATCGCGGTTCAAACCTGATTTGACCACCTGACGCCGCCATATACGAACCTTCTAGTCATGTTGTAGGTACCAATCTCTTCCAGTTCTCACTGTAGTTCGACAGATAATTCGCTCCCGATGTGGCGGAAATACGTATACACAGCATGGTCTGTACTTGAATTGAAATAATAAATATCCAATTAAAATCATTATATAAACAGGCATATGTCGACCCCAGATGTCGTCAAGAAAGAATATTTTGAATACAATAGAGCGATAGAGGAATAGTTCAATTCTCTCCGAAGGTAAATCGAAATGCACACGATGCTCAAGCCCGAGAACTTTTCCGGATTATTTTTAAATTTGTTCTGATTTTATTTGTGTGATAGAAACATAGAAAAGAAAAAAAAATTGTAGTATTTACGTGTTTGAAGAAAAAAGATTTACATTAAAAGTTAAAACTTATTACTGATTGTAAACCAAGTTTTTAAAGGGTAAAAAATCTTTACCTCCATGAATATTTTTAGGGTTGCAACTAGTATCGCACTTTTAACATAGTCTTACATTTTAAAAATGGAATGCTGACTCATTAGATTTTTTTGTTATCATGTATCCGTATAAACTTTTTATGGCATATCAATTATTTATTTTGAACTATTTTAGATGTAGATGTTAATGGAACTAGAAATAGTGGAAGACTTGGCACGGTCTATTAAATCAAATATTGTCTGCCACGCGGGGAGCCGGAAAAATCAACTCGAAATCGAATTACGTCAGGAAAAAAAGCGTGTCAGTCCATCCTTTCTGCCTCCCCTTCGGAGAGACGGCGTGATGGTTAGTAAGTAAGTTAATATTTGAGTATCGTGAGAGGTCTCTCATAATGAATAATCCACTATTTATTGATTAATGACTTGATTTAAGGGGTTAGGGGCCGTCAGAATTATTAAAAAAACTAGTATTTTTAATAAAAAAATGTTAGTAATTAAATTTATTTTATTAAACCAACAATATCAAATTTTTTAATTATGTTTTAACTTGATTTGACCCAAATTTGAGCAAAATATGTAAGTTGTATATGAAGTTATCGCCATATCTGTTGGACTCTGTTCCATAATGCGGTGACCATTATAACTTCTTACAGGTTCATCTTAAATCATTCAATTTAAAAAAATATTACCTTAATAGTTTATCTAGTGCCTGATCAAAGTTTTATTTTTATTTTTAATAAAAAAATTCTATTATATACAATTAACTGTTGCATTTTACCTTGAAAATCCGGAAGTAAATTATCAGAGACCGGCATTTTGGTTATTTAAAAAATATTTATTCAATCAAGCACTAGATTAACTATTAAAATATATATATTTTTAATGATTTGAGATAAACTTGTAAGAAGTTATAATGGTCACCGCACAGCACAACTAATATGTTTAATAATTAAATATTGTTAATTTTATAAAATAAATTAAATTACTGACAAAAAAAAATTGATAACACTTGTTTTTTCATACCTCTGATTGCCCCTAACCCCTTAATACAATTATGTTATGACTAAAAGTATCATCCTGTATATGGCGTTGCTTTATCTCTGCAAAAGTGTGAGAAAAGATACAAGATCATGTCGGAAAGAGCGGATCAGAAGATGTGATTAATCACGGACTGATGATTGTTACCCCGCTGAGTCACTTTTGATCTTTGTTAACGTCATAACAAACAGTGTTACGTACCTACCCTTCTCGTATTATTGAATCAAATGGATTTATTAGAAAATGTTATTATATTTATAAAAATAGAAAGAAGAAAAAAAATGAACCGTCTTTCATATTTACTAGACAAAGTATTCGTATTTTTAAATAGTCCATTGATTTAGCCGAAACACTATGAGATACTTCAAGATTATTAACTATTAAAATTTAAATGCTAACTAACTAACTAACTAACCATCACGCCGTCTCCCCGAAGGGGTAGGCAAAAATAATGGACTGCCACACTTTTCTTTCTTGACATATTTCTCTCGATTCCTCAACATTCATACATCGTGTCATGCACGCGCGTCGATTTCTCTGACTCCTCACATGGCTGACATTCAATATTTGATTTATTTGATCGTGCCACGTTTTCCCTGGTCTTCCTCTATTTCTGGTTCCAATTACATCATTAACATATAATTTCTTTACCGTCCTTTCTTCATTCATTCTTTCCATATGTCTAAACCATCTTAATGATCCTTCTATTATTTTGTTCATGACACCATCATTCGCACCGCATTCACTTCTTATATTTTCATTCGACACTATCATACACACTCTATCCACACATTCGTCTAAGAGATCTCATTTCTACTGCATTTATTCTACTTTTATCGTTCTTTTGCCAGTTCCATGCTTTGCTTCCTTATATTTAAATGCTGATACCCATAATCGCTATTTTTTTTTACATTTTTTTTTTCGAGACAGCTGTTTCGCCAACCGATGTTGGCATCATCAGGTGTTACAAATGAATACATTATTGTAACACCCCGTGACGCCAACATCGATTGGCGAAACAGCTGTCGGGATAATTAATTAAAAAAATTATACTATAACAGCGTTTAAATTTTAACATTTAATAAAAATTTATGTTAAGTATAATATATAATATATTTAGTTAAATTCCATGATGGTCTTCTTGTGGAATTTAACTAAATGTATAATCGGACATCGGAACAAATGCATATAAAGGTTCGAAAAATCACGAAAATTAATTTTCTCAGTTAAAAAAATATTATAACACTTCATGATGTCAACATAGGTTGGCGAAACAGCTGTCGCGAAAAATAATTGTGATATCATAAACAGCCATTTATATTTTAATAGTTTACTTCATACTTAAAGAGCCTTGGAAAGAGCCATGTTAGGAATAAGCCTAAAAGACAGAGTCAGAAAAGATACGGTGAGAGAAAAAACAAAGGTCATTGACATCATCCACCGGGTGGCCACTCTAAAATGGCAACGGGCAGGTCACGTAGCCAGAAGCTCAGATGAAAAGTGGACAAGAAGATTCTTGACTTGGAGTCCGTGGACGGCGAAGAGAAGTGTAGGGCGACCGCAATTACGGTGGAAGGATGATCTAAACAGACACGTCGGAATAACCTGGATGCAGTCTGCACAGGACATAATGACATGGAAGCAAATTGAGGAGACCTTTGTCCAGGAGTGGACGGGAATAGGCTGAGGAAGAAGATGAAGAAGAACTTCATACTTGTAAATCAGTGGTTCCCAAAGTGGTCTATATCGACCCCAGGGGTCGATTTCGACTTACAAGGGGTCTACGACAACTGGAAAAATAATTGGGGGTGCATGAGATGTAAATGGGGGTCCACGAGATGGTTCAACTAAATTGAAGCCAAATATTGAAATTTTGATATCATAGCATCAGGCTCATCCCCCCTATTAGAATATTGTTTTTATTTAATGTAAAAATGTTAGATTTGCATTTTGTTTTGTTTTAATTAATTATTGTATGTCTAAATAGTCTATTGTTTTGGCTGAAAAACTATGATTCTTCAACATTATTAACTGTTAAATTTACAACACTGTTATAATGTGACCATTTTTTAATATACACTATTTGAGAATGTCACGACAGCTGTTTTATCTGCTGATGATAACATCGGTTAGCGAATAAGCTGTCGCGACATTCTCAAAAAGTGTTAAATTTAACAGTTAAAATGTATAACTATAAAACTTAACATTTATTTTATTTTAAAGATTTCTTTTCTACAGAAAACCCTATTAAAGGGAGTAGCTCTGTGTCAGCTTCAAAAAGTAATTTTACAGTTATAAATGAATTTGTAAAAAAAAATATCAATATAAGGAAAGTAGGGGGTCTACAGAAAATAGAAAAAATCGGTAAGGGGTCTACGGGACAAACAAATGGTGGATATATTTTATGGTGGGCGATAAATGAGTTTTTCCTTTATCTTTTATATTGTACATAATGCAGTAATCTTTGATCGCATTACATACACGAAACTTGCTTTATCTTTTATTCGAATTTCAATCTTAAAGCTGTCTTAATGCTTACGCTGCAGTCGTCCCGTCTTTCAACCCGTCCACAAAGGAAATTGTATTATAACCAACACCCATCAGGCTTTTGCCGGAGGAATAACAATATTTCGCCCTAATGTAAGCTTAATACCTTATGATTAATTTATTTCTTTAAGACGTGATTTGCCAAAATGTCTGTCATTGGGATTTAAGGCAGCCCTCAGGGTATTAGACCTCCGTCATACACACGAAAATACTAAAAGCCCTTCGTCTTACTGCGGGCAAGACTTCTTAGTTGAGAGGCAAGCTGCTTTTAGGAGCTGGAAGGTAAAAAAAATGCGAGACGAGGTATAGTAGTCAAAATATTAACGCTGTCGGATGAGGGTATTAATTTGGTCTTGTCTTAAAAAAAGCATAATGCTACGTATAAGCGATTCACAAGGTTATTCCGAATGCCATGTTAAAGCGAACTAAACATCTTGCAGAACCTAGTATTCAACACTTTACGTGTATTCATTTAGAAGTTTTAAAAAATATTTATAATAGCGTCAAAGTTCACAATAGAGTTCTGGTCCCAACCCGAATGTATGGAAGCGAAGCATGGAACTGGCAGAAGAAGGATGAGAGCAGAATTAATGCGGTAGAGATGAGGTCCCTAAGACATAGGTATGTGTGGTAGAACGATATACGACAGAATCCCCAATGCTGATATTAGAAAGGAATGTAGAGCGGAAGAAGGTATTATGAACAAAATTGTGAAAGGATCGCTGCGTTGGTTCGGACATATGGAACGCATGGATGGAGAAAGAATGGTTAAAAAAAGTATACGTTAATGATGTCAATGGGGTACGGAGTCGAGGCAGACCGAGGAAAACATGGCATGACCAAATTAATAAAATTTGAAAGGTTGGTCATGTTAGAAGTCGGAGGAATCGACGTGCGTGTATGACTCGTTGTATGAATGTCGAGGAATCTAGAGAAGTTTGCCAAGATAGAGTAGTGTGGCGGTCCATTCTCTCTGCTTACCCATGGTTTGTTTGTTTGTTTGTATGTCAAATATAGCGTGTTAAAATATATTTTTATAATTCTGTTTCAATACGTTGAAATTATAAGTTATGCGTGCGATCTATCATGATGAGTAGAGACTGTACGATCCTCGGGTCTCCTAAGAACATCTGAGATGAAGGTCCTAAGATCCATTACTGGATAAACTCTCGAAGATCGTGTCCGTAACGCAGACATGAGAAAAACTTGTGAAATAGAGGATATCGTTCGGTGAAGTAGATCCAGAAGAATTTTCTGGAGGGATCGTGTAGCCAGTTCTTTAACAGCCATTGTCGTCCACTGCTACACATAGGCCTCCCCCATACTTCTCCACGTATGACATGTCATACGGGGGGTGGTTGGCTTTACAACGCCACGCTTGCCAGACGGGTTGGCGAGGTGTCCTTCCACGTTAGCCTATGCATCCATATTATCCACTGAGGTTATTCACACTCGATCTCTAACATTTCGCATTGTTTCCATCGGAGACCAAAGTCGAAGAGGTGTGGATAGGTACTTGGCATCAGATCAATCCTCCAGCGTAGCATGGCCATCACCGTGGTGATGGCCATGCACCGCTCGAAGAGTCAATAGGATCCCCCTTACTCCCCCTTGCATATACGAGTACAGCCGCTTACAAAATCTCATCTGCACACGGTCCATCTGGAAGACCACCTAAGAAATGAAGGAACAGCTGGACCTCAGCATTCCAGGAGACATGTTTTTGTGCCATAGATCGTCAGATCTATGTAAAGAACAAGTAGAAGAATAATTTGCCAAATGCATTCTTCTTCTTCTACTCGGCACTATATTCCGGCGTGGAATTTGGCCTCCTCCAGAACAGTCCTTCACTAGCTCTTGTCTCTTACCATCCCTCTCTGTTCTCTAGACCATTCCATTTTCTCCCAGTCCTTTTCCACGCAGTTCGCCCATTTTTTTTCCTGGTCTGCCTCTTGGTCTTTTTTCGCGCAGGACTCATCTGGACATAATATTCCGTGCTACATTAGGCGTCTATCTTAGGTGCCTACCTTAGGCGTGATGGTTAGTTAGTTAGTTAGTTAGTTTTTAAAAATAATCCTCTAAATTAAATTATTAATACGAATGAAAACATTTATTTTCGAGAAGTGACGAGTATGATTATATTTTATGGGCATAACATTTCGCCTTGCTGAGGTATTATCAATCACTTGATCGTAAAATATAATAAAATTTCTAGAAAACAGACGTTTTCATTTGAATTAATCATATATACATATGATGATGACTTTTGAGGTAGAGTGCCAAGAGCTATGAATGCCACATCGATGGTTCCGGGTTTGGCGTTATTGTCACACTGCCATTGGTTTGGTGTAGAATTAACGTGACAGTAAAATAGCGATAATAATAGCTACCAATCATATGTTATGCGAATCTTATATATCAAAAACCTGCTGTATTCAAATTTGGAAAGAACCCTGAAACTACTACATTAAAAAAGCCCAAATGGCATCCTAAGGACTAACAAAGATGTTAATATACTTTGCTGCAAACCAATCCTTAGGGTTGAAACTAAAATCAAAATTATGTTATATTTCCACTGATACAAAATATTCACTCCACGCCAATGTCCCAGACTATAGTTATAGCTATTGATCGTCTGTGTTATTCATTTTTAATGACTTGATTCGGCGCTCCATTGAATTCTCGATTCGGGTGCCTTCGAGTGTTCTCGGGAACCCTCGTTTTGTTTGATCGGCTACTCGAATTATACACTCGGCTTCTCCAACATCCATCCCTCTTTGCATTAGCCAAAGCTCGAGAAAGCACCTAATTATCATTGGCGTATTTTGCTCCATTCAGACGCCCCTTATAACAGGTAATACTCATCTTTATAGAGGTGTAGGTAATTAACATGTCCATAGAAATAATTTTAATTGGAGTACATTAAATATACATAGAAATTGTCTAATTTATTGTTATGAATAATTTACGTAATACTAATAAAACACAGAATGATTAAAATGAACATGACTACAAACGATTAAAAAAACTAACTAACCATCACGCTGTCTCACCTAAGGGGTAGGCAGAGAGGATGGACTGCCGTACTGCTCTGTCTTCACATATTTATTGATTAAGCGAAGAGATTGCTTTACCCACAGGCATTACCATTGACAGGTTGATTCTGCAGCATGGCATATAAAACAATCTATGTTGTCTTCGACGAAGGTAATTATCAAAGATAAATGTATAAATAGACCTTCAACAATCAGGACATTCGAGTTATGTATGCGGCCGCCAATCAGCTGAAAGAAGACAGTGAACTTCCAAGTCGATTTTCCTCCTTTTCTCCAATGATTATTGAACATCCATTTTCGTTATCATTGATAAATTTATAAAACAAATAAACAAACAAACCATCACGTTGTTTCTCCGCAGGGGTAGGCAGAGAGAATAGACCGCCACACTACTCTATCCTGACATACCTCTCTAGCTTCCTCAATATTCACACAGCGAGTCATACACGCACTACGATTCTTCCGGCTTCTAACATGAACAACCTTTAAAATTTGATTAATTTGATCATGCCATGTTTACCTCGACTCCGTACTACTTTTACATCGTAAACGTATACATTTGTAACCATTCTTTCTTCACCCATGCGCTCCATATGTCCGAACCAACGCAGCGATCCTTTCATAATTTTGTTCCAATATCTGTTTTTTTAGCTTCTTTCCAATGTTTTTATAATTAGTTAATTAGTTAATTAGTTAACCATCACGCCGTCTCTCCGAAAGGGTAGGCAGAAAGAATGGACTGCCACATTTTAACCGATGCGCCACTCCATCCTTCTCTTTAATACTAATCGCAATGAGGTGAGCTATTCACGAAAACGGCTATACAAATTAATCTAATTATTATTATTCTTCTTCTTCCATATTGCAGACCTATGTGGTCTGTTCCCCAGAGTGTTGTTCCTTCTGCAAGGTAGATTCCCAGCTGTCCTTTCATATTTTAGCAGGTCTTTCACGAGGACGCGTCCTATGAGGTTGTTTATGCAATGCAATATAGGGGAGTCTGGCGGCGTACATTCTTTGGACATGACCGTACCAGTCCCTTTTTCGCTGTCTGCTCTAAGTTATTAATTATTATTATTATTATTATTATATCGCCACAATGTATTTTTATATAATTTCTAAATACTTCAGGTTACTATCCACATAAATATAATAATATCATAATATACGTGTTGATTCACGATCGAACCTACTGTTTACAAACGTAATATTGATTCTAAATTTGAATATAATATAAAACAATATATTTTATCATAATGTATCAAAACAGTAATGATTATGAACAAATAAATTTGATATTGGGCGTTTGAATAAATAATACTCAATATGGAAAATTACCTACGGAATAGTACACAAATGGAAAGGAAAACTTAAATTATTTATTATAATTATTTCACTAGCTAACTGGCGGCCTTCGTGGTAGAGTGTCAACAATTTTGACTGCCACACATAAGATCAAGGGTTAGATTCCTAGCGATGATAGCGTGAAATCGGGTGGTGGTCTAGGGGATAGAACGCTTGGCTCCTGATCCAGGGGACATGGGTTCAAGCCTGGACACGACCAGATTCCTTCTTCATAATAATGAGTTATTTTCTGCTCACATTGAAGATTGTAAAATAAATTCTAATATCATTGATGTAAATCCTTGATATTAGTCTTGAAAAAAAAAAAGCACACTGTCTTAGATCTGGTAGAATTGAAAGGAACATAGAAGGGTTCCCACCACATACCCGAGGCTGTTATAGGGCGCAGCGGCACCCTTTCGTCAGCCTCGCTCGTACACTTTCTAGGCCTGTCCCCGTCCATCCGGGACATACATTTAATTTACGCAAACACAATGGGATGCCAGGCCACATTTACTCTACTTTGTATTTCCTTCTGTGTCCCGCACTTCCACATGTAAACTACAATTTATTTAAAAATATTGAAAGAATATTGCTAATAACGGGTCTTACCACATAGATTTAAACATAATACACACTTAGAACTAGTTAGTTAGTTAGTTAGAACTATTCATATGGGGAAGGCGGGACACAGTATTGAGGGGAGGAGAGGGAATGTGGGGGTCTGGGGTGGAGCAAAGTAGAGGTGGTAGCAAGGTTAGAGTAGAGGGATGGGCACAAAATAAAGTATACGAGTAAATAATCTAAAAACAATAACAGTATAAATCATTGAATATCAAATCAAACAGTACAAGTACATTGGGCAATCCAAGCCCCACCAGGGGGCTTAGATCTGATAGAATTTACGTGACGATAAAAATGGCGATATTATAGATTTGGATTCTAAGCTGACATAGAGGCCACACATTACAAATAAAGTCAAAGCTGCGTCAAGAGCAATCGCAGCCCTCTACCCAATGTTAGCTAGAAACAGTGAACTAAGCACCGACAATAAACTCCTGATATACAAAACGGTCATAAGGCCGATCTTCACTTACGCAGCCCCAATCTGGGAAGCAGTCACATACGAAAACTCCAAATCCTGCAAAATAAGGCTATCCGTTTATCTTTGGTGCACCTTCATGGACCAGGATCACACAACTGCACCTAGAATCGGGAATCCCGACGATAGATGAATTCATTCTGAAACCTGCTGAACATTTTTACGAAGGAATCCCTATACATCCTAACCCCACAATAAAAGACCTCTCAAATTTCGACCCAAAAACCTCTAACTCCAAACACTATTTCTGCCTACCCCTTCAGGCGTTGTGATGTTTAATTAGTTTGTGAGTTAGTGAATGTGCAGTTTCATTAATTTCCCTTTTTACACAATTTAAAAAAAATACGGGTCTTGAAGATGGTTTGGACACATGGAAAGAATGAGTGAAGACAGAATGGTAAAGAAGGTATATGTAAACGGCGTGAACGGAGCTAGAAATAGAGGAAGGCCGAAGAAAACGTGGCACGATCAAATCAATCAAATATTGAATGTCGGTCACGTGAGGAGTCGGAAAAATCGACGTGCGTGCATGACAAGATGTATGAATGTAGAGGAAGCGAGAGACGTATGTCAGGACAGAACAGTGTGGCGTTCCATTCTTTCTGCCTACCCCTCCGGGGAGACGGCGTGATGGTAAGTTAGTTAGTTAGTTAGTAAAAAAAATACGTTTTTTCCATAATTGTGTTAAAAAGGAAATGATTTTATAAAAATTGGTATGTGCGTTCGAGGGATTCTTTTATGCAGTATTTTTCAAAAGATTTTCGTGTTATTCGGGATTTACATCAAAATGCTAATTTCGCAATGTTAATAGCTTTCGCGAAATTAAAGATCAAAGTATCGAAAAATAAATACAGAAACAAGAGAACGCGTGTTTATTTAAATAAATTCTTTTAATATTAAGATTCATATTTTTGAATTTCAGTAAGCCATTTTATATCTCAAATTAAAAATCACATCCAAGGAAACATTTGATGCCTATTAAATAATTTTAATATATTTCAAAATTCTTAAATTTATTATGTATACTTAAAATATAACTAACTTTAAATTAAAACAAATATTTTAACATATTTAAAGAAAAAGACGAACTGGAAGGGTTTGAATCAATAGCATTAGAATTTGTTATTATTATTATTTTGTTGAATCGCTCTTTACATCATGACGGCATGAGCTGAATCTATGTAAAGGTAATTATAGCTATCATAGTGATTCTCGTGACATGTGATAGGTAGCTAGTCTATCGCCATTTTATTGTTACGTGAATTCTACACCAGACCAAAGATAGTGTGACAATCACACTGCCCTCGCCGGGAATCGAACCCGGTGTGTAGAAAATAGCTCATTATTATAAAGAAGGAATCAGTTCGGGTCCAGACTTGAACCCTAGTCCCCTGGATCAGGGGCCTTGACCACCACCCTATACATATTATTATATGATAACAAATTATACCAACATATTATTATTACTTGAAACATTCTTCTTCTTCTTTCGGTGCCATGTCAGGTTCCCCCAAGGATGGCGATCGCTGCAGCAGAGGCATCTCTGTCCTGCGTCGCTTAGAACAGGTTCTGTAGTCTTGTCATTCCTGCCCATTGTTATAAATATGTTCCGCAGCCTTCTACCAACTCCTCGACGTGTTTTATTAATGTTTTTTTTATATTTTTATAATGTTTTTATTATTTAACTTTTTTTGTTAATTATAAACATTATATTATTATGATTATGCATTTTATTTGACCTAAATAAGATTACTAATTTAAGAGATATAATTATTTTTATATCAGCTACTCGTAGGTCACTAGACGCGCGAATATTTGCTTGGGCAGTGGGCTACTTTTATTGCACGCGGCACATGGTGTTTAAAGGCCGTGCCACATTGTTTGAAACAAGCTTTCCACAGGGGTGACTTTGGTGGAGAGCTGTGGAGCCCACGGTTGGTGTAGCGTCCGAGGAGAGCTTGTTCACAACATACTGTTGTAAACAAGCTCTACACATGTGGAATGCGTGTTTAAACGGTGGATTTACACGCATACTATGCGCGTCCGTTCACAAAGTTTGTTGAAGGTTAAACGAATTTTGGTTTCAAACAAGTGTCTACACAGTTTTAAACCGTCGGTGGAGACCGATGTGGAGAGCTTGTTTAAGACAGTGTGGCCCGGCTTTAAAGGTTAATATTGATGTTTAAACAATTGTTTAAGAAACAATAAATAAATATCATATTTTTTAATATGTATTTTTGGTGATTCCTATGGTACATGATTTTATGACCCATTACAAAATTGTGACAGAGTTTGGGATGGGAGATGAAAACTTGGAATGATGAAAAAAAAAATCCTAAGTAAATAGAGAAAACAGCCATGGAAATTAGGGACAGGAACACAGAGGTGGTTGGTTAGTTAGTTATAATGATAATGGAAGTAGAAATACAGGAAGATCGAGGAAAACGCGGCACGATCAAAGAAATAAAATATTGAATGTCGGCCGCACGAGGAGTCGGAGAAATCGACGTGCTTGCATGACACAATGAATGAAATTTGTGGCAGTCCATTCCCCAGCCCTTAGCGGAAACGGCGTGATGGTCAGTTAGTTAGTTTTTATAATGAAAATATTTCAGGTATTTCGAATATTTAAAATTATCGCCAAAACGAAGGTTTGATCTATGTACTTCCTTTTGAATTAATGAAGGTACTTAAAATGCCTCTTTCCGGTATTTCAAATGTAAGGTCGTCCTTTGTGGCTGATTGGTAAGTGTTCTAATTGTCACCCTGAAGATCCCGGGTTCGATTTCCGGCGATGGCAGTGTGATTGCCACACTGTCGTTGGTCTGGTGCAGAATTCACTCGAAAGTTAAATGGCAAAATATTATCTACCATTTTCATCGATTTGGCTCGCGCTGTAATGATGTAAAGAGCGATTCAACTAAATAATAATAATAATAATAATAATCAGTGAGTTTCCCTCGTATAAACTATCAATTTTCCGGGTGACCCAATACTCAAAGAATAAACCGGAATAACTTTTCAATACAGGTCATTCTGGTGTGAAACACTTGCAAGGGAATCGCCTCTTTATACTGCGTCACATCCCTTTCAGGCCGGCCCTTCCGACATCGGAATATATTAACACGTCTCCAGGGGTGTAATCTTTTGAATTCAACAGAGGAAGTCCAACATCGAGTGGGAGGCTAATTGCCGCAGCTCGGGGCTACACCCCGGGCCGGATATCGGTCGAATTCTTTCGGCCCAATGAATATTAATGATTTTAGACCTGTTTCGGATAGAGAAAAATATATAGCCGTAATTGAGAGAAAAATTAAATAAACATCCAACGGCGCATAAATTATTACTAAATTAATATATTAGGCCTAGAAGTTGTATACTGATACGAGTATAATGATTATTACCATATCAGATCTACTTATCGATGTAACGATACATTATTAGATTGGATTGGTTGTGTATAATCATTTGATGGATTCGTAGAAAAACGCTATAATTTTGAAATAAAAACCTTAAAAAATGAACTTTAACTACTGATGTTTTTTTAACTACTTCCACTTTTGTCTTTATTTCGACAGCGACCGGTTTCACCAGGTTCGCTGGCATCGACAGACTGGTGACACTTTTGCAAACTGAGTCCTTAATATACTCGTACATACAGATCAGGGGCGGCAAACATGATTCTATACAAGAATAATCTTCAAATATATATGTAAAATTATAAAATTGTGACAGAGAGAAAACTTGGAATGATGAAATAAAAATCCTAAGTAAATAGAGAAAACAGTCATGGAAATTAGGAACAGGAACAAAGGGATGGTTGGTGAGTTAGTTATAATGATAATGGAAATAGAAATACAGGAAGATCGAGGAAAACGCGGCACGATCAAAGAAAATATTGAATGTCGGCCACGTGAGGAGTCGAAGAAATCGACGTGCGTGCATGACCCGATGTATGAATGTTAAGTATTTGAGATAAATTTGTCAGGAAAGAAAATAGTGGCAGTCTATTCTCCACTCTTTGGAGACGGCGTAATGATTAGTTAGTTATCTTGAATATTTAAAATTACAGCCAAAATTATATGTTAATGATGTAAATGGAACCAGTAATAAACGAAGACCGACGAAAACGTGGCATGATCAAAGAAACAAAATATTGAATGTCGGCCACGTGAGGAGTCGGGGAAATTAACGTGCGCGCATGACGCGTTGTATGATTGTTAAGTGTGCGAGAGAAATTTGTCAGGAAAGAAAAGTGTGGTAGTTTATTCACCACTTCTTATAGGAGACGGCGTGGTGGTTAGTACGTTATCTTGAATATTTAAAATTACAGCAAAATTGTATGTTAATGATGTAAATGGAACCAGAAATAAACGAAGACCGACGAAAACGTGGCACGATGAAATAAATCAAATATTGAATGTCGGCCATGTGAGGAGTCAGAGAAATCGACGCGCGTGCATGACACGATGTATGAATGTTGAGGAAGCGAGAGAAATATGTCAGGAAAGAAAATAGTGGCAGTCTATTCTCCACTCCTTGGACACGGCGTGATGGTTAGTTAGTTATCTTGAATATTTAAAATTACAGCCAAAACGAAGGTTTGATCTATGTACTTCCTTTTGAATTTATGAAGGTACTTAAAATGCCTCTTTCCGGTATTTCAAATAAGCTATAAAATTTCTTTCAAATTAGCCCAAGTAACGCAGGATGGAGACGTTAAGCGAAGGCTAGCATATAATTTACGAATGTATTTCAATATTAGTAATTTGTTTCTTCCTCGGAAACAGGTGATTTTCATCTCGTTTATGGCGGTACTACAAATACTTTCTTTATGTTTTTTTTCGAATGCCGAATCCTGTCTAGATTTTGGTTCATTAGCCCCGATTTAATTATATATTTTTTATGTATAATGTAGGTTTGCCACAATAGTCTAGGTTTGTTTTGAAAATTTGGTTTGGTTCATGTGGTGCTCCCGTAAATTTCTAGATATTTCGTGTATATAAGTGAATTGTTTGGGTCAATTTGATTGTTGACGCACTTTATAAAGAGTTAAGTGTGACACGTTAAACGTTTAAAATTATATAAGTTTTTTCGATTATATAAAGAATTTTAAACATAAAATTTGCATTTGTTGCAATCGATTTTTTCAATAATATTTTTAAGTTATTGCTGATATTGGTTTGTTTATAGTGCCTAATTACCTACAGCTTATTAAAAAAAAACGGTGGATACGTGTAACATAAATTAAATAGAAAATATGTGCACCATCTAAAAAGAACATTATTTGTGATAAATTATTTTTATTTTGTTGTTTTATTTAATATCATTGTATTATATATTATCTGTTTTAGATTTATTTTGTTAATGTTGAACGATTGAAATGTGCGCGGGAGATGCCTATTGGTGGCGATGAGGTTCGCAACCAATCACATCGCGTTTCCCGCGGAGCGAAAAGAGAAGGATGGAGTGCCGCATCGGTTAAAGTGTGGCAGTCCATTCTTTCTGCATACCCTTTCGGGGAGACGACGTGATGGTTAGTTAGTTAGTTAGTTAGTTAGTCTAATCAAATGACTCCACCCCAATCTTGCTCCACGGTGTCCCCCTTGTGACCACGACCAGCTTCTGCTACCTCGGTAGTATGATAGCAGGCTCAGGAGGTACGGAGGAGGATGTAGCCAGCAGACTTGACAAGGCAAGGGGAGCTTTCGCTATGCTTCGCCCTGTATGGCGCTCCGGTATCATTTCGAGAAAGCTCAAGCTCCAAGTATTCAGCAGTAACGTTAAAAGCGTACTGCTGTACGGATGTGAGACTTGAAGTCTACCGCAGACGTTATTGGTAAACTCCAGGTGTTTATAAATAGGTGCCTTCGCTCAATATTCAAAATCTATTGGCCCCAAACAGTGTCAAATGCCGTTCTCTGGACCATGGCAGGCGAAAAGCCAATTAGAGAACAAGTCGCTAGGCGCAAGTGGCAGTGGATCGGTCACACTCTGAGACGGAACCCAGCCTGCATCGCTCAGGGCGCACTAGACTGGTCCCCTATGGGGGGAAGGAGAAAGCGAGGCAGACCTAGAGCCACCTGGAGAGGAGCCCTGCAGGGCGAGGTTGGGGCAGCGGGTCTCACTTGGGACGATGTTGGGCATCAGGCATGCGATAGAGTCGGGTGGAGAAGATTCCTTGAGGCCCTATGCACCACGGAGGTGTGACAGGACAAAAAGAAGAAGAAGAAGAAGAATCTAGTCTAGTCTAGTCCAGTCTAGTCCAGACTGACCGGGACACAAATCAAAATTCAAGAAAAGTAATGTTCGAAATGTTTTACGCTGAGTTAGAATGCTGTCCGTAGAAGTGGGTAGGTACCTACCTAATAAGAAAAACAAATAAATATGATGAAGGAACGTTTTATCGCCTATTAAGCTAATAATAGAATGACGTAGAACATAGTATAGATTTCAATTAACTATCTTAAATATCTTAAATGTCTTAAATCTCTTAAATATCTTAAATATCTTAAATTTCTTAAATATCCGTAATATCTGAAACACCATAGTAATAATAATAATAATATCACTCATCTTAGCACCAGCACTTATGATATAGCTACAGATTTTTTATGCAAACGAAATCTCTCAGTTCATAAAAAAATCAGCTCTATACGCGTGGGCGTAGGGGCCTTGTTGTATACCTAATATTGCAATGACAGTTTTATTGATTTAATAAATCCATTTATTTTTAATTGGTTTTTATGTGTTACGTTTGATATCACACAGCATAAATAAGTACTTTAAATACAGTATGAAAGATTTAAAATTAAAATAATTCATTTCGTATAATTTGATTAGAGTTACATGTCTTTTTGCAAGTGCTTAATTGCAATTTACGGTTTAGGCAATAATTCAAAAGTTGAGTGTTAATTTTCTGTCGCTTAGTTTAGTTTTTTTATTGTTTTTAAATTAATGTATTTATACCACGTCAATAAAAATAGCCATTTTGTCTTTGGGTACTTGCCTATCCCAAGATTCTTAATGATAGAGATTTATACAGCGAAGGTGTGGACATATTTGGGACTAACAGTTGAGCCCAAAGAGCCATGTTAGGAATAAGCCAAAGAGACAGTGTCAGAAGCGAAACGGTGAGAGAAAAAAACAATGGTCATTTATCATTTACAGTGTATTAGCAAACTCTAAAAGGGATGGTCAGATCATGTAGCCCACTCCCGACTTTTTACATATTATATTTCAGTACTTCAAATCAAATCAAATCAAATCAGTTTATTTCATCAATCAATACAAAATTAATTTTTAAGTCATCTATTGACAACAGGTAAAATAATATATTTTGTATAGTATACTACCAGAAACGCATGAGAGATGGTTCAACATTAGGAAGACAGGATACTCTCTAGAATGAAGAGTATTTGCCTTCTGAACGTACTTTTACTAATATGAAAGAAGTCAATCTCCGAGGAGTGCGCGTCCAGCAGACTAATTTCTCTTCCCACCAGTGTCACCAGAGGCAAATTGTTTCTGGTGACCAGTAAGTAAAACAATCTGTGCTGTCGCTGTCGTAGAAATCTATCAGGTACAAAAAGACCAACACCCTCTAGCACGGCCGAGTTCTCGAAATATCCCCTGATTAATTTAAAGAAATAGGTAATGTGATGCCCATCTCTTCGAAGGATGATGAACCTGGTAGGCTGTCCTCCGACACTTCTTCGGCCCAACCTTAGAATCAGTTCAATAATCCTTTGGCTCCATCTTCCATCATCCCGTCGGCATTCTTCTTCTTCTTTTTATCCTGTCACACCTCCGTGGTGCATAGGGTCTCAAGGAATCTTCTCCACCCGACTCTATCGCATGCCTGATGCTTAACATAATCCCAAGTAAGGCCTGCTGCCTTAACCTCGTCCTGCAGGGTTCTTCTCCAGGTGGCTCTAGGTCTACCTCGCTTTCTCTTTCCCCCCATAGGGGACCAGTCTAGTGCGCCCTGAACGATGCAGGCTGGGTTCCGTCTCAGAGTGTGACCGATCCACTGCCATTTGCGCCTAGCGACTTGTTCTCTAATTGGCTTTTCGCCTGCCATGGTCCAGAGAACGGCATTTGATCCCGTCGGCATATTTATATTTAAATCATTTCCAAATATTCTTTGTGAGTCACATATTATATTACGCAATATTTTTGGGATATTGTGGCAACTATGGAGGTCTGAGCGTTCATTGGTTTTTATGTATGCTATTCAGTTAATATTGTTTTTATTGATCTTATGTGAAATGGCTCTTTGGATGGCCCAGTCTGAAGTAAAAATTCTGGAACATTCCAAAAGCACGCGTAATATGGCAGAAATTTGTGCTCAGTCTCACGCTCCGCGGGTGTAACATTAGATTTAATGTAAACCGTAGTTCTCCGATTATTGCCCCACTTTACATACAAACCCCATTAGGCCGCACTGCGTGGCGGCTATATCCGGGCGGGCGAAACCGGTCAAAAATTCATTTAATTATATTAATACTCCCGAGTGCCTGCTTTTATTTTCATAATTCTCGCATAAAATCGGCATGACACGAAAATTTATGTCTTATTAAAAATATAAATCACATACATAGTTAGTCATTTAGAAGGTGGAAAGTGTGAATAAAGAAAGAATGGCGAAGAGTCGTTTGCAATTGAAGACTACAGGGGAAAAACAAGGAATGTCAGTTAAAATTCAAAATAAATGTAATAATGCCATCTAGCGGCATCTATCCATAGTAAATTTTTCATATTCAAAAAGCATGTGTGTCATCGACTATGGCCAGATAATTGATTGCTAATTGCTAAGAAATATAAAGACTTTGATTAGCTTTATTATCAATCTATTCAAATTAACCTTCTACGGACATTCCTTGTTTTTCCCCTGTAGTCTTCAATTACATAATAAGAATTTATAAGAGAAGTATAAAAAAACCCCATTGAGATTAAGGAAGTAGAAAGAATCATAACATTGATATTGCATCGCTGAGGCAACTCACACTATCACGAAATATGTATATGTAAAAAACAATACTCTCGTAGTTCAATATATTTTTTTATGATTTGACAGTACATAGGTTCGTTTTTTTCATTAGGATTATTTAATAAACATTAATTACTCAACAATTTAAGTATCGGCGTATTTTATTTATAACACTATAATTAAGGATTAATTGTATCTCAGAAGAGACGAAGAAGAAAATTCTTTTTTTGGAAACCGAATATGGTGATCGAGGCATTTACAGGACTTATGACCTGTCATTGGTTGGGTTAAGCGATCGCTTTATATAATACAACATTCCTCATTGCGCCCTTCTTACGACCACCACGTCTGACAAATTTTTGAAAGATTATATGATATTTATTATATGCTACTATGTTGAGAAACACTTCACATTTTTTAGTTCAATCTACACTAGCGCCATCTATTAAGATTAAATGTAAGCATTAAGCATATTCAGTTTCCAAAAAAACAATTTACATCTTCGTCTCTATTGAGATACAATTAATACTTAAAAAAAATTGTGTAACTCATAATGGGTAAAATCCAGTATTTGTCTACAAGTATTTGTATACATTCAAAAAACAAAAATGTACTTTAATTAAGTATACAAAAATTAGTTCACTACATTTTTATGTTTAATTTAATTCAAAAGGGTAAATTTACAGGGGGGCCTTGTGTATTTTTGTGCCTGAAAGTGGGGGCATGAGTCAAATAAGTTTGAGCTACACTGATCAAGTGGTCTCATTTCAACTGCTTTATTCTATTTTCATCTTTCTTTTGCCAGTTCCATTCTTCGCATTCATACATAAGTTCGGTTCAAGGACACCATTGTAATAAAGATGTAAAGATAATTTTTAAATTGCTAAAAATTTATTTTCGTTCCCCTTGAAATGTTAATCTGAAACACGAATTATGTTTTCTGAAAAAATAACTTTTCTAGGGCAATCAAATACTTACGAATCAGTGATCTTGTCAGAAGAATAAGCAAATAAAAAATTCGCGCAGAAAAATATGTTTTCTCGACAAATTTTCTTAGAATTACGTAGGTGCTTAGTCAATTTTTAATGGATTCTTTTCTCGAAGTTATATTGGGTATGTAAATAAAATATAACTGTTATAGAAAATTTAATCCATCAACTAGGGTAAAAAGTATTTTAAAAAAATATTGTGTATACTTTCGTACGTAAAAAGTTATTAAATAAAATTTTTGTGAATGAAATGAACGAAGCGCGTCTACATGCACCTACTTGCCACGACAGCAAAATGCCGCATCTAGAATTACAAAACTTGAATCTTTTTCAAAAATGATTCAAGCGGGATGGCTTGAATATATAAATTTGCGTCCAGAATCACTTTGATACTAAAACGATATATTGGATTTTATTACTTAGCACTCGTTTCTCTATCAAATTCCGTAACTAATTATTATTTTATATTACTAATATGATTTTGGTTAATATATTGAAAAGCAAAAAACAATAACTTAAAAACATTAAGGAACAAGACTTGCTTCTTATTCTTTAATGTTTTTGATTTGATTCTTGCCGCCATATCGGCGGCACTCGAGTAATACGGCGAACCACGCATGCCGCTTCTATGGCGGCACTCGATTGCAAAGGGTTAAAAATAAAGAATCGACCAGATGGTAACTGTTGTATATTAATATTTTTTCTATGCATATTCTGAATTCAATATATTTGTTGATGGATTTATTCAATAACAAAATAACCTTCCAAGAACTGGACTTGAATAGCTTAATTGAAACGATGTTGATTCTATGAATTGTATCGGTTGAAAAATTCCATGGAATTATAATAGGCAAAGCCCTTGCTATATGATTTTGTAGTTTAATCCATTCGATTTACAGATGCTTATCTCACGAATTGGTGCCTAGTTATATTTGAACAGTTTTAAGGGGTTACACTACCCTGAAATTTTCAAAAACTCAGAGAAGATCAAAAGGGAATAGAGGACATCACCGCAAACAACAGAATAACCTTTGTGCGGTCCAGGAATCGCAGACTAAATGTAATTAATTTTTTATTTATTTAAAGACGCTGACATCATATCGTCACTTCAAAGGTAAAACTCATTAAGTGACATTTCAAATTTTTCTCCTTTTCTTGCAACTTCCGCATCAGACTTGTGAATTCTACGCCAGAAAACAATCACCAAGTGTATTTATTAAAGAATAACAGTTATTCATTAATAAAAACACTTGGTGATTACTTTCTGACGTAGAATTCACAAGTCTGATACAGAAATTGCAAAAAAAAAAAAATTCAAATGTCACTTAGTGAGTTTTACCTTTGAAGTGACGATATTTTCTTTCTATTGCGTTTTTTTTCGAAACTATTTTTTTCAAAACGGTGTACACGATATCTCCCGATCTACTTACTCGAATTGGTTGAAATTTACAATAGTTATTTTTCATAATATTATCTACAATATCATGTAGTTTTTTTTTAAAAATAAGTGTCATGTTCAAAAATAAGATTTTAAACTCAAAACTTAATGAAAATTTGAGTTTTTTTTTTCAAACAGCTGCCATTTCTACAAAAAAATATCTATATCCCTGCGTCGCGTCACTCAAAAGCTATTACAATTCTTCAAAATAAACAATTTGTTTTTTGATTTCGGATAATTTAGTATAAAGAAATCATGTGCACTATCAGCAAACATTTTTAAACAGGCTTCTACATATCGGTTTGTATCTCCGTCATACTTTTCTTTCTATATTTAATATTGTAACTTGTTTATACATGTATAAAATACGTGTATAAAATTACCTACATGTATAAAATACAGATTATTTTATTATATATGATGGCTGTGTTAAAACAAAAAATTATACCTATTTTTCCGAGCGCTAAGGTGGTATCACCCCTTAAGTAACATAACGTTGAAGCAGGTTCCTGGTATAAGCAGGATAAACATCGAATAAATGTATTGAAAATGAGATTAAAAAAAATAAGAATAGAATTAAATAAATATGTGAACAAAATGTAACCTTATTATTATAATTGAATGTTTAATTGTTTTTATTAGAACATGTGTTGTGTACACGTGTACTATTTCAAGTAAATAAATAAATAAAATATATCTAAAACGATATACGACAGAATCCCAAATGTTGGTATAAGAAAGGAATGTGGAGCGGAAGAAGGTATTATGAACAAAATTATGAAAGGATCGCTGCGTTGCGTTGGTTCGGACATATGGAGCGCATGGATGGAGAAAGAATGGTTAAGAAAGTATACGTTAATGATGTAAATGGAGTACGGAGTCGCTGCATACTCCTGCGGGGAAACAGCGTGATTGTTTGTTGTTGTTGTTGTTGGTACTTATGGTCTTGAAACTGTTACACTGTCCAAACTAAAGTGCCGAGAAACTACGAGTGACCCAAAGAGCCATGGAAAGGGCCATGTTAGGAATAAGCCTAAGAGACAGAATCAGAAACGATACGGTGAGAGAAAAAACAAAGGTCACTGACATCATCCACCGGGTGGCGACTCTAAAATGGCATTGGGTAGGTCACGTAGCCAGAAGCTTAGATGAAAAGTGGACAAGAAGACTGCTGACTTAGAGACCGTGGACGGCAAAGAGAAGTGCAGGGCGACCGCAACTACGACAGAAGGATGATCTGAACAGACACGTCGGAATAACCTGGATGCAGTCTGCACAGGATAGAGTTACATGGAAGCGAATGGAGGAGGCCTTTGTCCATGAGTGGACGGGAACAGGCTGAGGAAGAAGATGAAGAAGAAGTTGTTGTTAAAATATTATAAAATTTCTAGAAAACAAACGTTTTCATTCATATTAATTATGTAATGTAACAGGTTTTTCATTGTTGACAAAATGATTTTTCATATTGTCTTTGCGAGATCATGACATGCTTTGAAACATTCAATACTGATTAATGAAATATATTATATAGTTTGATAAGACCATACAATTCATCATTTACAGTATTAGGCAAGTGTCAAATCAAATCTGATAGGAGTTACAAAAAATGTATACAGTTCAAAACATATCAGACCAGCTAGGCTGTAAAGTAAATTCGTCGAAATCTCAGTGTGGTTGTTTTGTATTCATACAGCACCCTTTCGCATATAACATGCGTCAAAAGAGAATTTCTGTTAAGGTTTCTATATGGTACGGTCCACTTTTTGTATAAACATATACACATTCCGATCTCCGGAGTACCTCAAGGAAAATAATTAGACCATTTTTTATCTTTTATCTACAAATGAAGAATTCGAATAAAAAGCGTTCGTTCTTAATTTAAGTGCTTCTGTTCGTCATAACAAAAATGGTTCTAAATTCAAATATGAGCTGAATATTATCAATGTAGACGTTTTAAATTCTGGGGTAGGCAGAGAGGATGAATCTCCACATTGTTCTATCCTGGCATAATTCTCGCGCCTCTTCTACATTCACACATCGTGACATGCACGCTCGTCGATTGTTCCTACTTCGAACATGGTCGCCTTTCAGTAATTGATTAATTTGGTCATGCCATGTCTTCCGTGGCCATCCTCGACTGACCTTTTTCCATTCACACTACTTAAATATATATTTTTTACCATTCTTCCCTCATCCATTTGTTCCATACGTCCGAACCATCTTAGTGACTCTTTCTTAATTTTATATATCACGCATTCATCCGCTTTACATTCCTTTTTTACTTCATCATTAGATATTCTATCATATATTGTTTTTCGCACATCCTTCACTTCTTCTGCCAACTCCTAGCTTCACTTCCATACATAAGGGTCGGCACTAGAACTGCACTGTGCACTGCCATCTTTGCTTCAGTCGATATATTTATATTTGCGGTAATGACTTTGAGTGCACCATTTGTTTTGTTTCAAGCTCCAACGCTTCTTCCGATTTCTTTCTCCATTCTTCCATATCTTGTAAACGTGCTTCCCAGATAAACAAATTCGGTAACTTGCTCTAATTTCTCACCTGAATTTATTTCTTAAACAAATATGCATACATTAACTCATGACTATGCATTCAATCCAAAATCTCATTGGTTTGAAAAAGCCAAACTGAACACAATATCTTTACATTATTTGACGGGTATTTTCAGAACTGTAATTATCCGAAACCGGTCATGGGTAACCGACTAATTCTATGTCACTGTGGTTACCAATTTTTCCGTATTTTTTAAGCATTTATTAAACGGTTTTCCGCGGGTATGTACAATCCAGGAATACTTAGAGCAATGAATCATATCTTATATTATGCCCCAAATTACTGCACACAAGCGCTTCGAAGTTCTCCTGTATTGAAGCCGATTCGTCTTCTAAACGAGATGAAATTGGAAATAGACCTCTTTATATACAGCATAAACCATCGGCTGTCCCTCGTGTCCAGGGAAGACTGTCATTCACGGTTGTGGGTTCGCATGTGGCTGAAGAGCCCGATCCTGGACTCACATATTCTGGTACATCTGGGGCAGGGGAAGGCGCTTGTAATGGAGCCGTCACCGTCTCCCAGTGGTCTCTCCTTTCTCCTCTTCCTCCTCTCTGCGACGTCGTATCTGCGCTGTGCTTCGAAGTCTTGCGTGCCTTTATGTACTGTTGTTCTCCACCTAGGTCTATCTTCTGCAGTCTTTTCCCAGCAATCACAGTCGATGTTAGTCTTTTGCAGGTTTCTTTTATTGAGTTTTTGAAGCGTTTCCTCTGACCACCATGTGAACCGTTCCCTTGGGTAAGCTGAGAGTACATAATCTTCCTTGGTAGTTATAAAGCATAAATACTGACTTTGTGAACACCGTAATTCTCTTCTTCTCTTCTTCACTTTTGGTAGACTCAGGAGTCTGTTATTTCAGACGGGTCCTCTTGAGACGCTGAACTCCAGCTTTCTCTCCACCGTTTCGGGGGTCTTTCTTGTCGGCGTTGTCCGTTTGGCGTTCCATGGAGAGCTATGTGTGGTATTCTATTTTAGCTCATTCTTTCTACATGTTGATGCCAGTATCGCCGTCTTTGACGTCCCCATCTGACCACATCTTCGACCTCGCAGATTTCTCGGATTGCTGTATTGCTAAACACCGCAATGATAATGATAAACATGTCGAGAAAAATAAACTCAAAGTGGAAAAAAACAGCGTTTTAATCAAAAAATTCGTCAAGAAGATAATAATATAAAAACATTATCTTCGATTTGAAATAGCACATCAAAACAAGAGCACAAGAGTAATGAACTTGCGTTCAAGACAAAATATTTTATTTACTAAATTATGGTTCACTTACCTTTGAACTCTACAGTTCCATCAGTTTGTTTTCTTTTCACGAACATAATAATAAGTAAAATTTCTGTCAAGTTATTTAAAATGTACTAATCCTACAGATTGCGCCTCGCTACATTTTAAGCTGTTTTCTCACGAATTTCACTTTAAGATCATACCTTCATCTCACTTCTCATACAGACGACATGTATAATAAATATTATTATATGAACGCGTTTCAACATATGTACATCAAAATGTTATGGATTACGTACTGGGATTTGTAGTACCGAGATTCATATTGTTTTGATAGGCAGACATCTCAAGACATGTTACTGGAGTTGTTTGCGTTGGGTCGAGAGGCGATGAAATCAGACATCGCGTTTTACACCGACTACTTATCCATCCACATCACGGCACAAAAGCAGGGGTGGATACTCCCATTAAGATGTCGGGACTTTTCCCTTTAGGCAGAGGTGGTCCCCTCGACCGGAAAATGTGTTCATATTAATGGAAACAATTAGGCAATAACATATTTTGGAACTTCTACGCATTAATTTATTACATTGTAATAGAGTTACTTCGGTACGATATATTTATTATTTTTTTATTATTTATTATTATTATTATTTTGTGGTACATGAAGGAGTATGGTAGCTATTCATGGCTCTATCCCACAGCGTTTCTTTTGGGAATGTTGGGGTCTAATTCTCTGCAGCTTCGAAGAGACGGGTATCTCATAACCCATTTCTTAAGACTAATTAGGGGATATTTTGAAAACTCAGCCGTGCTGGAGGGTGTAGGTCTTTTTGTTCCCGACAGATATCTCCGACAGCGACAGCATTACCGGTTACCAGAACTAACCTGCCTCTGGTGACACCGGTGGGAAGAGCAATTAATCTGCTGAACGCGGTCTCCTCGAAGATCGACGTCTTTCAAATTAGTAAAAGTACGTTCAGAAGGGAAATACTCTTGATTCTGGAGAGTATCTAGCCTTTCTAATGTTAAACCATCTCTCATGCGTTTCTGGCAGTATAGGTACTATACACAATATATTATTTCACCTGTTCTCAATAGATGCCTTAAAAAATAATTTTAAAGTGTCTGTTCATGAAATAAACTGATTTGATTTAACATTTCGTCAACATTCATACATTGTATCATGCATGCCCGTCGATTTATCCGACTCGCTTAAGAAGCGCTGATTGCTAAATATTGTTTTAAATACAGCGTCCTAATAAGTTTATATTTTTAAAAATTGTGTATGAAAAATCTTTGAGTTATTAAATATTAAACCAAATTCATTTGAAAAGTAACTAACTAACTAACTAACCATCACGCCGTCTCCCCGAAAGGGTATGCAGAAAGAATGGACTGTCACACTTTAACCGATGCGGCACTCCATCCTTCTCTTTTCGCCCCGCGGGAGACGCGGTGTGATGGGTTGCGAACCTCATCGCCACCAATAGGCATCTCCCGCGCACACTTCGATCGTCCAACACCCACAAAACAAATCTAAAACAAATAATATAAAATACAATGATATAAAATAAAATAACAAAATAAAAATAATTTAATACAAAATGTTATTTTTAGATGGGGCACATTTGTCTATTTAATTTATGTTCCACGAATCCACCGTTTTTTTTTTATTTAGCACATAATGTAATAACACATAATGTTTTTCCGATGTTTGAAAAGTACAAAGAATAAATATAAAAAAAACAGGTAATATTTCAAATACACCAAAAGTTTAAGATAATATTTTTTTTCAAAAAGTTGTACCGCTTGTCTAAAACTTTCCGCGGTCGGTGCGGGCTGCCTGTCCGCCCCTGAGCGGGGTACCTACCTCCAAGGCGGTTATTAATTTAATGCTCCCAAATCTGTTGAGAGCAGGGGCAAAAAACGGTTTCCTCTCAACGGTGGGTTCATCATTTGGGTTCGGTTCCCCGTAATGTGCGTGATGTAATTTTTTTTCCTGTCTTAAGTATAATGATCGGATTCCTCCGCTTGGGTACTCGTCTAATGTTTATTTACCTTGGTAACCTGCCTTGATGCCTCGGTAGCTACCAAGACACTCGTGCGACGGCTAATTTGTTCAATATGTCGTAAGAATGATTCGCTCATATTGTCGCGTTGATTAGATTATGTGAAACGAGAAATTAAAGTAAAAAACATCGACGTATCTGCTTTCATTTATTTATTTATTTGACATAAACGCCGCAAGTACGTGTAACATAAATTAAATAAACACAAAAGTCCGGATCGTCCATGTCAACATGTGCAACATCGAAAAAAAACATTATGTGTTATTACATTATGTGCTAAATTAAAAAAACGGTGGATACGTGGAACATAAATCAAATAGACAATATGTGCACCATCTAAAAATAACATTTTGTGTTAAATTATTTTTCTTTTGTTATTTTATTTAATATCATTGTATTTTATATTATTTGTTTGAGATTTATTTTGTGAATGTTTTACGATTGAAGTGTGCGCGGGAGATGCCTATTGGTGGCGATGAGGTTCGCAACCCATTACATCGCGTCTCCCGCGGAGCGAAAAGAGAAGGATGGAGTGCCGCATCAGTAAAACTGTGACAGTCCATTCTTTCTGCCTACCCTTTCGGGGAGACGGCGTGATGGTTAGTTAGTTAGTTAGTTAGTTAGTAATGATGGATACAGTGAGTACATATCGTGAGTACATATCGCCCCGCGAGTGTAAAACCGAATTAAGTGCAAATATACATTTTGGAGATATGGGAGTTTAAAGGTTTCACATTGCTTGGAAAACTGTTTTTTTTTTTTAAATAAACCAATGATTTTCGGTTTATAGGTATATAAACTGAAAGTCATTGGTTTATTAAAAAAACAGTTTTTCCAAGCAATATGAAGTCTTACTCCCATATCTCCAAACTGTATATTTGCACTTGTTTCGGTTTTACACTCACGGTGCGATATACTCGTATACACCGTGAATAAACATAAGATGACAACATACAAAATGGAGAATGGCATACTAAATTACAAAAAATACAAAGTGCAAAAATACCAACCCAGAAATTCGTTCAACCTATTTTAATGACTGTTTGAACAATTTATTGTTGTTTCTTGAACAATGATGAAGGGGAGGATACAGCATTGACTTCAGGATGGGATTTTGCTGTACCCTCCAAGAGTCGTGCATTGTCAAAGTGAGAAACGCAATTGTTGCTGTAAAACCAACTGCTTAATTAATTATAAACTGTTAAATTACAAAAAAAACTTTGTTTTATGTATCACAAATGTATTTTTATTTTATGCGACAGCTGTTTTGTCAATCTATGTTGACATCATCAGGTGTTACAATAATGTATCAAAATATATCAAATTATTCATTCATTCATTCATTTCTCGGCGCTACATCCCGGTGTGGGACTTGGCCTCCACTGACTTCTGTCTCTGGCCATCTCTCTCCATTCTACAGCTCCTTCTATTTCCTCCCAATCTCTCTTTATAGTCAGTACGTTTTGTCATTTTACCATAAATAGACTGACGTCAGAACAGCGCTTGCAAAGTGTGCAAAATTATTTTGAAAATCATAGTTCGGTTCGCCAAACTTATCGTGCACTACGTCCATTTTACAGTCGACATAATCGTCCACCCGAGCAAGTGATTCGGAAAACCGTGGATCGTTTTCACACCACGTGTGTGTAAAACGCACTCACAAAGACGACAATTGTCGATTATTAGGTAATATATAACGTCTAGTTCATAAACATACTTGGTGTGAGCAATACTATGTCGTTTCACACACGACATTGGAGTGGTAAGAATTAATAATATATAAATTCAGTAACCTCCGTGTTAAAATGTTGAAAGTACTCTTACACGTAAAACTTTTCTTCGTAATTAGTACCTGCTATTAAATAATCATTATTTGGCTATAATTTGCCGTTAACTATAACCAGGTTTATATAATCATTGATATTATACGGAATTCTCAATAATACTATATAATTATGTCCGAAATGGAAACAAGTTTCGTTTAAAACCGAAAATATGTCAAAAATCTGTCTTGAATATGTGAAAAATCTGTCCGAATAATGACGTACGCGTCGGCGGGCTAAAGAATTTACTTCGATTTTCGAACTTCGAACATGGAATACAAACGAGTATGTATTAAAAAACGCCTTTTTTTGTTTTTACATTGATTTTTTATTATTCTTCTTTCTGTGTCCTGTCAGGTCTCCCTAACGTTGACTATCACCTTCATAGTAATGACCTGGGGAAAAATATCCCAGAGTGGTATCCCCTTGCCTTCTCTGGAGAATTTTCTGTCGGGGTTATCTTCCCTTAGCTGGGTGTATCCAGTTTTATGGCGCTGGAAGCTCGCCATTCGTCCTCTCACTATCTGCTATGGCACTAAGTATATTTGCCACATTGCCCGGGGTTCGCGGGGTCTTTAAAAAGACCTCTCGTGGACGCTAGAGAGTTGGACTTGATAGTAGTGTTGCTGTTGTAAATGCAACATGGCGCCTTACGACATTTTGTAGAGGCATATTTTCCAGCAAAACATACCCCGTCATAGCCCTACTACCCTTTTGAACCCCAGCCTTACTATCCTTTTGAACCCCTTTTTATTATTATTTATATGTACAAAAATTATAAATAATAGTGAGAAATTTGTTTTGCCATGCGAAGGCATTCTCAAACTAAACCTAATCGCTAAATAGTGTCTACTTATAAAATTATTTCAAATAATTTTGAGTCATTAGAACCCAATTACTGTATACAATTTATTTTAGCTATTACATTGATTCTCATGACTTGTGATATGTGACAATCTATCGCCATTTTATCTAGCATTTAACCCCTGCGGCTCACTTCAGCATCTTCATTTCTGCTTCGTCTAGCCTCTGTTCTTCTTGAAGCCGCGAAATAAGATGCCAATTATTATTTTTATTTATCTTTCTCTTTTGAAGGTATGCAAATAAGCGAGTTAAGATATAATATATTCAGTAAAATAATCTTCGTCATGTTTACATTATTAAATTTGTACGTTTGCAAACATTGCGACCTTTCTGCCTATGTACAGTGTGGGGGTATGAATATATTCACAGCATTACTTTCTTAAAGTGCTACGAGATGACGAGTTGCTTTCGGGCGTCTTACATACAAAGACGGGGCACTGTGGTCCTTTTTATTCAATCTAGAAGCACAAAAATACGAACACACTGGACGCAGTGGACGAATAACATATTTTTTCTTCTACGAGTATACACACTTTGTGTTGTGGATTCATATTTGTACAAATATAACTGCCTTTCGTATTTTTACAACACTTTTCACAGACATGTTTTGGTTGTAACCCAACCTTTTTCGATGTACAAAATTTAAATTTTAAAAATTTTGTTCATCGAAAAAGTTGGGTCACAACTGAAACATGTCTGTAAAAAATATTGTAAAATACGAAGTGCAATTATATTTATTGAAATATAAATTTATGTTTTTCAGCATCTTGTGAAAAACCGTGTAACTTGTCTTTCTCACTGACGTTTTGGAGATCGTTGCTGTCGCCATCTTAAGGGTATTTTTAGTACTTAACTATCTTAACCGTCGCGTTGCCATGTGGTCAATTGAGTTTCCACTGCCAATTTAAAGTTGATTTTCTTAAAACCTATGGACCCTAATATTGTAAAAAAAAATGTAATCCTCCATTGAAGTGTTCTCAATATTTCGTAATAAAAAAAAGCAAAAAATTACTTCCTTCATCCCAAAAAAAAAAATTTAAGACTGCCCTCACCTTCATTCGTGTTAAGGTAGAATTTGTTTTGCTAATATTTACAACTTTATCAAAAGTGACAAATACTTACTCGCTGTTTTGAACGTATTATAAATTATATGTTGGGCCTTTTCTCATAGGTACGTAATAATACTGACTGTGGACGGAAACGCAGCACGCAACTTAATAATATCAGAACTGTGAAAATATTAACACTTTACCAAAAGGGATAAATATTAATACGTACTCGTTGTCTTGAACGTACTATACATTTTGCCTAGGTGCCTTTATCGTACGTAAAATTATAGCGCCACGGCGCGGCGGGGCGAGACAAGTTCATACTTGGTGTCAGTTGATCATATGCTGTCTCGCATTCTATATCGGAAATCGCATGGTTCCAGAAAAAAAAAATAATGATACGTTTTTCAAATAATTCATATAGATTATAATTATCGATCTATTTCTAATGAAATTCCCTACAAGATGACATAAATTAAATTTTGATTCATCGAGTCATATGCTTGATATTTAGATAAAGTTAGCGGTAAACTGAATTGACCACATGGGAGCGAGCGTTTTGTTTTGAACAAGGTACGTTAAGGGTTAAAGATGGAGATCCAACGATCTCCGAAACATCGGTCGAGAATGAAACGTTATATGGATTTTTTCAAGATTGCAAAAATACACATTTTTACAAGCCGTGAAAATCTATTGAATTAAAAAAAAATTGTTTGGACAATATTACAGTTTCAAGACCATAAGTACCAGCTGCCCAGATTGATCTAGTTTGAATTAAAGACTTGTGATAACTGTCTTTAATGAGATACAAGCACCCTAATTGACTAGAATTGTTTTGGCAGAAGATCAAGATTTTTTTTTATAATGAATGACATTACTAACATAAAACAGTATATTTTTTATGTCTTTTGCAAAATTTATTTTTCTTTTTCTAGTGTGGGATTTGGCCAATCCTCTACTGGTCCTCTACTGGCTCTACTGGCTCTCCAAGGCTTTCTAGTTTTTCCAAGACCTCTCCCATACAGTTCACCAATATTTTTCTTGGTCTGCCTCTTGGTCTCTTTTCGCGCGCATCTGGACATAATCTTCTGTGCTCTGTTGATATCTTCTTCTTCTTTCCGTGTCCTGTCAGGTCTCCCCAACGTTGACTATCACCCTTGAGTAGGCCTCCCCGTCCTGGGCAGCTCGGAACAGCTCCACCACGGTCCTCAGCCCCGTCCATGCCAGGAAACCCTCCTTCTCCCAACACCTCGTCGACCCTCAATCTTACCCTCCAAGATCAGATGTAATAGTGCGTACTTTTCGCCTCTCAGAACATGGCCCAAGTAGGACACCTTACGGACTTTGATGTTGATCTGTCGATATACGGACAATATATTTGTATATGTGAGCTTTGTACGAATTAAGAATTTTGAGTAGCTAGCTTGTACAAAACGGGGCAGTGTGCGGTGAGTCTAAGAACTCTGGTTATTTAAATTTTAACAAGGATTTAACGTTTTGCTTCAGAGAGCTTATAAAACTCCGTTTAACGACGTATGTATGTATATCCCTTCCATCAATATAAAAATTCCTGTCTGTTATATTATAATATTTTTACGGCAATTTAAACTTACCGAAGAGTTTTTTCTTTGTTGTGAATGAGAGTTTTTCCCTTCTTTGCCTTTATGTCCTCTTTAGAGATGAAAATAAAACTTGGTGTAAAATTTGTTATTCTACGAGATACTTATACCCCCGGAATTAATGGGGGGAGCACTTTCTTTCAATAATATTTTCAAATTTTCTTTTTTCCATTTTCCGCCGTCAAATTTTCTTTCATTTAGTTTCAAGAGTCACAAGAATACTTATTAAGTTATTTTATGTATTATGATTTAGCTGTACGTGTTATGAAATTTCAACACGATAAGAATAGATTCAACATAGAAACGACCTTCTTTGCAGAGTTGCGAGATCTTTGATGACCTTCGTTGCTGAGTAGCAGATCTATTACTGCCACACTAAAGGTTCCAGATTCGATTCTCGGCGGTGGCAGTGTGATTATTACACTGATTTTATCTGGTGTAGAATTCGCGTGATAATAAAATGGCGATAGATAAGCTACCTATCTTATGTCATGAGAATCAATGTGATAGCTAAAAATGAAACGGTATACTGTAATTGGGTTTGAACGACCTGTTGTATACAATCTATATATATAAAACAAAGGCGTGTTAGTTACACCATTTATAACTCGAGAACGGCTGGACCGATTTTGATGATCTTTAATTTGTTGGATTTGTCTCTGTCCTGAACAGCAGAACAACTATTAAAACATCGGAAAAAATAGATCGGAGTGCATCCCATCATGTGTATTATATTCATATGAATGTAATTCAAATACTTTTCATTTTGATTTTTGCACATTTTTTGTACTTAATTCATTTTGAGTATTCATTTTAACATTAATAATAACTGAATTTAATTCAACTAATAAGTTAACACAACATTTATTGATTCTGAGGCGGTACAAAGTTCGCCGGGTCAGCTAGTATAAAATAGAAATAACTATTACTGCCTCTTAAACACAATTTAATTATACTTTCTCTAAATATATTATACTATATATAATAATCAGACCAATCTAACAAATAGCCCTAAACTAAACATGTTCCTCATTTAAAAAAATCAAAATAATCCATTCTAATAAGACCCAATAAGACAATCAATTCTGTTCTTTCTTTACATTCTGGTGTGAGATTTGACCGCAAACTATTACGAACAACAACAACAAACCATCACGCCGTTTCCCCGCAGGGGTAGGCAGAGAGAATGGAACGCCACACTACTCTGGCAAACCTCTCTAGCTTCCTCTACATTCATACAACGAGTCATACACGCACGTCGATTCCTTCGACTTCTAATATGACCAACCTTTAAAATTTTATTAATTTGGTCATGTCATGTTTTCCTCTGTCTGCCTCGACTTCGTACCCTATTTACTATTTCGAAATAAACAAATTTTGAAATACACTTTAGACAATTGAAAAAATTTCTACCGTTTCAACCTGAGAGTTGTTTCTGTGACCTTTGCGATGCTTTAGCGTGAACGAAATCGGTTTGTTCGTTAAAACAAATAAAGCTGTTTAAAAATCTATACATATTTTTGAATGAGTTGAAAAATTGAGCCACTGAACCAATTAGTAATACAAATTCTAGGCTAATCAATATTTCATAACGAGTTAATTTTTTCCCCGTAAATTAAGCCCACCAATGTTGTGCTTGACTGTTTTTTCAAAAGCTTCCATTGTTACGTCACGAGCAGCGAGGAACTTTTTTAAAAATACGCAATTGAAAGCCCCAAGAGTCGGCTTTAATCGTTTTTGAAAGTTGAATATGGAAACGTTTTTTAAAAAAGGAACTCAGATTCATCACGCAATCTTTTTTTTTGATTGACATAAGCGTCTCATGCAACATGGCGGTATGCCAGTGGCGTGCATGTTGTGAATGAATTACCAAATGACATATATTTTTTGTTCGTATTCCTAATTTTTATAACAAACCGACATTACGTGTGAGTTATTAAGTTTTTAGGGCTGCAAATCAATATTTAAGAGATATTAAAGCTATCTTATTATTCTTCTACTTTCGGTGCCGTGTCAGGTCCCCCCAACGTTGGCGATCACTGCAGCAAAGGCATCTCTATCCTGCGCCACTTGGAACAGGCTCTGAACTCTTGTTATTCCTGTCCACTCTTTGATGTTCCGCAGCCAGGACAGCTGCCGTCTACCAACTCCCCGCGTCCCTCCACTTTACCCATCAATATCAGTCGAAGTAGGTGGTATTTTTCTCCCCTTAGCATATGACCCAAATATGAGACCTTTCTAATTTTCACATTCTACAACCGCTTTCTATTGGCTCTGACTCTCTGTAGTACGTCTGCATTACTGTCCCTATCGGTCCACGGTATACGGAGCATTCTGTGGAAAAAAACAGTGTTTTAATTCATTCCAAAAATCGTCATTATGGAATTCCACAGTGTTAACGCATTAAGTTAAAATTATTAATACGAATGAAAACGTCAGTGTTCTAGAAGTTTTTTTTTTATGGGAATGACATGTTTCGCCCTTCTAAGGCATTACCAAACATGTCATTCTCATAAAATATAATAAAACTTCTAGAAAACTGACGTTTTCATTCGAATTAACTATTTTATATGGAGTTTTACATCATTGTTCAAGAAACAATAAATATGCCTTAAGTTTATCTTAAATTATAATTTTAATCTTAAATATAGGTTAAAACTCAGAAATAATTATTGAGCAAACACTTTATATTACTTTTTGAAATCGCTCATAATATTCCGTATTTAATTACTTAATCGTTGAAATAATTATAGTCGAATTCTAGTGGATTAGTTATATTAAGGCGTATGGTGTTTGCGTTTCGGCTACGCCAATGGTTTGCCTGTTCGTGTATCAAATACTCACGTGATCTCCACTCAAAATTACTAAAAACTACAAAAATATGTTAATGAGGCGTCGGTAGCCCCGTTAAAAACACGACAGGTCTTGTAATGAGCCTAGTGGGGGAAACTTCAAAATAAATAACCCGAATTGCAAATATAAAAGTCCATTGAAGTTTGCCGCGGGAAAATTATGCCTTGAAATGCCCAAGAGGTACAAATTCAAAAATTAATACAACGTATAGACATAAAATAATAAAATACTTTTGTGTATATAGAGATATACCATATGTGAGGCTGAGTATATTATAAAATTGAGTATACAGAGAAAGAAGAACTGGTTCTGCCATTTACAAAGAATGGACACAACCAGACTCCCCTATATTGTACAAGATAATCAGCATCACGGGATTTGTCATCTTGAAAAACCTCCTAAAAGATGGAAGAACAGGTAAAAATCCACCTCACACGAGGAGTATTTTACCCGTTCTCAATAACTTTAATTGTTGTTTGTATTTTCTTTTGTTACTGTATTTGTAACTGTTAATGCAAAAACTTTGAAAATATCCGCTAAAATTGGAGACAGAGGGGAGCCCATGGTTAAATCTGAAGTTTGTTAATATATATTTTCATTAAAAGTGAAACAGTTTTTATCAATGCAAATTTTCAGTAAGGACATGAATTCAACAATAACATTATTATTACAACATAAACAAAGTTTATGCATTAACAGTTATTAAATGTTAAAGTATCATAGTGTTTCGGCCAAAACAATGGACTAATTAAAATGATTTGATTTGATTTGATAAAATTACACGAAGGCAAGTAGGACTTTGAAGCACAGCGCACAGACGAAGTCACATAGAATAAGAGGAAATGAAAGAAGATGTCTTCCTCGGATTCGAGGGGCAGCCGATGATGATTATGATGATAATGTATAATCATTATAACGACTTTACTTTTTATGTGAAGTTGGTTTACCGTAAATTACGTAACAAGACAAAAATTACTTGTTTTTTCAGAAAGACAGGATATGCGTGATATGCCAGTCTATCCTACACTATCACAGAACAGTCAATTTCTACTTAAACACTTTCAAGCCAGATACAGATATTCTTATTGCGTTGGTATTTTACTTTGATGACAGTGTGATTGTCACACTGTCTTAAACCTGGTGCAGAATTCAAGTGACAATAAAATGGCGATAGATTAGCTACCTATCACATGTCGCGAGGATCGATTTGATAGCTTTACCCTTTACATCGATTTGGCTCGTGCTGTAATGATGTAAAGAGCGATTCAACAAAACAATAATATTTCCTAAATCAAACCATCTCTCATGGTTTGATTTAGCCTGGTATTAAAACTAACTTTCTAACTAACTAGAATGAAAGTAGAATAAATGCAGTAGAAATGAGATCTCTTAGACGAATGTGTGGATATTCTGTGTATGATAGAGTGTCGAATGAAAATATAAGAAGTGAATGCGGTGCGAATGATGGTGTCATTAACAAAATAATGAAAGGATCATTAAGATGGTTTGGACATATGGAAAGAATGAATGAAGAAAGAATGGAAAAAAAATATATGTTAACGATGTAAATGGAACCAGAAATAGAGGAAGACCGAGGAAAACGTGGCACGATCAAATAAATCAAATATTGAATGTCGGCCATGTGAGGAGTCAGAGAAATCGACGCGCGTGCATGACACGATGTATGAATGTTAAGGTAGCGAGAGAAATATGTCAGGAAAGAAAGGTGTGGCAGTCCATTCTTTCTGCCTACCCCTCCCCTTCGGAGAGACGGCGTGATGGTTAGTTAGTTAGTTAGTTTTCTAACTAACCATCACGCTGTCTCCCCGAAAGGGTAGGCAGAAAGAATGGACTGCCACGATTTTCTTTCCTGACATATTTCACACGATTCCTCAACATTTACAAATCGTGTCATGCACGCGCGTCGATTTGACACTAACTCCTCACATGGTCGACATCCAATAATTTGATTTATTTGATGTTGCCACGTTTTTCTCGGTCTTCCTCTGTTTCTGGTTTCATTTAAATCGTTAATATATCATTTTTTTACCATTCTTTCTTCATTCATTCTTTCCATGTGTTCAAACCATCTTAATGATCCTTTCATTATTTTGTTCATAACACCATCATTCGCACCGCATTCACTTCTTATATTTTCATTCGACACTCTATCATACACAGAGTTTTACACATTCGTCTAAGAGATCTCATTTCTACTGCATTTATTCTACTTGCATCCTTCTTTTGCCAGTTCCATGCTTCGCTTCCATACATAAGGGTCGGTAGAAGAACACCATTTTGCATTGCATTCCATTATTTCTGCCTACCCCTTCGGGGAGACGGCGTGATGGTTATTTTTTTTATTTTATTTATTTATGCAGTTTCGTTCTATATGACATACGAGTATATAACGAAACTGGATATTTATTTCTTTTTTGGTACTTAGTGCCTATTTTACGTTAACAATTCAAAAAATTGAGCTGGGTTCGGGTAGATTATATTCTGTGACGGCAAAAAATGGCGTATCTGATGAAGTTAAGGAAACACGTAATATATGAAAACAGTGGGAAAAATATTGTGCAAACTCCAATAATGAGAAAATAATAACGATAGTACAATTTTGGCCTAATTACCGTCAGAGGAAATTCTTTTTCTACAGCGGCTACTGTATCTAATGTGTCCGTAGTCATTACTGCTAGAAGTGGGGGCAAATTTGTTATTGACCGAGTGATGTAATAATTGGGTGGTCATGTTTAATATCTTATGTGAACGTGGTATTCGAGGTATGTTCAAATAGTATCGCAAATTTTGAATTTCCGCGGGTTACGTGTATTCGATTTTTTTGTAGCGTTATGTCTTATGTCTCTCACTTATGCCGACAAGTTCGGCCATTTTGAATGTTCAGTTAATTTTTTACAGCTGCTTGTTTGCACGTGTTTTTGGCTAGTCTTCGATTTGCGCCCATTCCAAAAAATCAATCAAAAGTATCTGTTTCAATCTTTTTTTGAAAAACAAAATTAAGTGGGCGGACGCATTCCGAATGTTTACTGTGGCATATGGTAAAGCTACCTTGGACCGAAGCAACGCTTATCGGTGGTACAAAATGTTCTCAGAGGGCCGAGAAGATGTGAACGACGAAGAGGGTGCCCGAGCAGGTCAACAACAGACGAAAACATTGATGAAGTGACGAACATAGTATTGGCCAATCGTCGAATCATCGTAAAAAAAGTTGCTGAGGACTTAAACATATTGATTGGCTCGTGCCATTCGATTTTTACCAATGTTTTAAGCATGAGACGGGTCGCCGCGAGATTCGTACCAAAATTGCTTAATTTCGCATCGTTGCTTGTGCGCGAATTTTTGGCCAAAAACAACACATTAATAATGCCACAGACAACGTTTTCCCCAGATCTGGCCTCCTGTGACTTTTTATTGTTCTCAAAACTGAAGAAGCCCATGAAAGGATGACGCTACGCTACGATTGAGAAGATCAAGACGGCATCGATGGAGGAGCTGAACAAGATCACATAAAATGATTTTTTGAAGTGCTTCGAGGATTGGTAAAAACGTTGGCACAAGGTGTATAATATCTATCTGGTGGGGATTACTTTGAAGGGGACAAAATATATTAATAAATAAATAATTTTTGAAAAAACACAAAATCGCGATACTTTTTGAACAGACCTCGTATATTGATGCGTTTGTTGTTCAGGAAAAAGTTATCTCGGAAAGTTGTGAGACCGTGTTTAACAAATACGATACATTTTAAAGATATTTCTTTGGCTCTTCAGCCCTGCGTGGACTTTCCTGAGTTCTGGACTTTCACTCCTCTGGTCTGACTCCCAACAATTGCAAGTTCTTCAGAACATCGTTCAGCCAACGAAGTCGCGGACTTCTCACGCTGCTTCATCGAATGTTAGTCCCAACTAAGCCGTTGGAGTTTTATAAATTTGATGACGTCCGGTTGGTTGTATAGTTCGTACAGCTTAGAGTTAGGCCGGCGTCGTCATATATTATCCTCGCGGACTGAGGCAAAAATTCCTTTTAGGATTTTGCGATTTCGTTTATTTGTTTTTTTTTAACCTCGGCCAATCGTCTCGACCGGACGTTGCCGTTTTGTGAAGTCACTTGCCCCTTTGAGGTGGTGCTGATTATCTTGCTGGGGGGAGGGAAGACTGATCCGCAATGCCGGACCTCGTCCCCCTTCTCCTTAGTTCAATTGCATTATTATTTTTTTCTCTTAAATATATATAGTATAAACTTCCTATGTTACCTTGTCTATTCCACATATTAAACAAATTTCCTTATTTCCCCCATCCTGCATTTTTTCTCCCCCCTCCCTCTTATGCCTCCTGCTGTGCATTATTTCTTTTTTTATTCTTTCTCTAACACATGTTTTTTATGTATCAATTGTGTATTTTCTTTTGCTGTATTGCTATGTGTGTACGGCGGGACATCGAGGGATAGTAGCGTAGCTTAAATGTGGTCTGGGTCCCCCTTGGTTGCAATTATACATACATTATTTTTTTTTTAAACGTAAGTCCCGCATGGACGGGGGACGGGCCTAGAGAGTGCACGAGTGAAGCTGACGAACAGTAACAGCTTCGGGTAAGCGGAGGGAGCCCTCTATGGCTCGGCATATAAAAAAAAATACGCGCCCAGGTCTCCGCTCCATATATCAAGACTGGCATAACAAGTTTTTTTTACTACATATAAAAAGTTTTATTTTCTTCGATATATGGATGGATTTTAAACATTGTTGGAGGCCGAAGTAGCATTTGTTGGTTGAGGTGATCCGCATTTTTAGTTTGTCACTTCTTCTGTTATCTGAGGATGTTGGGCTTCATCGTTCGTTTCGGAAAAGTTTTCAGAGATCCCAATGTGCTCAGCGTCCTATACAACGCATTGGTTTGGAGCAGACTCGAAAGTGTTTTTGTCATATGGAGTCCTCACGAGGCGAGATATTCCGTTATGCTAAAGAGGGCTTAGAAAAAAAATCTAAGGTATCTCTAAATGAGGGAGTATGGTAGCTATCCGTGGCTCTATCCCACGGCATTTCTTTTGGAAATTCTCGGGACCAACTCTCTGCAGTTTCGAAGATATGGACATCTCATAACCCATTTTTTTAGATTAATCAGGAGATTTTTCGAGAACTCAGTCGTGGTGGAGGGTGTTCGGCTTTTCGTACCTGAATAATATCTCCGGCACAGATTGTTTTACCAACCGGCCGCCAGAATCAATCTGCATCTGGTGACACTGGGGGGATGAACAGTTGCTGAACACGGTTTCCTCGGAGATCGACGTCTTTCATATTAGAGGAAGGAGTTCAAAAGACAAATACTGTTGACTTTCGAGAGTATCTTGTCTTCCTAACGTCGAAACACCTCTCATGTATTCCTGGTATCATAAGTGATCGTTGACCATAGGTACACGAATTCATTGACGCTTTCAATGGTTTCAGGTGCCCGATTCATTGCTACGGACGAATACATTTTAACATAATATATCATCAGTTGATAGTTAAGTAATAAGACATTTTACTATTCTATTGTATATTTAGTTTTGGCAGCTCGCTTACATCTTCCTAATAAAATAAAATAAAATAGATATTTTTATTTGTTTAAGTCAAATATTTCAGGTCGCAGGAAAAACAAAAATCAGTGTTCTTGAAATAGAACAGTAATATAAATATGTTTGTGAATTTTTTATTCATGTTCTCAAACAAAAACACTCAATTTAAAATAAGAAATGCTTTTGTATCGGTAAACAAAACAGTAAATTGTTTCTTTTGAGTGTACCCAAAATGGTAAACAATATTACGTATTTTCATTTGTTTATGCTTGTCATATTATTTGTTTCGAATTATATAAAGCATAATATTATATTATTACGTGAAATTTGATAACAGTGTGTTTGAAAAGTTTCGTATATGTAATGTTTCGTAAACACAAGCAGAAAAAAAACATCACAGATTGAATGGTAAACAAATTTCCTGAACAGCTTATAATTTATTCAGAGCGGATTCATAAAACATAAACCGAACAAATTGCTTGTCAAACAGCGCCCGGCTACGAGTTTAACTTGTAACGGTGAGTTACGCTAGATCTTTTCAATAACGCTATCTATGACGGAAGTTTACCCTGCATCGGACCGAGGTAGTTTCTAGTTTCTGGAACAAAGACAAGGAGGAAAATTATTTCTCGACCTGTTGAACGGGGTGGCTACCCTCCCAAGATGGCGACGCGATAGCAGAAGGGATGAAATAAGTCAAATAGTCAAGTGGGAGAGTGGAATGATACAGTGAGGCTGTCGGAGATGAGATTGGCTAGTTGTAGGGTTGTTGACCGGCCGCGGGTACGAAATGTATTCAGGGGGTTTTAAATGGTGTAAAAAGTTTAGGGGCTGTCTCTGAAATGAAAACGGTGAAAAGAGAACGTTTTTTGAACATGTTTTTTCTTATATTTATTTGAATAATCCGGGTTTCGTATCTATCATATTTCATCGTATGAATTAGTTCGAGGTTTATTTGCAGATAAACTATGATTAATTATGGCAAAATTAATCTTTTAACCAAATGACAAAAAGTCTTCTTCTTTTCCCTTGCCTCTTCCCGTTACTCGGGGTCGGGTTTTCTTATCATTTGGCGCCAGGTGTTTCTTTCGTAGACAGCTTCCTCCTTAAGGCTTAGAGCCTTCGTATCCCTCTCCACATTCGTCAGCCAGGTAGATTGAGTACGTTCCATCGCAGGCAAAGCCCCCCGAGATCGGATCAGAAATGAAACGTTAAGGTCTGTCTATCTGTGGTGTTGAGGACATAGTAAGATGAGGAAGAAGTAGAAGGCGCTTTTGGAGAAACCACGTAGATCGCACGGAGAATACAAGAATTGCAAAAGTTGTAAAATATGAAAACCCAAGCAGCAAGAGATTACCAGGAAGGCCCTAAAGAGATGGAGAGATGGCTGAACATCATCATCCCATGACAGCCGACCGTCACAGACAGGTCATACGACCCAAACTAAGATGAATAAAAAGAAGAGCTATTCACGAAAACGGCGCTATACAAATTAGCCTAATTATTATTATTATATAAGAATTAATAATGAAATAAAAACGATGTTTTTAAACTGCTTCTACTTTTGCCTTTATTTTGATAGCGACTAATCCATCAGTCTGTCGATGCCAGCAAGCCTGGCGAAACCGGTCGCTGAAGAAATAAATACAAAAGTGGAAGTAGTAATTATTAATTAAAAGGAACTTCCATCAAGAGATTTAAGTTAAATCATTCGATTATATTATTTATGTGAAAAATGTATACGAAGTCCAATAATAAAAATTGATTAAATTCTTGGTGTATCGATTCTCGATAAAAATGAGTTAAATTAATTAAATTGTCTCGATCTGTTTAATCTATATTCTTCAATCATCTCGCAGTCACACCATTATGATACAAAATGAACCATTTTGATTCTGATATCTCCTCTTGTATAAACCAGGCGTCCTTGTATTTACTTTCCAATTAATTAATCTTAATTAATTATATCAGTAGGTTGCTTCGTTCTATCGGATCTCGGGTCTTTACTCCAGAATAGTGGGATCCCTTATATATCCTTGCAAATTTGTGTACGCTTTATGTAACATGAAATGGCGTCTCTTTTAAACAAATCCCGTTCGATAAATCAAATTAATACGAATCTTCTTCAATTAGATCGTGTGATCTGTTGTCAGAAACAAACATCTCCTAAGATTATCATAAATGAAAACATTGCGACCTACCTTGGATATCTTATATATAGAAGAATACCCAACGAAGGGATTTACAGATCCTGCGACGACCTTCGTGGAAGAGCATCGAGACCTCTGACTACCATACCGAAGGTTATGGGTTCGATTCCCAGCGATGATAGTGTGATTGTCACACTGCCTTTGGTCTGGTGTAGAATTCATATGACAAGAAAATGGTGAGATGTCATGAGAATCAATATATTCTCGTGTAAGCTAAAAATGAATTATTAATATTTTTCTTTTTTATATACTTCGTTTACAACAATAACTTAATTTAAAAAAAAAAATTAAATATCAGACATGTTTCGGACAACCCGGTTCATCCTCAGTGATATTATTAAGATATTAAAAATATTATAAAATTACAACATTTTGAATGTATACAAATACTTGTTGACGAATACTGGATTTTACTCATTGCGGGTTTTCAATTCAAGGATTAATTGTACCTCAATAGAGACGAAGATGCAAATTGGAAACAGAATATGGTGATCGAGGTGTTTACAGGACTTATGACCTGTCATTTATTGGGTTAAGCGCACGCTTTATGCAATACAACGTTCCCCATTCCACCTTTTCTTATGACCACCATGTCTGACAAATCTGAATCTCTAATCTCTATCGTCCGAAACATGTCTCATATTTATTTTAAAAAAATGTTAATAAGTGTTGTATATACGAAGTTAATAAAAAAAGAAAAACACAAATAAAACATTTACAACACAATGTATGGCGAACATAGAAGAAATAGTTTTCTGATTAAAATTAAAACTAGCTAACTAACTAACCACCACGCCGTCTCTCCTAAGGGGTAGGCAGAAAGAATGGACTGCCACACTTTTTTTTCCTGACATATTTCTCTCGCTTCCTCAACATTCATACATCGTGTCATGCACGCGCAAATTAAAATTAAAATTAAGAAATTGAATATCTATTACTAATCTCTTCTTCTCTGGTTTCAATCCTGGGATTGGTTTGCAGCAATTTCTTCTATTCTTCTCTTCCATTCTTCACTGTCTTGTCCGGCTTTTTTGAAATCTGCATATGATGAGCAGCGTACGTCCAGCAACAGGTCCTCCAGGTACTCTCGGTGTGGGCGTCCCCTAGAGTTTGTCCCCTCGGTTATACCCTCCATTAAAGCATGCAAGAGGACTTTTTTTCGTATTACATGGCCGATCTATCTTGCATGCCTTTCGGACAAGGTCCTGAGCAGGTGCCTTCTTCCTTCGATTCTTTGGAGAACCTCTTCATTTGTGATGTGGTCTCTCTAGGAAATTCCTACTAATCTATAAACAATGTAATAATTTTTCCAATGTTTTTCGTACATATTAGCTCACAGTTAGATTTTCATGTTTATTTTTCTATATTTGTTCGAGTTATGTAAACACACAAGAACATGATATGGAGCCAAGCAAAGAGAATAGATTCATATGTAGCTGGCGGAATAATAACATATCGCGGTTGGTACCTACACCCCTCACCAACTTCGCGCACTACCTACCCCAGAAATTCGTGTAACAATAATAAAGCCCGCATTATCTGGCTGAAACACAGATGTCGCTAGTACCCTGAATATGAAACTAATTAGCATGTTGGATAACAGAGCTGTATATCATTTTTGGTGTTTTGTTAGGACGCCTCTGTCAGGTATACGGCCAAATGGATACCCTAAAAGCCAGCGGCGGCCACTGGAATTTTCCTCAAGCCAAGTGAAAATAAGATCTTCATTTTCTGGTGTGGTGTCAGGTTCCCCAAACATTGTCAAACACCGAAGCGAAAACATTTCTGTTATAGACACTTTCAACAGGTTTTCAATTCTACTCGTTTCTGTTTTATCCCTTATATTCCGCAGCCAGGATAACTACCTTCTATCAACTCCCCGCCGTCCCCTATCTAGCCTATGATGGTATTTTTCTCTCCTTATCACATGACCACAACAAACAGCAAACTAATAAACTCCAGTCTGCGTTCAACGCAGCAGCAAGACTGGTAAGAGGTGTGCCGAAGAGTTGTCACATAACACAGCATCTTGAGGAGCTCCACTGACTGAAATGTTCAGATAGGATACAATACAAGCTCTCCTGAACGGTCTGCAAGGCGTTGCATGGTATGGAACCAGCTTATATATCTGAACTCTGCATCAACGAGAACCTGAATGCCAGACAGTCTACACTCCATTATTAAACTCCATTATTAATTAATAATAGTAAACACGATTGTTTGGTGGTTTTACTTGGATTTAATTAACATAAATTATATAAATAGTGACAAATTTCTTCTATGTTTTCGATACTTTGTGTTGTACATGTTTTATATTTTTCTTTTTTATATACTAAGTTTAAATTTTTTTAAATTAAATATCAGACATGTTTCGGACAACCCGGTCCTTTGTTGTAAGTAATTACCTGAACCCCAATAAGAACTTTAAATGATTATTTTTAATTTAATATTTAATTATACTATTTGTTATAAAAAAAACAAAAACGTTCTAAAATAAATCTTTATAACATCTGTCAAAACTGATCATATTTGTAAAAAAAAAAAAATCTTTAAATATCTTTATAATATCACCGAGGAAGGACCGGGTTGTCCGAAACATGTCGGATATTTAGTTTTTTTTTTAAAGTTAGTGTTGTATACAATGTATATAAAAAAGAAAAAGACAAATAAAACAAATTTATCACTAATTGTATAAATTAAATCCAAGTAAAACCACTAAACAATCGTGTTTACTATTATAAATTAATAAAAGCAATATTTTTTATATACCGCCACTGCCAAAAGATATCCTTAAGAGTCAATTCCCTTTCCGCGTTATCCCGCAGCTGTAGAGCAATCTCGACTGAAATTCATTGCGTCTCAATGGTGTTACTAGAAGAGTAATAGATGTAACAATATGCAGTAAAATAATTTTCAACGTGGTAATACTGCCGCTTCAGCGAAACGCGCGTTTGGGGGATTGGCATAATTCATAGAAGTGCCGGAAAAATTAATATGCAAAGGAGACATCTGAATATTCGGTCCTTTGCGAAAATGTGGCTCCAATGCCATATTACTAATGAATTAGTTAAGAAATTAATGTTATTAAAGTGTTAAAATGGATCAAGGTAATTTTGTCGAATCGCTTTTTATGTTATGCTGGAGAGGGTTCAGAAAAAAATACTGAGGTATCTCTACATGAGAGAGTATGGTAGTTATCCGTGGCTCTATGCCACGGCATTTCTTTTAGGAATGCTTGGAACTAATTCTTTACGGCTTCGAAAAGATGGGCATCTTTAAATTAATCAGGGGATATTTCGAGAACTCGGCCATGCTAGAGGGTGTTGGTCTTTTTGTACCTGATAGATTTCTCCGACAGCGAAAGCACAGATTGTTTTACCTACCGGCCACTAGAACCAATCTGCCTCTGGTGACACCAGTGGAAAGAGCAATCTTCGACAGCGTCAGCACAGACTGTTTTATCTCCCAGCATGCAGAACCAACCTGCCTCTGGTGATGCCGGTGGGGAGAGCAATCAAACTGCTGAATATGATCGCTTTGGAGATCGATGTCTTTCATATTCGTGAAAGTACGTTCAGAAGACAAATACTCTTGACTTTGGAGAGTATCTTGTATTCCTAATGTCGAACCATCTCTCATGCGTTCCTGGTATTATATATTTATTATGGTTTACCTGTTCTCAATAGATGCCTTAAACTATTATATTAAAAAATGTTTGTAATGTCTTTTGAGAAAAAAAAACTGATTTGATTTGATTTGAATTGTCTGCTGAACGCGGTATTCTCGGAGATCGACGTCTTTCATATCATTGAAGGTACGTTCAGGAGACAAATACTCTTGACTTTAGAAAGTATCTTGTCTTCCTAATGTCAAACCATCTCTAATGCGTTCCTGGTAATATGTTGTATTATTATAATATTTTATCTGTACTCAATAGATGCCTTAAAGATTTTCCTGTTTGTAATGTCTTTTGAGTAAATAAACTGTTTTGATTATTCAATTGTAATATATCATTCATGAGCGTTGTATTTTAGGACCGACACTGATTAGTAAAGAAAGTAAGAAAACGTTTAAAATAATAAAGTACATTTTTATTTAAGCCTGACATGCACTATCTCTTGCCTAAATCTACACTAAATCTTCACGTTTGGATAAAAAAAAACAGCTGAACGATACCGTAAACCGTAAAGCCATTGCTAAAAAAACAGTTTGTCTATTTAAAACGTTTATTTTCTCTTACTTGGAAGTCTTTTTGATCGCTCCCTTATTCCCTTCCAGTGATGCGGTAGGCAAATAATTGGTAGAGATGTGCCGACTGCATTATTAACCGGTTCAGTTTTACAAAACATTAAAAAAAAATCTGGAATTTTAACTGTTTTCGTCAAAAGGAAGTTATAGGAGATGAAAAATGAATCATTTACCACAATTGTGCGGCTTGTTTCAAATAAAATAAAACATCACGCCGTTTCTCCGCAAGGGTAGACAGAAAAAACGAACCACAAACTACTCTATCCTGACAAACTACTCTAGATTCCTCCACATTCATACAACGAGTCACACGCGCACGATTCTTTCGACTCACTCTGAATGTAGGCCTCTTCCAAAGCACGCCACCGCCCCTTATCCATTGCCGCTCCCATCCATCCATGTCCAACAATCCTCTTCAGATCGTCGGTTCAGCGGGCAGGGGGACTTCCAACTCTAAGGAATCCTGTATGCGGTCTCCACTCCAGAACCCGTATTTCTCATGGGCTGTCGGCTCTACGACAGATATGGCCAGCCCACCGTCACTTCAGCCCGCCTATCTGCAGAGTCACCTCAGTCTCCTTGGTTTGTTGTCAAATAAATTCGTTTCTAGATCTGTCCCTCAAGGTTATTCCAAGCATGGCTCTTTCCATGGCGCGCTGGGCGACATTAACATTACCAACCTTTACAATTTTATTCATTTGGTAATGCCATGTTTTCCTCGGTCAACCTCGACCTACCTCTAGTTTCATTTGCAGTAAAGGTGGTTTCGCACTACAGTTGGCTACATTTACAGCCCAGATATATAGTCCCAATTCAACATAATATTACATACAGTTTAGTGGTAATAACCACGCTCTCTGAGGTAAAAAAAACGCAAAAATTGTTCTGCACACTATCAGAGAATAACAGTCTCGTACGGTGACCAAACAATTGAACTATATTCCAGTCGAATTCTTACCTGGGAATTATACAAGATTGAACGATAATTGAGCATCGAACAGAACACCGAGATCTTTGGATGTAGAAGCTCTTTTAAGCTGTACCCCATCCATAAGATAACGAAGATATCGACTTTTTGTCCCTAATAGATATCTCCGACAGCGACCTACCGGCCGCCAGAAACAACCTGCCTCTGGTGACACCGGTGGGAAGAGCAATTAATCTGCTGAACGCGGTCTCCTCGGAGATCGGCGTCTTTCATATTAGTGAAAGTACGTTTAGAAGGCAAATACTCTTAATTCTGGATAGTATCCTGTCTTCCTAATGTTGAATCATCTCTCTTGCGTTTCTGGTAGTATACTATACAATATATATTTTTTTACCTGTTTTCAATAGATGCCTTAAAAAAATGTTGTAATGTCTGTTGATGAAATAAACTGATTTGATTTGTTTTGAAAGTATAATGTGTTGTTGTGCTTGCTGCTAGTATCTGAGTCAGAGTATGGAATGATACATTGATGATAAGCCGGTTCCATCGAACCGGCTCAGTGACGCAAGGGGACACCCTTATAAATTGGGCAACCTTTCCTATTTCCTTCCCTCACCCCATTTCTGTCTTACAGCCCCGTCTTCTTATATACCACCCTAGAGGCTCATTAAAATTCTGACATTTCTTTTTCTATACATAGACCCATATGCGGGTGTTATAAAAGAGAATTATTCATATTATTCGTTATTCTGCGGCGCGACAATCAAACCATACTAGGAATAATTTTATTTGATACATAATTTGTAACACGAAATATTATATTATTCTGGGAGTTAAAAGGCGGAAGACATTTGAAGTACTACTAATAATATGTAAAATAAACGTTCTCTCGTTTGATTTTGTATGAAAATCTGGTTTTAGAAGATTGGGATCCAATTGGAGTTTTGAATCATACTCATGTTTTTTTTTCTTTTCTAATAATGGTTTTTATACTCTACAATTTTGAATGCAAGATAATGTATTGTTTTTTTTTGTTGATTTATAATATAAATGATTTGAATCATAAATGTAATTCTCTTTTTCTTCTTTTAGTGTAGGCCACGTGGCCTGTTCTTTTTCTTCTTCGTCCTCACCCTATTTCTCTCCACTCTGTCTTGTGCAGGCTGTATCCAGGTTATTCCTACATGTCTGTTCAGATCAGCCTTCCACCGTAGTTGCGGTCGCCCTGCACTTCTCTTTGCCGTCCACGGTCTCCGAGTCAGCAGTCATCTTAGTTATTTTTCGTCTGAACTTCTGGCTACGTGACCTGCCCATTGCCATTTTAGAGTCGCTACCCGGTGGATAATGAATGTGACCTTTGTTTTCTCTCTCACCGTATCGTTTCTGACTCTGTCTCTTAGGCTCATTCCTAACATGGTACTTTCTATGGCTCTTTGGGTCACTCGTAGTTCGTCACCAATCGAATATTGTGTCCCAAATATTCTAGGAAATTCTCGATTCTTGTGGCCTGTTATTTAAGAGGAATTGGCCGCCTACGAGGTTGATTTCGGGCCGCGATCGATCTCTTTGGTGGTCTGCCCGGGGGTCGTCTACCTTGGAGTTGGCGGTGCAACGCAATGAAGAGGAGTCTGGAAGGATCCATTCTCCTCACGTGTGTATTCCAGAATATTCTCCTTTGCCTTCCCCACCTAACGACATCATCGACCTTGCATATATCCCTTATATGGGAAAATAATGAAAATACATACAATAACAAAATAAATAAATATTTAAGTTTAATTTGCTTTATTAGTACCTACGTGATTAGCGTGTTTTTGTTTGTCTTTTTAGACTATATTTTTTTATCTGCCCACACTCTCTATTTTTTCTTGGTCTTCTACTGCCCCCCTGAAAATCTCAAACGCCCACAAGGGGGCGTTATCGCCCACTTTGAGAACCTAGGGTCTAAAATAAGAGGAAGAAGAAAAAGAAGTAAAAGAAGTTACTTAATGCCTTTATAATGCAAAACACGTTATTCCAGACGTCTTCAATGGATTTTTACATCATTTTTCAAGAAGTATTTAGAAGTATTTCATACACTTACTTTCTATAAAAAAGATTAACATCTAATAAATATTATGTTATCTTTTTTTAAAAATCGTTTGACTTGATTCCGATGAAATAAATAAATAAAAAAACACTCAAAGGAAATTAAAAATATCGCGATACGCAAAATGTCGGATTCTTCGGCTGTTATTACACTTCTCCATTACCTTTTACATCACGGAGGAATGAATATTTCATTATTTGCAGAGGCACTTACGCCTGTAAGAAAAGATTGAAACATAATTTGTACATCTTGAATAAAATATTTTACCTGGAATTTTGTCGAAGTGATTGTACTCTGAATGACTTTTACTTGGGCATTATTTTTGTTTGCTTCCTGAACTTTTGTAGATAAGCTTGCTGATTTTATATGTATAAACAATTTTATAAAAATCAAAGGATTTCTAACAAAAAAATAGCCATTTTATTATCACATGAAGTCGAAGCTCTTGCCAATCTGTCATTAGGATCTTCATTATATTTATCATTTATATAATTTCTGTTAACTTAACTATTATATAATTTCTGATTTTGAAAATTTGGTTTGGTTCATGTGGTACTCCCGTAAATTTGAAGATATTTCGTGTATAAGGGAATTGTTTCGGTCAATTTGATTGTGGCCGCACTTTATGATAGTTAATTGTGACACAAAATACGTTTTCACTGTTTTGATGTTAAAGTTTTTTCGTTAATAAAAAGAATTTTGACAGGTGTAAAAATAAAATTTTCATTTGTTCCAATGACAATTTGAATAAATTCTTCAATAATATTTTAAATTTTTTGCTTGTGTTGGATTATTTTTTAAGTGCCTAATTACAGTTAATAAAAAAACAGTGGATGACGTGGAATAAAAATTAAATAAACACAAATGTCCGGATCGTTCAGCTGACGACAAGTGCACCATCTAAAATAACATTATGGGTTAAATTATTTTTATTTTTTATTTTAATTTATATCATTGTATTTTATTAATTTGTTTAAGATTTATTATGTAGATATTGAACGATCGAAGTGTGCGCGGGAGATGCCTATTGGTGGCGATGAGGTTCGCAACCCATCATACCACGTCTCTCGCGGAGGCGAAAAGCGAAGGATGGAGTGCCGCATTGATTAAAGTGTGGCAGTCCATTCTTTCTGCCTACCTTTTCGGGGAGACGGCGTGATGGTTAGTTAGTTAGTTATTTAGTTAGCCTCTAACTAACTAACTAACTAACCATCACGCCGTCCCCCCGGAGGAGTAGGCGGAAAGAATGGAACGTCACACTGTTCTATCCTGACATACTTCTCTCGATTCCTCTACATTCATACATCTTCTCATGAACGCACGTCAATTAATCCGACTCCCCACGTGACCGACATTTTATATTTGATTGATTTGATCGTGCCACGTTTTCCTTGGCCTTCCTCTATTTCTAGCTCCGTTCACGCCGTTGACAGTTACCATTTTCACCATTCTGTTTTCACTCATTCTTTCCATGTGTCCAAACCATCTTAATGACCCTTTTATTATTTTGTTCATAATACTTTCATTTGCACCGCATTAACTTCTTATACTTGCATTTGACACTATCATTTACAGATTTTTTTTATTATTTTATTATTTTTATTTTTTATGTTTGTACACAACAGGTAGTTTGGACCCAATTACTTTGTAAAATTTTTTAATTTTTAGCTATTATATTGATTCTCGTGACATGTGATAGGTAGTCAATCTATCGCCATTTTTATTGTCACGTGAATTCTACACCAGACCAAAGACAGTGTGACAATCACACTGCCATCTCCGGGAATCGAACCCAGGACCTTCGGCATGGAAGTCAGAGCTCGTAACCACTCTGCCACGAAGGTCGTCTTTTATCACACATTTGTCTTAAAGATCCCATTTCTACTGCATTTATTCTGCTTTCATCCTCCTTTTGCCAGTTCCATGCTTCACTTCACTACATAAAGCCTCAGATGAGTTTAAATGTTTTGTACAATGTACGAGTATGTTCGTATGGAACCCTTGAACATGCACGCATTCAATTTATCAGTCACGTTTTACCTCAATTTCCTTAGCAAATTGTGGTTTAATTAAACTGTGTTCCATAGTGAGATGGGTTACGCATAAGATATGAAATATATTACCTACATACATCATTTCACAAAATTAATAATACCATGTCTTCTGAGTGTTACAGGTGAGTTTAAAATTTCAAATTCGAATGTATTCAAGTTTTGATATAACATAACTAAGCTTCTAAATGAATAGACTATTTAATTTACATTATGTGGTATACCTTATTTCCGTTTCTTCTCTGGTTTTTCCGACCTTAATCGTCGCGGAGAATAAAGTGTCAAATAAAGTTGATGAAAATATCCGTTTTCTATAATATAAGTTTAGTTATATTGTATGGAAGTTACATTGTTTACGATTTTTAATGAATCAAAATACTGCTTTTTCCAATTTTTTGTTTATTTTTCTCGACATATTTCGAAGGCTTTATACATTCATTATCAGGAGAACGATGTTAACAACTTATGTTTATCTAAAACTGTCATTTTTAACCTTGAAATGCATCTATAAAACAACGTTTTGAACAATATAGAATACTTTTTACGGATATTTTGTGTTGATGATATGGTTACTTTCTTTTAAGAGTATTTTATAAGATTGATATATTTAGCCTAGGGTAAATAAAAATTGAATTTTATTAAATTATTATTTAAAATAAACTTCTATCGAGAGAGATTTCAGTTAAATCATTTGATTACCAATTGCTAAGGTAATATTGAAAGAAAATATTTTGAAGTTTTTAACAATATTAAATATACCAAACAAGTTTTGAGGACTTCCGAAATGAAGACACCGAGGAAAATACTAGGGAAGACACTGAGAGATCGCGCGAGGAACACTAAAATAAGAGAGATATGTGAGGTTGAGGATATTATAAGATGGAGCAGACAGCGAAAAAGGGACTGGTACGGTCATGTTCAATGAATGGACACCACCAGACTCCCCTATATTGCATTGCATAGTGTAATGCTGTGGTGCAGCCCTCATACTAAATATGTTTTTTTTTCAACTAGTTCACAAAACGGAGGAAATCTACAGCGCTTTTGAGATGGTTAATTCGAAAAATGGCGCTCTATAAATTATCCCATTTATAATTATTATTTAATACACAACTTATATTTTATAATTGCCAGATTGAATGAAAATGTACTAATGTGTTTGTTTTATTTGTTTCAGGTAAGTTTCATCATTTTGATCATTGCGAATTCTGCTAACGGTAATATAATATTTTATAAACAGTTCAACGAGTTTATTTCGTCCTCCCGATGATGAAGGTGTAAGCCTTCGAAACATGTCGAGATAAATGAACTCAAAAATGGAAAAAACAGTGTTTTAATTCATAAAAATTCGTCATTATGGAATTCCACAGTGTTGACGCCTTAAGTTTATCTAAAATTATATTAATCATTTTTTGTATTCGCCTGTGTTGAAATCATGTCCCAAATATGTGCCTAGTATATTATATTTCCGACATATTTCCGCAGAGGCCGACTCAATTCAGTTAATTAGTTTCCCGGTAATGAATTCCTTTGACTTTGAATCCTGAGGAGATCAATCAGCCCCGTCTGTGGTGACAGGTGTGCAGCCGGCTTAGCTGGAAACTGCGATAAGGATATATCAATCATCTCATTCGGTTATTGTAGCCCTATCGAATGGTCGTATCCCTTCTAAGGGACAAGTCGAATGGGCGTTCGATTGGTTACAAATGTTTTGTTAGTTCATATTCGCGTCAGTATATGGTTCAGTTTATGTATATGAGTCTCAATTTACATGAAAACATAGGCATAATTCGTATCCCATTTTAAATCATAAAAAAAACTAACTAACTAACCATCACGCCATTTCCCCGGAGGGGTAGGCAGAGAGGATGGATCGCCACAATGGCATATCCTGGCATACCTCTCGGGCTTCCACTACATTCATACGTCGTACCATGCACGCACGTCGATTATTCCGACTTCGAATGTGGCCGCCTTTTAGTAATTGATTAATTTGGTCATGCCATGTTTTCCTCGGTCGGCCTTGACTTTTTTTCCCACTCACGCTGCTTGTGTACATTTTTTTAACCATTCTACTCTCATCCATTCGTTCCATATGTCCAAACCATCTCAGGGATCATAATATAAATTATTATAAACACTTTCGATGGTTCGAACATATGGAGCGCATGGATGGAGAAATAATAGTTAAGACAGTATTCGTTAATTATATCAATGGAGTACGGAGTCGAGGCAGACCGAGGAAAACATGGCATGACCAAATTAATCAAATTTTAACTGTTGGTCATGTTAGAAATCGGAGGAATCGACGTGCGTGTATGACTCGTTGTATAAATGTGTAAATCTAGAGACGTTTGTCAGGATAGAGTAGTGTGGCGGTCCATTCTCTCATCCTACCCCTGCGGGGAAACGGCGTGATGGTTTATTTGTTTGTATAAACACTTTGAGTTCCGGCCGAATACACATAAAACTAAGTCTAGATAATCTTAAGGCGTTATCACTGTGGAATTCCATAATGAAGATTTTTTACGAATTAAAACACTGTTTTTTCCACTTTTGAGTTTATTTTTCTCGACACGTTTCGAAGGCTTACACCCTCATCACCGGGAGAACAATATAAACTTTATATCGTATATGTTGTTTATACTTTATATCGATATTCGTTTATATCGTTCTTTTGATGATGAAGGTGTAGTAAGCCTTCGAAACATGTCGAGAAAAATAAATTCAAAAGTGGAAAAAAAAAAGTTTTTAAGATAATCAAATTATTTTACTGAAATCTCTTGGCGGAAGTTGATTTTAAATAATAATTAAATAAAACTTTTTTAACTACTTCCACTATTGTCTTTATTTCGACAGCGACTGGTTTCGCCAGGCTCGCTGGCATCGGCAGACTGGTCATTAAAAAAACATAGTTTTATTTAATTATTATTTATGGAAGGCACTTACACTCAAAGTCACTGCAAATAGAAATATATCCATAGAAACAAAGAGTACACAATGGAGTTCAAGTGCCAACCCTCATATATAGAAGTGAAGTTTGGAGCTGGCAAAAGAAGGATGAAAGCAGAATAAACGCCGTAGAAATGAGATCACTAAGAATAATGTGCGGGAAAACGCTGTATGATAGAATACCGAACAATAGAATAAGAAAGAAATGTAAGGCAGATGACTGCATCATGGATAAAATTAAAAAAGGATCCCTGAGATGGTTGTGACATATGGATCGATTGGATGAGAGTAGAATGGTTAAAAAGTTGTACACAAGCAAAAAACATGGCATGACCAAATGAATCATTTACTAAAAGGCGGCCACATTCGAAGTCGGAATAATCGACGTGCGTGCATTGTACGATGTATGAATGTAGAGGAAGCCCGAGAGATATGCCTGGACAGAGCATTATGGCGATCCATCCTCCCTGCCTGCCCCTGCGTGGAAATGGCGTGATGATTAGGTAGTTTTTAGTTAGTTATTATTTATAGTGTTTTAATTTATAAAAAAATCGTCTTTATGGAATTTAATTTGGACCATTTTTTAAGGTTATCAAAATATGGCTAACTAACCATCCCGCCGTGTCATAGAAAGGGTAGGCAGAATAAATATTATGACAGAATCCATTAAATAAATTCATTTTTCTGTATACATTAAACGAGTGTCGCCTTCTTTATAGAAGCGGGAGCCAGAATTTCATCAACAGTGTATCATGCGATATAAATCATATTCCCGTCATCGTGAGGGTCTGTGTACGCGGAAATAAATATGATGACGAATGTTCATGATACCCTCCACACGAGGGTGGAGGTTAAACGTTTGGGGGCTGTTAAAAAAGCATATTGGTTTCGTTATAGTACAATAAATTTTCAGCGTTTTTCATTCTATGAATTATTATGAATTTTCATAACGATTATTTCACATTCATTATGCTGAATAACTTTTGGAATACGGTATAAATATTAATAAAGCTTTTTTATACAGCAACTAGCATGAACTAGAATGGCAGTGCACAATGGGGTTCTTCTACTGACCCATATGTATGGAAGCGAAGCATGAAACTGGCAAAAGAAGGATGAAAGTAGAATGAATGCAGTAGAAATGAGATCTCTTAGACAAATGTGTGGATGAAAGTAGAATGAATGCAGTAGAAATGAGATCTCTTAGACAAATGTGTGGATAGAGTGTCGAATGAAAATTTAAGAAGTTTATTTATTAAATTTATACACAATATATTATTTTACCTGTTTTCAATAGATGCCTTAAAAATAAATTTTGTAATGTCTATTGATAAAATAAACTAATTTGATTTGATTGATTTGGTTGATTTGATTGCACAAGACAGAGTGACATGGAAGCGAATGGAGGAGGCATTTGTCCAGGAGTGGACGGGAATAGGCTGAGTAAGAAGAAGAAGAAGAAGAAGATGAAGGTATCCTGTACACAAACACATGTCAACTTTCCATACACTCGAACGTCTATTCATGAACCTCTCCCGGCTATAAACCGGGAGATTCGGGCAATTAACTTTGAAATACGTTATCCCTTGATTTGATTTTATGATCTTGGGAGCTGTGATAAGCTTTAACCCTAAGCTACTTACTGCCTTACCACGCATTACGCGTCAACACTATGAAATCCCATAATGCATATTTTTAAACGTATCAATTGTTTCAGATTTGATTTTGTATTGTTCATTTATATCTGAAAAAAAAACATTCAAAGAAAAATATATTCTACAATTCTACAATTTAATTTATATACTCGTATTTTTAGGACGAGTTTAGATATATGCTAATACATTTACTAAAATCGTCAGAAGAATTTTTTTCACTTGATATATTGTTTATCATAATTATTCTTTCAGTGTTAAAGTTTTTATAAAGAATTTTGACAGGTGTAAAAATAAATTTTTCATTTGTTCCAATGACAATTTGAATAATTTCTTCAATATTATTTCAAAGTTCTTACTGGTTAAGTGCCTACTTACAGCTAATTTAAAAAAACAGTGGATACGTGAAACATAAATTAAATAAACACAAAAGTCCGGATCGTCCATGTCAACATGTGCAGCATCGAAAAAAACATTATGTGCTAAATTAAAAAACGGTGGATTCGTGGAACATTAATTAAATAGACAATATGTGCACCATCTAAAAAGAACGTTTTGTGTTAAATTATTTTTATTTTGTTATTTTATTTTATATCATTGTATTTTATATTATTTGTTTTAGATTTATTTTGTGGGTGTTGCACGATCGAAGTGTGCGCGGGAGATGCCTATTGGTGGCGATGAGGTTCGCAACCCATCACACCGCGTCTCCCGCGGAGCGAAAAGAGAAGGATGGAGTGCCGCATCAGTAAAAGTGTGACAGTCCATTCTTTCTGCCTACCCTTTTAGGGAGATGGCGTGATGGTTAGTTAGTTAGTTTTTCTTTCAGTGTTATATCAGGTCCACCTGACGTTGAGTATCACTTGAAACTAGGCGAAAAAACACTTAATACGGATGAAAACTTCTGTTTTCTAGATGTTTTGATATATTTTAAGGGAATACAATATTGAGTTCTGCCTCACTAACGTCGACATATTTGGGATCCATCTGAGATACTTATATGTTATCTTTTAATTTCATATAGATATTGTATTTTTGTTTTCCGTTTTGTATCCAAATGAGTCGTCTAATTTTTTTTCGTTTGTTATGTCTCATTTGTGTAATAGAAAAAAAGACACATGTCGACTTTCTTAGGCATAATTAATTAATAAGCAAGCGAGTTCAGTTAAATCGCTTTATTAAGGGAAACATTGGTCAGACGGAGGTTAGAAAAAACAGTTTAAGGACTCCCTAAAAGCGAATCCCAGTAGCACTTACTTACCTGTAGATAATGAATGCTTGGAAAAGACTGCGGAAGACAGATTATAGTGGAGTATAATTTTTGATAAAGGCGTGAGAAGTAAGGAGAGACCATCGGGATATGGTAGTGACTTCACTGCCAACATTTGATGCGATCCAGGATTGGGTTATTTAGCCACACGAGGCCCCTAACCGAGAAAGACAGTCTTTCGTTAATAAGGGGCATAGCCGATTCTTACTTCCTATGGCTATAAAACTCAATAGTTTTAGCCTCCTTTAGGATTTTCCCCCAAGCTCCTCGATCCTGTGTCTTTTACTCCCAGCAGTTCGGTTTGTTCAACCTAGCCAGATCCGTCAGAACATTTTCCATTAGGCACTGTCTAGGCCTTTCACGACGTCTAACTCCGGTTGGTCTAGACGCGTACAGGGTCTTAATTGCTCTGGTCTCTCTGGTTCGGCATACGTGCCCAATCCATGCTAGGCGACCGGCTCTCAGCCGGACAGCCGATGACGATGATGTATTTAATCACTTCTTCTTCTTCTGCTTTATTTAGGACTGTGTCCGGTTATTTCTCGGAGCCTGTTCCTGAGATACAGATGTCCAACTGTCTCGCCATCTTTTAGGTGGTCTTCCTGCCGCTAGATTTACTGTTGGTACTTTATTTGAGGCTATATTTATCACTCTTTCAGAACATGCTCTTTCCACGTGATCTCTCCAGTAGCGTCTTCTCAGTCGTGGAAATGGATCATGTGGAAAGAGCATGTTAATCTTTAATGTAAGTTATTATATTTGATGACCTTCGTGGCAGAGTAGCAAGAGCTTTGACTGCCATACTAAATATCTCGGGTTTGATTCCCGGCGATGACTGTGTTATTGTAAAACTGTCATTGGTCTGGTGTAGAATTTACGTGACAATGAAATGGCGAAAGACTAGGTACCTACCACATGTATTAGAGCTAAATCAAATCGTATAGAGTAATTTGGTTCAAATGACCAGTTGTATATAAAATATATGAATTTTATATCATTGTTCAAAAAGCAATAAACTAGAACGAACATTTTTTTGTTTTCCAAGAGTTCGAAAAAGTAACTAACCAACTAACCATCACACCATTTCCCCGGAGGTGTAGGCAGAGAGGATGGATCGCCACAATGCTCTGTCCTGGCATACCTCTCGGGCTTCCTGTACAATTCATACTTCGTACCATGCACGCAGTAGATATTCCGACTTCGAATGTGGCCACCTTTTAGTAATTGATCAATTTTGGTCATGCCATGTTTTCCTCGGTCGTCCTCGGCTTCTTTTTCCACTCACGCTGCTTTTGTACAACTCTTTACCCATTCTACTCTCATCCATTTAGGTCTGATGCAGTTATCTGCCTTACATTTCTCACTCTCATCCATTCTGCATTCTGATGCAGTTATCTGCCTTACATTTCTTTCTTATTTCATCGTTCGGTATTCTATCATACAACGTTTCCCCGCATATTCTTATTGGTGATCTCATTTCTACGGCATTTATCATGCTTTCATTTCATTTCATTTATTTATTTAAAATATATATAAAGCATTACAGAATCTTTTTCCTATACACTAAAGATACAAGTTAGAGATACAAAATAATAAGTAATACATAATAGATTGATAAAAGGAGCGAGAAACATAAGATGCATGACAAATTAATAAAATAAATATACCAAACAATTATAATAAATATAGTACTTCCCTCAGATCAACCAAACTATCACAAAATACGTCAAACTCCGAGGTGATACGATTAAGCAAAGATATTATAGGTATATTATAGGTATATTATAGGTAGAGACCTACCGGCATAACTATTGGCAGGTTGGTTCTGCATCGTGGTAGATAAAACAATCTATGGCCCCTTTGTCGAAGATAATTATCAGAAGATAGAAGATATTTCATCCTTCTTTATCCAGCTCCAAGCTCCACTTCCATACATGAGGGTTGGCACTAGAACTCCATTGTGTACTGCCTCTCAAGAGTTCGTACTAATGATTATTGTAAGAATTAGGAGTTATTTATCTAGGAGTTGTTTACTTTTTGAGGCACCTAAGAACAGACAAATGGATGGTTTATTCTAGTATCTATCTAGGACGTTAACTAAGAGAGGTAGAGTCTAGGGACAAGACAAGATGTTAACTAGGCGACTGTAAATCAGCAGTGGAGCACAATATCCACAGACGCGAGTGCTCTAGGGTTAAGATGACAGATGGCAGGGGGTATAATGGGTGTAAAGGTACAAATATACCCTAAAGCGGGGTAAGTTTCAACATGCCATTTACTATCAAGACTTTGGACTATATCAAATGGAGAATACTTCACATATTTGAGTGGTTTTCGTTCGAATTAATAAAATATGCGTGTTTTTAAATAACATTTGAAAAACGTTTTGTTTTCATAACATTTTTTACACTTTTTTTTACGTACTTTTTATACAACACTCACTTTTTAACAAATTAAAATTAAATATCAAACATGTTTCGGACTACTTAACCCTTCCTCCGTGATATTATATGGATATTTAAAATATTATATAATTGTTTACAAATATGGTCAGTTTTGACAGATTATATGTTAAATTTTTTATAATATTTTAAATATCAATATAATATCACTGAGGAAGGGCTGGGTAGTCCGAAACACGTTTATATTTAATTTTAAATTGTTTAAAAAGTGAGTGTTGTATACAAAGTATATAAAAAAAAATATGTATATATATATAAAACATCTACAACACAAAGTATGGCGAACATAGAATAATTTTTTACATTCTTCATATTTCTACAGTGCGTTTGTTTTAAAAATAAATACTGAAAGTGGATGTCTACATTTCGAAACATATTTGTAAAATGTACCAAAAATTGTTCTAAAAATGCAATGTTTTATTGTATTTTTTGGATATAAAATGGAGGGATAGCTGGGAGCCAAAATTCCAAATAGAAGTCAACCTAACAATAGGAATAGACAAAGGGTTAAAAAGTAGAAGAAGAAGTAAAATATGAGAATCTTTTCGTTTGAATAAAATATAACAAACTGATAGAAAAATATCTTTGTTGTCCTCGATATTATTGTTGAAGAAACAATAAATTATTTTCTGCTTAGTGCTTAATCCAATCTTAATAGATGGCGCTAGTGTAGATTAAACTTAAAAATGTGAAGTGTGTTGTTACATTGTAGCATATATACATCTTTAAAAAATTTGTCAGACATGGTGGTCGTAAGAAGTGCGGAATGGGGAATGTTGTATTACATAAAGCGTGCGCTAAACCCAACCAATGACAGGTCATAAGTCCTGTAAACGCCTCGACCACCATATTCTGTTTCCAATTTGCATATTCGTCTCTATTGAGATACAATTAATCCTTAAAAAATAAATTCTTTATTGAGATTATTGGACCTTTTTGTTTTCATCTAAAATAATATCCTGCTTTTGTTATGAGCTAATTTAGGACTGAGTCATTCGTCCTTTTGTGGATTACGGTATCCTCTGCGTGCGATGTCAACACCACATTTCATAAGCTCGTATATTTTAAATATTAATTTACTCTTTTGTTTATTGTTTCTTGAACAATGATGTAAAACTCCATATTAAATAATTAATACGAATGAAAACATATTTTGGAAGTTTTATTATATGTTATGGGAATGACAAGTTTCATTTGATAACATTTGTGTATGCTGTAGTTGACATTTGATAATGCCTATTCTTCTTTGTCTTCTTCTTCTTTGCTAGCCTTCTTCTCTCCACTGCTGGATATAGGTCTCTTCCAATTTCCTTCACTTGTCTCTATCCTGCCCCCTTTGTATCCAATATTTTCCAACCCTTTTGACAATATCATCAGTCCATCTCATCGGTGGCCTTCCGACACTTCGCCTATTATTTGCCCATGGTCTCCAACTGAGTATCCTAGGTGCCCATCTGTTGCCACCCTGTCTAGCCAAGTGTTGAGCCCATTGCCATTTCAATTTGGCCACTCGGTCCATGACGTCAGCAACCCTGATGCGGCGTCTGATTTCTTCATTCCTTATGCGATCACGCAAGCTCACACCAAGTATCTGTCTTTCCATGGACCTCTGTGTACACTTTTGAGCCTGTGGACACTCTTTGCTGTAACATTTGTCGTCTCTAGTCCGTATGTCATCATGGGCAGTATACATATGTCGTAGACCTTTCTTTTGAGACAAACCGGTATTTCATCATTTTCAAATAATGCCTTAGAAGTGCGAAACAGGTTATTTTCATAAAATATAAATAAACCTCTAGAAAACTGACGTTTTCATTCGTATTAATTATTAAATACTCTTTTGTTTCTTATTCCAAAAGTTTAAATGCTTTTTAGAAGTGTCAATACTTTTTTAAACAGCTTAAAGCTTAGATAAAACGATGTTTTTTTAAATGCGCTAAATATATATTGAAATATTAGAAGATGAAAATGAATCTACTTGTATAAATATTTGAAAAGGGAAAATCTAAGGTTCATAAACACATTTTTTACTCTGAAGTTTTCTGTAATTTTGGTCTCTACGTGTTTTGTATGTACATAGCTTCGCGTAGCTAGAATTTAAGGTCTATGTACATAAATAACATGCAATCTTCAAAGGGAAGTTCTCACTTTGATGTTGCGTTGAATACCTTCCTACTACCATCTGACGTCATACTATACCGTAAAGAAAGGTTAATGAAAACGTATAAAAATTCCATCGTCACAGTGTTCATAAGTTGATTGAAAAGTGTAACAATTCATTTCTTATTATACACACACATACACACGTTTTGTACAAATAATATTTAGTCATTTGTTCCAATGACAATTTGAATAATTTCTTCAATATTATCTTAAAGTTCTTGCTGGTTAAGTGTCTGATTACAGCTAATTTAAAAAACGGTGGATACGTGTAACATAAATTAAATAAACACAAAAGTCCGGATCGTCCATGTCGACATGTGCAACATCGAAAAAAACATTGTGTTATTACATTATGTGCTAAATTAAAAAACGGTGGATTAGTGGAACATAAATTAAATAGACAATATGTGCACCATCCAAAAATAACATTTTGTGTTAAATTATTTTTATTTTGTTATTTTATTTTATATCTTTGTATTTTATATTATTTGTTTTAGATTTATTTTTTGGATGTTGGACGATCGAAGAAAGCGGGAGATGCCTTCTGGTGGCGATGAGGTTCGCAACCCAACACACCGCGTCTCCCGCGGGGCGAAAAGAGAAGGATGGAGTGCCGCATCGGTTAAAGTGTGACAGTCCATTCTTTCTGCCTACCCTTTCGGGGAGACGGCGTGATAGTTAGTTAGTTAGTTAGTCACACACATACTCGTACACACATTTTGTACAAATATGAATTTTTAATATATGTACTAACTAACCATCACGCCGTCTTCTTGAAGGGGTAGGCAGAAATAATGGATCGCCAAACTTTTCTTTCCTGATATACGAGTACTTCTATCGATTCCTCAAAATTCACACATCATGTCATATTTGATTTATTTGATTGTGTTCTATTTTTCGCAGTGTTCCTCTATTTCTAGTTCCGTTTACATCGTTAACATGTAGGTTCTTTTAACCATTCTTTCTTCATTCATTATTTTATTCTATCCAATCCATCTTAATTTCATTTCATTCAACCTTACAGATGCGACCAAGTAGTCTGCAACCTCAAAATTACATAATTAGATATATTTTCAAAATAGCGATCTTATAAAAAATAATCAATACATTGTGATACGTATCGAATAACAATATTTAAAAAAATTAAAATATATAATATTAGGTCCTTACATATGAAATTGGCGTTTTGCCGTACTAGCAACTTTGATCTCAAATATCTTCTCTTTGGTTAGGAATTCCAAATTCAAATTTATACAGCTATTTACTTAAGTATTGGTGTTTTGAAAATTATAATTCATTTGTTTTTTCCTCAATTGTTTTTTTTTCTTTGCGTCACTCAGTTTACAAAATGGAAAACTTGAAATATCGCGTTATTTACGAGTACGAGTTCCACCGTGGCATCAGTGCTGCAAAAACGGCTCGAAGGATTAATGATGTGTATGGCAACGGTGCCGCAAAAGAAAACACAGTGCGTTTTTGGTTCCAAAGTTTTCGTTCTGGAAATTTCGACCTGCAGAACAAGCCTCGTGGACGGCCGGAGACCAAAGTTGATAATGAAGAATTGAAGGCTATTGTGGAAGCGGATCCATCGCAAACCACGTCCGAGTTAGCTGCAGGCTGCGGTGTTAGTGATAAAACTGTTTTAGTCCACTTGAAGCAAATTGGGAAGGTGAAAAAGCTTGAAAGGTGGGTACCTCACGAATTGAGTGAAGCAAATCAACAAACGCGCGTTGACTGCTGCGTTGCATTACTCAACCGGCACAATAATGAAGGGATTTTGAATCGAATCATTACCTGTGATGAAAAGTGGATCCTGTATGATAATCGGAAGCGCTCATCGCAATGGCTGAACCCTGCCGAACCAGCCAAACCATGCCCCAAGCGAAAATTGACTCCAAAAAAGTTACTTGTGAGCGTTTGGTGGACTAGTGCTGGTGTCGTTCACTACAGCTTTCTTAAATCTGGCCAGACGATTACGGCAGATGTCTATTGTCAGCAACTGCAAACCATGATGGAAAAGCTAGCTGCTAAACAACCGAGGCTGGTTAATCGCTCTAGGCCACTGCTGCTTCATGATAACGCTAGACCACACTGCACAACAGACGGCTACCAAATTAGAAGAGCTTCAATTGGAATGTCTAAGACATCCACCGTACTCTCCGGACCTTGCCCCAACAGATTACTATTTTTTTCGAAATTTGGATAACTTCTTGCAAGGGAAAAAATTCAACTCCGATGGGGCAGTCCAAACCGACTTCAAAGATTTTATTGATTCCCGTCCGAATGGTTTTTTTTAGTAAAGGGATCGATGAACTACCTATGAGATGGCAAAAGTGCATAGATAGCAATGGTACATACTTTGATTAAATAAATATATTATATTTAAAAAAAATCAACTTTATGTTCCTCCCATACAAAATGCCAATTTCATATGTAATGATGAGTTTATTTATTCAATTCAATTTTGAAGGTCGGCCATTTTGTTTGTCGGAAACATCGACGTACGTATATGATTCGCTGTATGAATGTTTAGATATATTAGTGTGGGGGTCCATTTTATCTATCTCACATTTCGGGGAAAAGATGTGATGGTTTGTTGTTGTTGTTGTTGTTGTTGTGAATCGACAAGGCTATTTATGATTCTGTTCTTCTTATTCTCCTTTTGGACCTTTGGTATATTCCTGTAGTAATGCTGGCCTCTTTTGGAACGCGTAGTCAATGTGATTGAATGATTTTATTTATAAATTATCTACTTTCTGCAAAGTACTCAAATATCGAGTTGAATAAAACAAGGTTTCCCGCCCATTTCAATATTTGAAGATCGAGTCACAACTTGCAAACCTAACCTAACCCAACCTTACGTGCCTAACACAAACATAAATAATTAAGCAGCCTTGAAGTCCAAAAACAAACAAATAGGAAGTTCCGCTTTTGCCTTTTACAAAATTAATCGGGTTTTAAAGAGAATACTGCTTTCGCTACAAGCTCCGGCCCCCTTCGGTTTAATAATTTACAAATTATAAATTTCAATTATTTCTAAAAGCATTAGCAGCTAAATATTTTGGTACAGGCATCGCTTTATGTGTGCTAACTTATACCCGAGGAAGCATTTACTTGTAATATAAAACCATTTTTGTATTACGCAATGCCTTGTTTTCTAGATATTTTCTTAGCAAAATACAATACAATGTATTAGACTCTGCCAATTTGATAGTCCGCCATTATAGAAGCCTGAAAAATCGTTTGTTTAGAGGTTTGGTTTTTAAACTGGCAACATTGATTCTACAGACTGTCAATTTGGCAGTTGACAGTTGATTTGTAGTCAGTACGTTTTACCATTTTACCTAGAATCGGGAATCCCGATGATAGATGAATTCATTCTGAAACTTGCCGAACGTTTTTACAAAGGACTCCCTTCACATCCCAACCCAACAATAAAAGACCTCTCAAATTACGACCCAAACACTTCCAGCCGCCACAAGCGCCCAAAATCGATTCTCCTTCAGAGGAACACTCCGGGCCACACCAATCATGCCCCCGAATAAACTAACAACCCACCAAATCACCTTCCAACAATGTTCCCATCAGACGTAAGAGGAATAGCCACATGAGCTGAACCTCTGTAAGCCAGAAGATCCAAGTCCAAGTTGTTGAAAATTCACGATTGTGCTTCATTCGAGCTAGCCGTGGCGCTCATATGCCCGAAATCATATTTAAACAATAATGGCATAAAATTATTGGATACCTAAAAAAACCCTACATTTTACAAAAAATACTATCGATAAATATTGTCTTTAAAACGCTGACTTAACCAGTTTTAACATATGCCTCGGAGACGACACTCACTAAACGTGATGAAGTAAAGATGGACTGGTTCGAAAGGAAAATTCTCCGCAGAATCCTCGGCCCATTAAGGATGCTCCGATGTGGAGAAGGAGATACAACACAGAGCTTTACGATCTATACCGTGACGTCAGCGTGGTTAAGTTCACAAAGATTAATACTGTCTATTCGTTTTCAAGAAGTTTTATTAAATTTTGTAAGAGTCACATGTTTTGCCTTGCTAGACTATCTGTATATGGTTAAATGAGGAAATCAAACCCTGGTTAAGCGTAACATATTATTCCTATAAAATATATATCATAAAAGCTTCAAGAAAAGTGACGTTCTCGATTAGATAATAAAAAATTTTAAAATACAAAATTTTTAATACACTTAAATGATAAACGCTTAGAACGCTTAAACGGATAAACGCCGTAGAAATGAGATCACTTAGAAGAATGTGCGAGAAAACGTTGTATGATAGAATACCGAACGATGAAATAAGAAAGAAATGTAAGACAGATGACTGCATCATGAATAAAATTAAAAAGGATCCCTGAGATGGTTCGGACATATGGAACGAATGGATGAGAGTAGAATGGTTAAAAAGTTGTACACAAGCAGTGTGAGTGGGAAAAGAAGCCGAGGACGACCGAGGAAAACATGGCATGACCAAATTAACCAATTACTAAAAGGCGGCCACATTCGAAGTCGGAATAATCGACGTGCGTGCATGGTGCGATGTATGAATGTGGAGGAAGCCCGAGAGGTGTGCCAGGACAAGCCAGTGTGGCGATCCATCCTCTCTGCCTATCCCTCCGGGGAAATGGCGTGATGGTTAGTTAGTTAGTTAGTTTAATACACTTAAAATATCATATGTAAAAAGTTTAAAAAGTGTTGTGAAAAATAAAAATGATTTCAAAATTTTGTCAAAAAAGAAGCGTATTTTTTAAATATAAAATTTAACTGTTAACGAGCACCCTGTGTTGGAATGATTTCATGAAGTTTCAGACATTTAAAAATACAAACTGATATAGCTACTTAGTTAAACGTTATTCTGTGTTATGTTACGGTGGGAACACGCAAAAGAATCGTTAAAATACATATTTACGAGGTTAAAAAAAACCTCACACAATAATATTTTAGTTATCGTGATTTGAATAAAAATATATATAAATCATTCTTACAACAACCGCTGTCTGATATCTTTCACGAACTTGTACGAAATGAGGTTATGTTTTGATTTTTAGATTTTTGTGCGGTTCTTTCTAAGAGATTACGGATAAGAAATTTTAAGTAGCAATTACACGATAAATATTTATGTTTTAATACATTATCTTAACAAATCTTAACATTCTTTTCCTACTAAGAAATCACTTTGTGAAATGAAATTTGATATACCATAAAACAACGAATTTTTATTTTAATTATTTTTGTCGATTTTTTACAAAAGTACATTCAAAATCACCTTTTACCGTTTCTTGAACAATGATGTAAAACTCCACATTAAATAATTAAAATGAATAAAAACGTCAGTTCTCTAGAAGTATGTAAGTATTATTGTATTATATTTTATGTGAATAATATGTTAGCCTAGCTTAGTCTTATTCTTTTTGGACTAAGTTGGGCAGCTTTCGTAAAAAACATGAGTTACATCCTTAAAACCGGAAAATACCGATCAACCTTAAACGAAAAGTCTATGAAGCCTGCGTTCTGCCAGTTGGTACTTATGATCTTGAAACTGTTACATTGTCCAAACCCAAACGAAGTGACCCAAAGAGCCATGGAAAGAGCCATGTTAGGAATAAGCCTAAGAGACAGAGTCAGAAACGATACGGTGAGAGAAAAAACAAAGGTCACTGACATCATCCACCGGGTGGCGACTCTAAAATGGCAATGGCCAGGTCACGTAGCCAGAAGCTCAGATGAAAAGTGGACAAGAAGACTGCTGACTTGGAGACCGTGGACGGCAAAGAGAAGTGCAGGGTGACTACAACTACGGTGGAAGGATGTTCTGAACAGGCACGTCGGAATAACCTGGATGCAGTCTGCACAGGACAGAGTGACATGGAAGCGAATAGCGGAGGCCTTTGTCCAGGAGTGGACGGGAATAGGCTAAGGAAGAAGAAGAAGAAGAAGAACATGTTAGGCTTCTTTACGGCATTATCAAATGTATACACACACGCCAAACACATTAAATATAATAAAACTTCTAGAAAACCGACGTTTTCAGTATTGAATATATTTACACCTTTAACAAAAAGTAAAAAAACTAACAAAATTACTAAATGAAATAAAAATACACTTTTAGTATTTGTATTCCTTTTTTTATTTTACTTTTACATGATATATATTTTATAAAAAAGTTTATGAACTGTACTTGTCACACTAGGTCTAAACCACTTTATTTGGTAGCACTCTCCAACACCCTCCCACCCTGACGAAGTTTCGGTGGGAGCGAAACCAATTGGTGTTACCAAAAAAGTGGTTTAGACACAAATACTAAAAGTGTATTATTATATTATTTAATAATGTCACACCATAAATTAAGTGCTTCATACGAAAGTTTAACTAAATTACCATCACGCCGTCTCGCCGAAGGGGTAGGCAGAAATAATGGATCGCCACACTGTTTTTTCCTGACATTAATCTCTCGATTCCTCAACATTCATACATCGTCACATGCACGCACGACGATTTCTCCAATTCACCACGTTGGTGACATTTAATATTTGGTTGATTTCATCATAACGCCATAAAAAACTTGTACGTATAACTTCAAAACTATTTAAAATTATTTTTATAAAACAAAATTATATTGAATACAATAAAATATATCTTATAAGAATATCAAATTTTAAAGGTTATTCATGTTAGAAGTCGGAGGAATCGACGTGCGTGTATGACTCGTTGTATGAATGTGGAGGAATCTAGAGAGGTTTGCCAGGATAGAGTAGTGTGGCGGTCCATTCTCTCTGCCTACCCCTGCGGTTTGTTTGTTTGTATAAGGCCAAATACCAAATTAAAAGTGTTATTTTTTGTATAATATAATATCTTTGAAAATTTAACCGTGTAATACAGAAAACCGAACACATGTCAATTTGAAAATTATTTTGAAAATTGAACGTATGTCAATTGCTACACTATGATGATAAATCTCTGACGTTTTAAAAATTGAACATATGTCGAATGTTAACAGAAAAATCCATGAAGTTTTAAAAATGGAACACACCGCACTCTGAAGAAGAAGGTTTAAAAATCGAACATACTACACTATGAAGAAGAATTCATGAAGGTTAAAAATCTAACACATTTCAATTGCTTTACTATGGAGAAGAACCAGCAAAGCTTTAAAAATTGAACTCATGTCAATTGTGTCACTATGAAGAAGTAACTGTGACGTTTTAAAAAATTTAACACACGTCAATTGTTTCGATTTGAAGAATAATACGTGCATTTAAAAATGGAACATACATCATTTGGATACACGTTTGGTCTTGTTAGTGGCTTCATTCATTGTTTGACAGAATTTAAATTCTTTTACTTCGAATCCAAATACTTGTGGCTTTAGCGCTTGGGTGATGTCTTTTCACGAATCATTATTGCAAAGGTCTCGAATAAAACTAATAATCGGAGGCAACTTTCGCAAAAAGTTTTCCTTTAAAATAATCATCTGAGTGCATTTGTGAGATACAAATATTCACTTTTTTATTAGTGGGTTCTGCAGTAAACATTTGTGTAACCTGTTTTTAGTATATGAATTGCTTTACTGCAACTGAAAAGGTTGGTTTTATATATTTTTGATTGATATCTTGTCTTTGCATTTGCGACACACAGTACAAACGATTTATTTCATACGAAAAAATGAATCATTGATATTTCGACCGGTTAACAAGAAAAGTGAATAATACAATATTTTTAAAATTTAAAATGAGAACGAATGACTTATTTTTACTGATTTTTTCACTCTGAAACAACGATAAAATAATACATTTTGTTTTTTGTATAATATTATAAGATTTACGTTATCTTATTGAAGTATCGTCATTTTAAAAGATCAGCCGATATGTGATGCTGTATAGAGAGAATTCTGTGTATTTTGAATTTATATCTTCGTATAAATTTCCTCTTGTCACCCGATTGATAATAATAAAAGATTTATTGCCAAACGTATTCAGTTCTACAAGGGCGCACGTGATACAACAAATAATGTAGAATTAAACTCATTAAAAAAAAGTTAAGATAAAAATAATTAAACAAACAAACAAACCATCAACCCGTTTCCCGCAGGGGTAGGCAGAGAGAATGGACCGCCACACTCCTCTATCCTGGCAAACCTCTCTAGCTTCTTCCACATTCATACAATAAGTCATACACGCACACATCGATTCCTCCGACTTCTAACATGACCAACCTTTAAAGTTAGATTAATTTGGTCATGCCATGTTTTCCTCGGTCTGCCTCTATGTCCGAACCATCGCAGCGATCCTTTCATAAATTTGTTCATAATACCTTATTCCGCTCTACATTCCTTTCTTATATCTGTATTTGAGATTCTGACGTATATCGTTCTACCACACATACGTCCAGATTTTAGATCTAAACTGAAAACCCATATTTTTCATATTTCATACACAATATAAACATTTATACTTTGTTCTACTATACCTTTTAACCGATCGCGAAAATTTAGATTTTTAGATTTAAAACCAACTTAATGCGCCCTTGAGGTGATTGCATCACAAAAACGGCACTTTAAAAGTAAGCATATTATTATTATTATTATTATTATTATTATTATTATTATTATTATTATTATTATTAGGGACCTAATCTCTACCGCATTTATTCTGCTTTCATCTTTCTTCTGCCAGTTCCATGCCTCGCTTCCATACATTAGGGATGTGACCAGAAATCTATTGTGAACGGCCGTTTTCGCTTTCATTGATAAATTCTTGTTACCAATAACTTTTCTTAAAACTCCATTCACTTTGTTACCAGCACCAACCCTTCTTTTGACGTCACTGTCCGTTCGGTCATCAAATTAAAATAATTTATAACAATTGTGTAGAGTAGAACCTCGATATAACGGACTGATTGGGGGAGGGGGTGTCCGTTAAAGCCGAAAGTCCGTTATTTAAAAACAGGTTTAAAATAAATCAAAAAACTTTTTTTTGAATATATATAGGTAGGTACACTGTATTTAGTTATAAATAAACAATACAAAACACAAACAAAATTATATTTATTGTATTCGGACGCGCTTGCTTTCGGCTCATTCCTACTGCATTTATTCTACTTTCATTCTTCTTTTGCCAGTTCCATGCTTCACTTCCATACATAAGGGTCGGCACAAGAACACCATCATGCACTGCCATTAATAATAATAAGGCCTCAAGAGCGCTTAAGGGCGCTGAGGGCGTTTACATTTGCATTTGACATAAACAGATTTATTCATTTGCAAAACCAAATTTACTACACATTCGTCTGAGAGATCTCATTTGTTTCTGGACAGATTTTTATTAAAATTTCAAGAGACGCCACTGTTAATGCTTGTATACACATTTCGAACTAAATTCGAAGATCCGCGCCGATTTTAATAATAAATAACTACAGATGATTGTTTCGAGCACTGCCTAAGTAAGTACCTTCCCTCGAAACTAAAATGGCCGCCGAACTTAAAACCCGTACCCTCTTCTGAAATTCTGTATGAAGTTATTACATAATTATAAATTATTTGAGTTACAAATACCCCTCACCCACCCAGTAGAGATGTGGTATTCGCAGAATCTGTTGAATGCGGAAGTCGAAGGTTTAACCGCGACATCGAATTTTGGGGAATGCCAAAATTTTTGCGATTCGGTTGAAAAAGGGTCAGTTCGGTAATTGTTTTGATTCATGAAAATAAATATCAGTCAGAATGAATTTACAAACCACCTCACTGAAAAAGATCATTAATTTAGTAGAGATAATGGTGTTGAAAATTTGCATGTTTATAATAGAAATATAACTTTGAACAATGTCAGAATAAATCAAATATTGAATGTCGGCCATTGCGAGTCAGAGAAATCGACGCGCGTGCATGATACGATGTATGAATGTTGAGTGAGCGAGAGAAATATGTCAGGAAAGAATAGTGCGGCAGTTCATTCTTATTGGAGACGGCGTGATGGTTAGTAAGTTAGTTTGTTGCTGAATATGCGGATGTCGAAAGTGCGGATGTTGAAAATGCGGATGTTAAATGTGCGGATTGTTGAAAGTGCGGATGACCAAAATGACTATTTTGAAAGATGATACCGTTTTTACATTAAGTAGATTGTATAAATCGCTTAAATGTTTTTTTCAGATGTATTATATATTTTTATATTCAAAGTATACCGAACATGCATGATAAATCTTAGCATTTTTTAATAGTGACGGATAAAATTACTGCACAATTTTATAGAATTCGGCCTATGTAAATTATACAAATTGTCTTGCAAGAAATTTGAAGATGTTAAAAACTTTTTAGATTTTAAATATGAGTCATTATGACTGACATAAAAAATGATGTTCCTATTTTTTTGTTCGTAATGTCGAAAGTGCGGATTTGAATTTAGGGATCGCGTCTAGAAGGTAGGTAGGCAGGTACTTTATTTAAGAAGTTGTTAAGTAAAATATGAACGTTAGGCAGAGCGAATTGGAATGAAGGTTCATCAAAATTCAGAAGCGGTAGTAATGAAATTAGACGGAGAAATGACGCAAAAATGTCAATTGAAATTCAAATTATACAAAAGGAACGTGATCAATTTTGTTTTCTTTTGCCAAAAAGGGTACAGTTGCCGTCGTAAATTTTTGAACGTGAAAAACGAACGAATATAAATACTTTTTCAATTTGTTTTAATCAAATCAAATCATATCAGTTTATTTTCTCAAAAGATTACAAACAACAATTATAGTTTAAGGCATCTAATGAGAACAGAGGTCCATGGAAAGACAGATACTTGGTGTGAGCTTGCGTGACCGCATAAGGAATTAAGAAATCAGACGCCGCACCAGGGTTGCAGACGTCATGGACCGAGTGGCAAAATTGAAATGACAATGGGCTGGACACTTGGCTAGACAGGGTGGCAACATATGAACACTCAGCATACTCAGTTGGCGACCATGGGAAAATAGGCGAAGTATCGGAAGGCCACCGATGAGATGGACCGATGATATTGTCGAATGGGTTGGAAAATCTTGGATACAAAGGGGCAGGATAGAGACGATTGGAGGAAATTGGAAGAGGCCTATATCCAGCAGTGGAGGGAAAAGGCTAGCAAAGGAGAAGAAGAAGATTGAGAACAGGTAAAACATATAATACCAGGAACGCATGAGAGACGGTTCGACTTTAGAAAAACAAGATACTCTCCAAAGTCAAGAGTATTTGTCTTCTGAACGTATAATACTTTCACTAATATGAAAGACGTCGATCTCCGAGGAGACCGCGTTCAGCAGATAATTTGCTCTTCCCACCGGTGTCACCAGACAGAGGCAGGTTGGTCGGCAGGTAAAACAATCTATGCTGTCGCTGTCGGAGGACAAAAAGCCGAACTCCCTCCAGCACGGCCGAGTTCTCGAAATATCTCATGAGTATTCTAAAGAAATAGGTTAAAAGATGCTCATCTTTTCGAAGCTCTGAAAAATTGGTTCCGAGCATTCCTAAAATAAATGCCGTGGGATAGAGTCACGGATAACTACCATACTCCCTCATGTAGAGATACCTCAGAATTTTTTTCTAAACCCTCTCCAGCATAACTCTGAGCACATTGGGATCTCTGAAAACTCTTCCGGTCCGAATGATGAAGCCCAACATCCTCACGAAAAGTCATAGCATACTCATAGATGATTCTGATGCATCATAGATGATTCTGAGATCCTTCATCGTAGATATATGTGTTAACGATATGAGCTGTAGAGACACCGAATAAGAAGAAGAATAACGAACTTCTTTTAGCTCATTTGGGGATTGTATAATATATTTACCCATTTATTCGAATATAAAATCCGAAATGCATAATTATGAAAAAAAAAACATAATATCTATCGATTTTTTTTAATATTCTGGGGAACTTACCCAAATTGGGATGCGAAGCATCTGAGGTCGCGGTAAAAACTTCGCTTTCTAGCGATTCTAATTTGGAACGTAAATGTCGCGTAACAGAGGCAACGCGCATACCTACCCGAATTTATAGGGTGTCCTATAATTGAAAAGAATGGAAAAAGAAATGCCATTTGAATATTATACTTTCTTAAAAAAAACGGGTCGGTGCTCAGTGGTGTGTCTGAAAAAAAACCCACTTGAAACTCTGTTACAATTTTCATAAACAAACAAACCATTACGCCGTTTCCCCACAGGGGCAGGCAGAGAGAATGGACCGTCACACTACTCTATTCTGACACACCTCTAGCTTCCTCCACTTTTTACCAGTCATACACGCATGTCGATTCTTCCGACTTTTAACATGACCAACCTTTAAAATTTGATTAATTTGGTCATGACATTTCCTTGATCTACCTCGAATCCGTACTCCATTTACATAATAAACGTATACTTTTTTAACCATTCTTTCTCCATCCATGCGCTTCATATTTCCGAACTAACGCAGCGTTCCTTTCATAATTTTATTCATAATACCTTTCTTCCGCTCTACATTCTTTTCTTATGTATATATAATTTTCATTATTCTATAATATTTTTAATGTATAGTACGTTTAATTATATATATCGGTTTTTAAAATATATGTTATTTGTATTAACATTCATCCATTATTTGTTGACATTTTTTTTGTAGTCTACGTCTTATATCCCGTCCATAGTACTACCGCCTCATGAACTAATTAATACCACGTGTATTGTACAAATTTCGCCTCAAATATTAATACCGCCACTTACACAAACAATGCCAGCTGAACTAACGTCGCCACACATATCAACATCACCACTTGTACTACAAGAAAAACGCCACTTATTTAGGCCAACGCCTCAGTTGTAATCGGCATATCGCCGCATGTACTAACATTGCCGTATATACTTATACCATCACTTGAACTAACAACGCCAGCCATACTAACGTCGCCACATACTCGTTTACCAACACCGCCAAGTGTACTAACAACGCCAGTTATAATAACAACGTCACATATAGTAACATCGCAGCATGTACTAACACCACCACGTTTATAATACTAGTTTCGCCACATGCACTCACATTGCCGCATGTACTAATACCGTCACTTGTACTAACAACGTTAGCTTTACTAATATTGTCACATATACTATCACCACCACTTGTACTTACAACGACATCTATAGTAACATCGCAGAATGTACTAACACCACCACGTTTATAATACTAATATCATTACATGCACACACATCGCTGCGTGTACTTATGCCACCATTTGTACTAACAGTGCCTGCTTAAATAACATCGCCACAAAAACTATCACCACTTGTACAAACAACGCCACTTGAAATAACAACGCCACCTACTCGTATAATAATAACGCCGCATATACTAACACCGCCGCGTGTATATTACTGATATCGCCATAATTACTTTCATCGCCACATTTACCGACACCGCCACTTATATTAACAACGCCCCGTTTATACAAAAGGTTTAAGAATTATGCATCTATAGAGGATTGATCCGATATATCTTATTTTCCTGATCTATTAGAAAATATGCCGTAATAGCTAGTTTATAAGATTATTACACGTGCAGATATATATTTATAAAAATGATGCTTAAAAATGTATTCCACCACTGTCATTCTAGCAATATCGTTGTGGTGGAAGGGAAAGATTGTACGTAGTGTCGGGTAGGTATAAGGAATTAATGTATGTAATTTATGTGGAAACTTTACTCATTCATTTTAAAAATTGGAACGATTCATTCCATTTTAAATAGGACATTTTTTTTAAATTCGAAATTACGTTCAAATTTTTATATTGAAGACACTTTTTAAATTACCGTTGATGCTAATTTTTTCCTATTCTATATTGCTCCTCACAGAAATTTTACGTAAAAAAAGAATTCATTAAAAAAGCGCGTAAAAATGTTTTTTGGTATTGATGGAAAAGATTATTTAAAAAATAAAATAAAATTGGTTTTTGATTTCAGACCAGAATTTTTGAGTTAAGAATTGATTATATCATCAAATAATGTTTGTAATATAATGGTTATAAAATTGTAATAAGTATTGTACAACCTTTTGCATTCGAATGCATACATCTAACGAAATACAGTGTGTATAAACTAACTAAATATCGTAATAATAACAGTATTTTGAGGACGATAAGACGCATCGGACCATAAGCCGCACCCAAAAATTAATCTATTAATTTATAGGAAAAAACATTTCTGACGATAAAGCGCATCGGACCATAAGACGCACCCCAAAAATTATCAATTAATTTATAGGAAAAAACATTATTGACGATAAGACGCATCGGACCATAAGACGCACCCCTAAATTTATCTAATAATTTACAGGGAAAAACAATTTTGACGATAAGACGCATCGGACCATAAGACGCACCCCAAAATGTATCTATTAATTCATAGAAAAAACATTTTTTACGATATGTCGCATCGGATCATAAGACACACCCCAATTTTTATAGACTTTTCACAGTAAAAAATACGTCTTATGGTCCGAAAAATACGGTAATAAATAATTACACCGTCTCCCCGAAGGGGCGTACCACATTAACAATAACATACATTTTTGATAAACTTAAGCCGTTTATTCTGTGGAATTCCATAATGAAGAATTTTATTATGAATTAAAACACTGTTTTTTTTCTCGACATGTTCCAGAGGCTTCACAAATTCATCATTAGGAAAACGATATAAACTCATTTATATCGTTCTCCCGTTTCTTTCCCGTTTTATTTTCACTTCAGAGACTTATGTTTATTCCACTTTTGACAGGTGTCAAAACAGACCATTATCATGAAAAAACATTAAAAATATATATATTTCGTATATACATACTGTTAATATTAACAATGATGAAGGGCTTCTGTGTTCCGAAACATGTTAGTTTTTGTTTTTAATATTTAATTTTAATGAAGTGTTATGTTACAAAGTTAAAAAAATATTGTTAAAATGTATCCGCGTTTTATTTATTCCTTTTTTTATTTTGATAACTGAAAGCTTTAAAGACGATTTATGTTAAATATAACTAACTTACTTATCATCACTCCGTCTCCCCAAAGGGGTAGGCAAAAAGAATGTCATGCCACACTTTTCTTTCCTGACATTTTTCTCTCGATTCCTCAACATTCAAACATCGTGTCATGCACTATTCACGTGGCCTTCATTAAATATTAGATTTATTTGATCGTGCCACGTTTTCCTCGGTCTTTTTCTCTTTCTAGTTCAATTTACATCGTTATTGATTTTGTTCATAACACCGTCATTAGCACCGCATTCACTTCTTATATTTTCATTAGACACTCGATCATACACACAGAGTATTTACAATGAACAACCAGCAACTAACACACGTATCTACGATGAAGGATCTTGGGATCATTTATGAGAGTAGGCTGACTTTTCGTGCGCATATCGAGAGGATTTGTGACATTGCACTGAAGATGTTAGGCTTCATCATTCGGACCGGAAGAGTTTTCAGAAATCCCAATGTGCTCAGAGTCCTATACAACGCGTTGGTTCGGAGCAGACTCGAAAGTGGTTCTGTGATATGGAGTCCTCACGAGGCGAGATATTCCGTTATGCTGGAGAGAGTTCAGAAAAAATTTCTGAGGTATCTCTACATGAGGGAGTATGGTAGTTATCCGTGGCTCTATCCCACGGCATTTCTTTTAGGAATGCTCGGAACCAATTCTTTACAGCTTCGAAGAGATGGGCATCTCATAACCCATTTCTTTAAATTAATCAGGGGATATTTCGAGAACTCGGCCGTGCTAGAGGGTGTTGGTCTTTTTGTCCCTGATAGATTTCTCCAACAGCGACAGCACAGATTGTTTTACCAACCGGCCACCAGAACCAATCTGCCTCTGGTGACACCGGTGGGAAGAGCAATTAGTCTGCTGAACGCGATCTCCTCGGAGATCGACGTCTTTTATATTAGTGAAAGTACGTTCAGGGGACAAATACTCTTGACTTTAGAAAGTATGTTGTCTTCCTAATGTCTTACCATCTCTAATGCGTTCCTGGTACTTTGTTGTATTTTTATAATATTTTTCCTGTACTCAATAGATGCCTTAAACATTTTCCTGTTTGTAATGTCTTTTGAGTTAATAAACTGATTTGATTTGATTTGATTTGATTTGATAATAAGATCGATTTTAATAAATAGAAAATAGAAGTAATTTCTACTGAATTTATTATACTTTCATTCTTCTTTTGCCGGTTCCATTTTTCGCTTCCATACATACGGGTCGGTACAAGAACACCATTGTGCACTTCCATTTTAGCTTTTTGGATAGGATTTGTTTGCGACGATAACTTTAAGTGCATCATTCACATTGTTGCCTGCCCCAACCCTTCTTTCAATATCCCTCTCCACTCGCCCATATTTTGTAAACATACTACCCAAATACACAAACTCATCTACTTGCTACAGATTTTCAATATTCGCTAATGTTGCAGACTGTGTTAAATATTATTTCGTAAAATCGTTAGAAAGTGAATTCTATGAGCAAAGGGCCAAATAGACTTATTGCCCGGTGATTTCCACAGTCCATCCGAGACCCCTTTCCTTTGTATAGAGGCATGATAACACCCCTTCTCCAGTCGAGCGGCGTATATCCTTGCTCTAAACATTAATTAAAGATTCTTTATAACCACGCTGGAACTAGAAATAGAATGCACGTAAAAGAGTTTATTAATTACGAAGGCTTATGTATGTAGAGTAATGTTGTAACAAGAGTAATTCTAAAAAGACACTCAAAATACAATATGATTCACACAATTTCTTCGCTCGATTGTGTATCGTGTCTCATGACGATGACAAATGAACGCTGATAAATGTGCTGAATGGATTTTGAAAAGCTCTAATGCCTGTGAAAAATCGGTTTAATATTTTAATGACGAAATTTTCTTTGTCATTTGCGGGATAAATAGGCCAAGTTTTAGACATTACGATATGAAAACTTTTCGACGATTTTGTTCTACTGAAATGGATTATACCCGAGTCACGCGTTGAAACTGTACATTCCGCACGGAAAAAAATATATTATATTTCAAAGTAGATTCAACTTCCTTGGTGACCTTAATGGTCGACTGGCAAGAGCTATGACTACCACACCGAACGACCCGGGTTCGATTGGCGGCGATAGCAGTGTGATTGTCACAATTATTTTTGTCTGGTGTAAAATTCATTTATTAAAAACAAAAACCTATCCAAAAAAGCTATATTGGCAGTGCACAATGGTGTTCTTCTACCGACCCTTATGTATGGAAGCGAAGCATGGAACTGGCAAAAGAAGGATGAAAGTAGAATAAATGCAGTAGAAATGAGATCTCTTAGACGAATTTGTGGATACTCTGTGTATGATAGAGTGTCGAATGAAAATATAAGAAGTGAATGCGGTGCGAATGATGGTGTCATGAACAAAATAATGAAAGGATCATTAAGATGGTTTGGACATATAGAAAGAATGAATGAAGAAAGAATGGTAAAAAAATTATATGTTAATAATGTAAATGGAACCAGAAATAGAGGAAGACCGAGGAAAACGTGGCACGATCAAATAAATCAAATATTGAATGTCGGCCATGTGAGGAGTCAGAGAAATCGACGCGCTTGCATGACACGATGTATGAATGTTAAGGAACCGAGAGAAATATGTCAGGAAAGAAGAGTGTGTCAGTCCATTCTTTCTGCCTACCCCTCGGGGAGACGGCGTGATGGTTAGTTAGTTAGCTAGTTAAAATTCATTTACTTACTTACTTCCTTTGGCCATACGACTCTTGAAGAGTTTTAGCCTACTTGATGATTTTCGCCGAGCTCTTCGATCCTGCGGCTTTTGCTCCCAGCAGTCCGATTCGCCCAACCTAGCCAGATCAGCCAGAACATTGTCCATTACGCGCTGTCTAGGCCTTCCTTGAGGTCTTACTCCAGTCGGTCTAGACGTGTACAGGGTCTTGATTGCTCTGGTGTCTTCGGCTCGGCATACGTACATTGTGCAGCTTGCATTAATTACTTCTTATCATAAAAATCAATTTTTTTTATGCAATGTAACTTATTAAAACATCGGGAATTGTACCTTTTAGTTTAGATTTGAACCTGCAATCTTTCGCTAGGGGGATGAACATTGAACTCGATTAAGACATTATACATGGTGTTAGAAAGACGTTAAAAGATACTGTATCTTCTAAACCGGGCACTTACAGTTTATCACGGTTAAGTTATTAACTACCCTTAACCATTTTGTATCCAGGCACTAAACAACGGCGGCTCGAAAAGTTTTTTTGTTCATTACTGAAAAATATTATGGCTAATATTCGATTATTAATTATCATTTTTCCATTAATTATTTAATCTTTAATTATTAAACTTCATAAATCGGCAGTCTAGAAGGCTGAGAATTCAATACAAGAGAAGTGAATGTTCATCTATCATTTTTGCCTCCATTTCGGAGAAACTGCGTAAAATTGTCAGTCATTTTTCTTTTTGTCTTTTACTTATCTTTTCAACAATAACAAAAAACCATCACACTTTCCCCGGGGGGAAGGCAGAGAGATTAGGCTGCCACACTGCTCGATCCTGACACACCTCTATAGCTTCCTCCACATTCATACAGCGAGTCATACACGCATGTCGATTCTTCTGACTTTTTGTTGATCATATATTGTCTGATCATATATGAATATCAGCGATTCGCTGATGACATAACTCTGTTGTCGGAGTCTCCCGAACAACTCCAAGAAATGCTGGAAGCTTCAAATGAATCATCTTAAAAAATTGGCCTTAAAATGAATATGACAAAGGCAAAAATATTGACTACCACACAAATTGAAGACAATTAAAGTCCATAATAAAAATAATATAGAAGTGGTGGATGAATATGTGAACCTTGGTCATCTGTTGGCTTTGCAAGAGGGGGTCAAGTCAAGGAGATTAATAGGAGAATACAGCTCGGTTGGTCTGCATTCGGAAGGCTGCGCAACATCTTCAAGTCGGACATGCAACAAAATTTAAAAAACAAAAGTGCTGGACCAGTGTGTGTTACCTGTGATGACCTATGGATGCGAGACATGGACGTTAACTAAAGAAGCAATGCACAAAATCAATGTTGCACAACGGGCCATGGAAAGATCCATGTTGGGTATCTCGCTTAGAGAACATATACCCAACGTGGAGATTAGAAGACGCACCAGAGTCGCCGATGTAGGGATACGCATTGCGAGGATGAAGTGGCAGTGGGCTGGTCATGTGTGTCGACGGGATGATGGAAGGTGGAGCCAGAGGGTTACTGAATGGAGGCCAAGGTTGGGCCGGAGAATTATCGGGAGACAGCCAACTAGGTTTAGCGATGATATTGTGCGGACGGCAGGAAGGGTCTGGAGAACACTGGCAAGAGACCAAGAGAGATGGCGTGAAGGTGGAGGAGGCTTACGTTCAGCAGTGAATGGAGACAAGCTGACGAAGATATATGAATATTGTGCGGGCACATCTAATTATAAACACTTGTATGTGTAATCACAAAAGTTTAACGAAAATTGTTTCTCTGTCTTTTCCATCTAAGTCAAGTTTAATTATAAGATTTTTTTTACCATCTCACGTGCCACTCCTGACTTGTGGTGCGTACTAACGTAAATACGTTACACGATCTGTCTATGTACCTGTATGCTGGCTGCTGCGTACATGTATTTAGTGAGCTGAGAATTATATTTAGTACATTAACCAAGTAAGTAAACAGCGGAACAAAGTTGTAAATTAAACCACATTTGTTTTTACCCCACTGTATGTAGCAGGTTAAGGGATCCGGGCGGTTCTTAAACTGCGGCGCGTGGTTTTCTGGCTCTTTGGAAAATTTATTGCGCGCGCATATCACGTTATATTTCCCACTTTCGGCGAGCATTTCCATATGTTGATACCATACCCGCGTTATGGGTACAGTATAGACGTCTTTCATATTAGGGATACTTCGAGAACTCGGCTGAACTGGAGGATGTTGGTCTTTTTGTCCCCGATAGATATCTTTGACAGCGACAGCACAGATTGTTTTATCTACCGGCCGCCAGAACCAATCTGCCTCTGGTGACACCGGTGGGAAGAGCAATTAGTCTGCTGAACGTGGTCTCCTCGGAGATCGAAGTCTTTCATATTAGTGAAAGTACGTTCAGGGGACAAATACTCTTGACTCTAGAAAGTATCTTGTCTTCCTAATGTCGAACCATCTCTAATGCGTTCCTGGTATTATTTTTTATGTGTATAATATTTTACCTGTACCCAATAGATGCCTTAAACATTTATCCTGTTTGTAATATCTGTGGGGAAATAAACTGATTTGATTTGATTTGATATTGGTGAAATTACGTTCAGAAGACAAATACTCTGGACTTTATAGGGTATCTTGCCTTCCTGCTTTTGGCCAAAAATTCCTTATGTTGGTACCATACCCGCGTTATGGGTACGGTATAGACAGACGTCTTTCATATTAGTGAATGTACGTTCAGAAGACAAATACTCGGGACTTTATAGGGTATCTTGCCTTCCCGCTTTCGGCCAACATTTCCTTATGTTTGTACTATACCCGCGTTATGGGTACAGTATATACGTCTTTCATGTTAGTCAAAGTACGTTCAGAAGACAAATTCTGTGGACTTTAGTACCTTGCCTACCTAAAGTCAAATTATATATTATATTAAAGCCTTAAACTTTAGATTCAGATATTTTCAACAAAATTAAGGTTCAAGGCATCTATTGAGAACAGGTAAAATTTCATTTTTTCCTTTTATTTGAATAATAATCACAAACATTACAGACATATAATTTCAGATCGTTTGCAACTTCATTATAAGAATTTATAAGAGAAGCATAAAAATAAACATTAAGATTAAGTCAAGAATCAATTGTATCTCAATAGAGACGAAGATGCAAATTGGAAACAGAATATGGTTGATCAAGGTGTTTACAGGACTTATGACCTGTCATTGGATGGGTTAAGCGCACGCTTTATGTAATACAACATTCCCTATTCCAACTTATTTTTCTTATGACCACCATGTCTGACAAATTTTTGGAAGTTGTACATATGTTAATCTCCAACACCACCCTTTACAATTCAATCTACACACTAACGCCATCTATGAAGATTGTATTTTAAACATTAAGTAGAAGATCTTTTTAACGCAATGTGAAAGGCTACCGCCATTTAGCGCATTGCTAGAAACCGCCTGGAGATGTCACTCCAATCAATATGCTATAATTTTGACCAGTTTTTGTTTTTTACAACATTTTGAATGTATACAAATATTTGTAGACAATTGACTTGTAGACAATCGTCTACAAGTATTTGTATACATTTAAAATGTTGTAAAAAATTAAGATTAAGAATTAGAAAAAATCATAACATTGATATCGCATCCCTGAGGCAACTCACACTATCGCGAAATATGTCGACCTCCAAGGCAATCAGATAATAACAAGGCGATAATACCAGAAATGCACGAGAGATTGTTCGATAATAGGAATATAAGATACTCTCTAACGTCCGGAGAATTTTTGTCTTCTGAACGTACTTTTACTAATATGAAGACGTCGATCTCCAAAGCAATAATGTGCAGCAGTTTAATTGCTCTCTCCACGAGCATCGCCAGAGGAAGGTTGGTTCTGCATCTTGGGAGATGCTGATTAATATATATTCTTCTTCAAGTGCCCTGTCGGGTCCCCCCAACGTTGGCGATCACCTCGGCGAACCTGTCCGTATCCTGCGCCGCGGAACAGCTCCTCAATACTTCGGATGCCGGTCCACTCCCTCACGTTTCGCAGCCAGGACATTTGTCTCCTTCCGGGCCCTCGGCGTCTCTCAATTTTTCCCTCCAATATCAGTTGGAGAAGGTGGTACTTTTCCCCACGCAGTATATGACCCAGATATGAGATCTTTCGAACCTTGATAGTTGATAACAATTCCCTGTCAACTCTAGCTCGCCTCAGGACTTCGATATTGGTAACCATGTCTGTCCAGAGAACTCTGAGCATTCGGCGATGGAGCCACATTTCAAATGCTTCCAGTCTGTTCATTGAGTTAACTTTCAGGGTCCAAGTTTCACACCCGTACAATAAAACAGACCACACATAGCATTTGATCATTCTCTGGCGAAGTTTTAAGTTTACGTTATCATTGCAGAAGAGTGATTTCAGTGAATAGATATAATATTATTATAATACACTTTTGCGATGCACTTTTAGAGTGCCGCGAAACTACGAGTGACTCAAAGAGCCATGACATCATCCACTGGGTAGCGACTCTATAGTGGCAATGGTCTGGTCAGAGCTTGAGCTTCAGGGTTTTTTATTTATTTAATTGTATCTCAATAGAGACGAAGATGCAAATTGGAAACTGAATATGGTTGATCAAGGTGGACTTATGACCTGTCATTGGTTGGGTTAAGCGCACGCTTTATGTAATTACAACATTCCCCATTCCACCTTTGTTATGACCATGTCTGACAAATTTTGGAAGTTGTATATATGTTAAAGTCCTACACCAGATTTCACATGTCAGTTTCAATGCGCCATCTATGAAGATTTTGATAACATATGTTAATATTTTTTTAAGATTACTCTATATATAATCTACATACTAACGCCATCTATGGAGATTTATCTTTATTAAGCATTAAGCAGAACATCTTTTTTAACACAATGCGAAAGGCTACCCCGCCATTAGCGCATTGTTAGAAGCCGCCTGGAGATGTCACTCCCATCTATATGCCAAACATTAGACCAGATATGATTACAATATTTTTTTGGGAATGTTTACTTATACTTGTATACGAATACTGGATTTCACCCATTGCGGGTTATCATTTTGTTTTATTTAATTAATTTTTTTAAGAACCCAATTGCGTTATATGGATACATTTTTAGATCTTGCTTTTAATTATGAATTGTTTCAGGTATTTTTTAAATTGAGTTGTAGTGAGACTCCTTGTGACTTTCGGTAGTTCATTGTAAAGTTTCAGTCCATTGTTCAATATCCTTGATTGTCCTGTCTTAGTTCGTGCGTTCGGTAAATGATATCTGTCACAGTTCCTGGTTCAGTGTCTGTGTATGTCTGAATTTTTAGTTAATTTTTAGCTGCTGTCTGTTGTTTCTTCCATGGTGTCACTCTGTGTACAATTTTCAAGGTCTCAAATTTGGTCAGGTCTGATATGTCCATTTGTTTTGTTTGTCTGTATACTTGTATGGTTGGTATACTGTATACAAAAGACATTGTGATCCTGACGAAGCTCCGGTGGAAGCGAAACCGGTAGGTTGTTAAAAAATAATCTGGTGTGAAAACAAAAACAATATTAAATAACGCGATGCCATAAATTAAACGTTTCATACAAAAGTACATTAATTAGAATTTCATATTAAAATTATTCAGCAGTATGTGTACAGTACATACGTGTCTTCTTTCAATGTATTAATATGATACAAAAATATTACACATGAATAAGGATAATTGTAATCGTTAAAAGGGTTGTAGGTCTAAAATGTTTGGGTATCATAAGGGTAGTTAGGGAATTAAGGGATGGAAAACACTGGTTAAATAATAATCATTAGGGGTTTACATTATCACATACTTTAGATGAACTGGAATTATAAGACAAAGGTTTTTTTGTATATCCTGCGAAACACCTGTTTACGTTTTTATCCAAGCTACAGAGATTTTTTGTTGTAAAATTAATATTTTATCTTATTTGTGGTGTTTTGAAAAATTGTGTATTATAAAACTCGACATTAAATAATTAATACGAATGAAAACGTTTTCGTTTTCTAAATTATTTATTATATTTGATGCCAATGACACGTATCGAAGCAAATGTGCCAGTACATAATTAAGTTCTAGTGCCAACCCTAATGTACGGATGTGAATCTTGGAGCTGGCAAAAGAAGGATGAAAGTGTGATTAATACAGTAGAAATGGAATTACTGAGAAGAATGTGAGAAAAAAACGATAAATGTAAGGCATGTGATTGCATCATAAGTAAAATTAAAAAAGGATCCCTGGGATGGTTTGGGCACATGAATGAATGAAAGAATAAAAAATGGTGACAAAAGTATACGATGAAGATGTAAGCGGAACAAGAAATACGATCAAATTAATCTAACATTAAATGTCGGGTACGCGAGGAAACTTTGATAAATCGACGTGCGTGCAAGACACGACATAAGAGTGCAAACGGTGAGAAATTAGAGCAAGTTACCAAATTTATTTATCCGGGAAGCATGTTTACAAGAGACGGAAAAATGGAGAAAGATGTCGGAAGAAGGGTTGGAGCTGGAAATAAAATAAATGGTGCACTCAAAATCATTACCGCAAATTGAAATATATCGACTGAAACAAATATGACAGTGCATAATGGAGTTCTAATGCTGACCCTTATGCATGGAGTTGGCAGAAGAAGAGTGAAAGTAAGATAAATGCTGTAATAATGAGTTATCTAAAGAAATGGGTTACGAGATGCTCATCTCTTCGAAGCATTACCAAAAGATATGCCCACCATCTCTTAGGTCAATGTTGCCCAAACTTATTTGACCCATGCCCCCATTTCTGCCTTTGGTGATGACAGTAGGAAGAGCAATTCGGACGCTGAATCTAATCATCTCGGATTTGGACATTTTCAGTGTCAGTGAGGCAGTAATCATAAAAAAATTGGAAGTTCTGAAAAGAGTACTGCCTCACTGACGTCGACATATTTGCATTCCTTCTGATATGTATGATTTTTTGATCTCATGTTGTTTTATCTTATCTTATCTCGGATACGGATGGGATAGCGCCACGGATTGCTACCATATTCCCTCATGTGGATGGATTTTTTCCTGAACCCTCTCCAGCATATCGGAATATCTCGCCTCGTGAGGACTCCACGTCACAGAACCACTTTGAGTCTGCTCCGAACCAATACGTTGTATAGGACTCTGAGCACATGAGAATCAAATCAAATCAAATCAAATCAGTTTATTTTCTCAAAAGACATTACAAACATTTTTTATAGTTTAAGGCATCTATTGAGAACAGGTAAAACATAAGGAATATATAATACCAGGAACGCATGAGAGATGGTTCGACATTAGGAATACAAAATACTCTCTAAAGTCAAGAGTATTTGTCTTCTGAATGTACTTTCACGAATATGAAAGACATCGATCTCCGAAGCGATCATGTTCAGCAGTTTGATTGCTCTCCCCACCGGCATCACCAGAGGCAGGTTGGTTCTGCATGCTGGGAGATAAAACAGTCTGTGCTGACGCTGTCGAAGATAGCCATCCGGAACATAAAGATGGATAGCCTCCAAGATGACGGAGTTCTCAAAGAATCCCCTGATAAGTCTGAAGAAATGGGTAAGTGTGCACCCATCCCTTCTTATCTGTAAACTATTGGTCCCCAGCATGCCCAAGAGGAATGCAGTGGGATAAAGCCACGGATAGCTACCAAACTCCCTCAATAAAGGATCTTGTACATGTTTATGTATGAATGATTATTTCTAGTTTGTTCTACGTCGTGTTTGATATGTTTTATATAAAGTACTATAATACTCCCACTCAGTTCAAATTAAGAATACATATATATAAAAAAAACACTAAAGGAATTCTTTTTTTAAAATTTACGAGGATTCGTTAAACAAAATTTATTACTTCTTTGTCTAAAAATTCTTTGTAAATAAGTGTTCCACTATAAAAATTCTTCAACAGTTAGTCTTATCTATGAGACAGTTATTAGACATGACTTTAAAAATATGTTTGCTCAAGAAATATTTTAAAATCCATTGAGTCACATTTTTTTTACGTATCTCTTCAGGTGTCAAAGATTCAGAGAAAGTCTATACGAACAGCAGTGTATAATAACTCTTTCTCATCCTGACATACTTCTCTTGACTCATTAACATTCATACAGCGTATAATGTACGTATTTTCGAAATAATTTACATGACCAATATTAAAAACTGGATTTATTTAATCATACCACTCTTTTCTCGGTCCTTACAGATGTTCAGCTTTATTCGCATTATCTTCATATATATAATTATTATATTCGGGCGTATGTAGTTAAACTCCTCCTAAACAGCTGGACCGATTTTGATGATTTTTTTTAATGGGTCCCTGGATGGTTTAGATTCACAGTTGGACACAATAGGTGACTGTTAAAACCTTCTGGGAAGTTCATTCCATGTATGGCATGTATCACAATTGCGTGCGTATTGAGTATATAGTTTATCATTTAATTTATAGTTTATCGAAAGAACGTTTGCTGAACCAGCTAAAAGTAGGCAAGCCAACGTTTGGGCAGGACAACGTCTGTCGGGTCCGCTTGTTTACATATACAACTAGCTGACCCGACGAACTTCGTACCGCCTCGGAATCAATAAATGTTGTGTTAACTTATTAGTTGAATAAATTTCAGGTAGTTATTAATTTAAAATGAATACTCAAAATGATTTAAGTTCAATTAATGTGCGAATATCTAAATGAAAAGTATTTGAATTACATTGACATGAAAGTAAATCGTATGGCAGTAAGGGACGGAGACAAATTCAACAAATCAAAGATCATCAAAATCGGTCCAGCTGTTCTTGAGTTATAAATGGTGTAACTAACACGAATTTTAAACAAAAATGAATATTTACAATATATTTATTGGCAACAACGACAAACAAACAAGCTTTTCCCCCGAATGTGAAGGCAGAGAGAAAGGACTGCCACACAGCTCTTTCCTGACATATTTTTCTAGATTCTTTCACAATCATACAGCAATTTATACACGCACGTCGATTCTTCTGACTTCTAACATAGCCGACCTTTAAAGTTTGATATTTAATTAGCGTTGTATATTCTAACAAAGTAACTAATTAAACACCACGTCGTCTCTACGGAGGTGTAAGAAGAGAGGATGGACAGCCATACTGCCCTTTACTTCATATACCTCTCGAAATTCCTCTACATTATTTTGTATGCAACAGGTAGAATCATAGGTAGCTAATCTATCGCCATTTTATTGTCACAAGAATTCTACACCAGACCAAACACAGTGTGACAATCACATTGCCATCGCTGGGAATCGAACCCAGTATGCCAGTCAGAGCTCTCACCACTCTGCCACGAAGGTCGTCAATTTATACATCGCAACATACACGCTCGTCGATTTTTCGCACTTCGAATGTGGCTATTCTATAATTCAAATATTTGCTATTCATTCTTCATTATTTTTTATCATACAATATTTATTAACCACTTTATTATGCAAATTATTCTTGCATACAATGTTTATGTACTTATTAAATTTTCGTCTATACATTTTTTTTTCCTTGTTTAAAATTGCAAAATTGATCTTTATTGCGCTGTTGTTTCATAGTGTTCTGTAATTTATTCTGTGTTTTGTGTCCGCCGGTATAGCCGAATAGGTCAATTCTCACCTTTATATAATGCGTTAACAATGTGTTAGTTGTTTTGTGATCAAAACAAATTGTGAAACGTGGCTTAGCGCCATCTCACAGGCGCCATTAGTTCTATACCTATTTGTTTTATATTCCTATGTATTTACATATTCGTCTGGCGTGTATATTGTAAAGAGCTGTATTGGGAACTGAAAAATGCATAATTGAATTAATGCATTATTATTTACAATATTTTTAAAGGGTAAATAAGGAAAATAAACATAAAATATTGAACATTTTGAATGTATACAAATTCTTGTAGACAAATACTGGATTTTACCCATTTCGGATAAATTATTATTATTATTATTATTTTATAATTTTTCTTGGGGTTTTTAATTGGTCAAATCCAGTATTTGTCTATAAGAATTTGTATACCTTCAAAATGTTGTATGAAATAACTGGTCCAAGTTATAAGGCATAAAAATTGAAGAGACATCTCCAGGCGTAATCTAGTACTGTATGATTTGCAGAGCCTTTCACAGTGCATTAAAAACGATTTTCTGATTTTAATTGTATCTCAATAGAGACGAAGACGTAAACTGGAAACTGAACATGGATGATCAAGGTGTTTACAGGACTTATGACCTGTCATTGGTTGGGTTAAGCGCACGCTTTATGTAATTACAACATTCCCCATTCCACCTTTGTTATTTGTGATCATGCATGACAAATTTTTGGAAGATGTATATATACTTCAAAATCCATATTTATCTTCACGTAGCAGTTTCAGTCAGCCATCTATGTAGATTTGGTTGCACTTGTGAATTTTTTCAAGAATTAACCTATACAACCGACCCACCATCTATGGAGAAAGATTTTCTGCTTAATGGTTCCCAATCTTAATAGATAGTAGAGTGAACTAAAACGTGTAAAGAATTCTAGCATATATACATCTTCCTAAAAATTGTCAGACATGGTGGTCATAACAAAAGCGGAATGGGGAATGTTGATACAATTAATCCTCATAAAATAATAAAATATTGAGTTAAATAAAAATCTTTTCTTTATTAATAAAGATAATGGCGTTGAAATTTTGCATGTTAATAAAAGAAATATAATTTTAGAATCTTGAAATTTTAAAAATTAAAAAGCAATAAAAAATAAAGAAAATATTATAAATAATCAAATAAATTTAACGTCGAGTCCAATCTTTGATTTATTTCATTTGTTGTAAGTAATATTTAATAAAAACTTTTAATTATTATTTTAAATTTTAAATTGATTCATAATATTTGTTATAACATAAGCATAAACGTTCGAAAATATATTTATAACATCTGTCAAAACTGATCATATTTGTAAACAATTTTGTAATATTTTAAATATATATCTTTTTAATATGTATCACTGAAGAAGGACCGGTTGTCCGAAACACGTCTGATATGTAATAAAAAAATATATAGTTAGTGTTGTATACTAAGTATACAAAAAAGAAAAAGCCAAATAAAACATCTGCAACAAAGAGTATGGCGAACATAGAAGAAAAAAATGGTGCATTATAATATTTAATTGACCGCAAAGGTTTTGTTAATCGTTCTAATTTTTTTGGTTCCTTAGTAGAAAAACAAATTTCCCAACGTTTTTGGAACGACGTATTTTTTATTTGAAAATTATTCACGAACTGATTAAGCGGGCACTTATTAAATAATATAATATATGCCGAGTCACGATTATCTCGATAAGATTGGTCCGGGAAACATTTTTCCCCAAAATTACCCCATTAAATGGGGGAATCGATTTTTCCCACTAATTACCAGGTAGGCCCCACCTGTGAAATGTCCCACAGAATTTCACTAGTGGCATTTAATATTTATAAGTTTAACGATCTGGTGAAACAAACCCGAAACAACATGGTGTCTGGCATACATTTTGGCGTGTCGGTATAAAAATTAAGACCTGAATCTAACTTGAAATATCTAGTGAAAAATGTTTCATGCTATGTAGGTCAGATAACGAAATTATTATGGAGTTAGTTAGGAACTAGGAAAATTGTGGAGTTTTTAATTTATTCATAAATGATTGAAGTATTTCATAGTATATTTTTTATTGTTGCTACGGAATAAAAACTACATTTAACACAGCACAACACTTGCAACAAATACAACATGACATAGTGTGCTTGCGTTTATATATTTATACATTTTTGAGTTTTTAATCAACGAGACACAATCAAATATAATATGTCGGCCACGTGAGGGGTCGAAGATATCAAGACGCGTGCACGATTCCATGTATCAATGTTGAGGAAGCTAGAGAAGTATGTCAGGAAAGAACAGTGTAGTCGTCTATTATTTCTGTCTACCTCTTTAGTGATATGGCGTGATGGAAAGTTAGCTAGACTTTTTATGTATAATTATAGAGGTTTTTGGTATTCATTGCCTTTTTATGGTACGAAATAAATAAATAAAATAATTATTTATCTACGTTCATACATCATGCCATGCACGCACGTCAATTCTTCGACTCCTTATGTTATCAGCCACATGAGGAGACTTCTTATATTTTCATTTGACACTATCATACACAGATTTTCCACACATTCGTCTAAGAGATCTCATTTCTTCTATATTCATCCTTCTTTTGCCAGTTAAATGCTTCGTTTCTATACATTAATCATTTTTAATAGTAATTGAAATATGATCATAATTGATATGTCATTTAAAACAAAATCTGCTGCAAAAAACATTGTTTATATCATTTAAGCTCCATTCCAAGAACAAAGTAAAAAGCACGTTGAAACTTTGTTAAATAAATTTCTGAAAAACGATACAATATGTTTTAAGGTGTAGTGTTTTAATGGGGTATTTATCTTATAAGTAACTGCATAAGTGAAGATAATGGTATTCCACAGACTTTAAATCATGCATCACGTTGCAACGAGTTTACGAATCATAATGGCTTTTTAGTGCTTATTATCCGAGTCGTGTTTCAACTGCCGAAGCATAAGTTAACTTGGTTTCAGACAGCCCGTCACGAACGGCTAATTAGATAAGTGTTGGAGATGAGACAAAGAAGAAGTATTGTTTCTACACACGTCCATATTAAATATAACTAATTAACTAATCATCACGCCTCACCCCTGAGGCAGATTTTAATTTACTAATTTATATAATATATCTTTGAAATTTCTATATAAGATACGAATAGATATTCGTATAATAACTTACTAACTAACTAACCATCACGTCGTTATCCCTGAGAGAATGGACTGCCATACCGTTTTGTCCTGATATACCTCTCCAGATTTCTCGACATTTATACATCGTTACATGCACGCTCGTCGATTTTTCCGACTTCGAATGTGGCCGCCTTTCAGTATTTGATATATTTGGTCATGCTATGTTTTTCTTGGTTTTTAACGGCTCCTATTTCTACTCGCACTGCTTATATACAACATTTTAACAATTCTTCTCTCGTCCATTCCATTTGTTCAAACCATCTCAGGGATCCTTTTTTTTATTTTAAATATGATGCAATCATCTGCCTTACGTTTCTTCCGTATTTCGTCGTTCGGTATTTGGTCATGCCATGTTTTCCTCGATCTACCTCGACTCCGTACTCCATTTACATCGTTAACGTATACTTTTTTTTAACCATTCTTTCTTCACCCATGCGCTCCATATGTCCGAACCAACGCAGCGATCCTTTCATAATTTTGTTCATAATATCTTCTTTCGCTCTACATTCCTTTCTAATATCAGCATTTGAAATTCTGTCGTACATCGTTTTACCACACATACGTCTTAGGGACTTAATCTCTACCGCGTTTATTCTGCTCTCATCTTTCTTCTGCCAATTCTATGCTTCGCTTCCAAACATAAGGGTTGGGACCAGAACTCCACTGTGAACGGCCATTTTTGCTTTTATTGATAAATTATTGTTTCCAATAACTATTTTTTAAATTCCATTCACATTTCCAAATAAAGGGGTGTTAATACAAATTAATAAAAGTTTATTATTATTTTATTTTATAATGTCCCACCCCAAATTAAGTGCTAATTAACTTGCTAACTAACCGTCACGCCGTCTCACCGAAAGGGCAGGCAGAAAGAATGGACTGCCGCACTTTAACCGATGCGGCACTCCATCCTTCTCTTTTCGCCCCGCAGGAGACGCGGTGTGATGGGTTGCGAACCCAAATTAAGTGCTTTGTACTTGTTTTATTATTCTTATTTAATTATTCTTGTTTTATTATTCTTGTTTTATTATTCTTTTTAAGTGCTATCACTGGAACAGTTTTGTGGAGAAACATTAGTGTATACACATATGCACTACATAATTTTTACAGATAAAAAGATGAAGACGATTAATCTTATGAATTGCATCATGTATTCAAAATTACCGTATTTGAAGATTTCATTATAAAAACTTTTTGTGATTTATTGATAGAGCTAATGCCAGATTTTTTTGATAATATCTACTTATTTCTCAGTAATGAGTATCCACGGAGCATTTTGATAGCCATTTTGAACTCTATTACGCAACTCTCTTCCAACTACTAATTTCGTGTGGTTTCTTTTTTTTTCCATTTAATTTAAGACAATAAACTTTTGTTTATAGCACTAACCTTGATTTACGATCAAATTCAGAGGCGAACCATATAATTTTTCTTATAGCTTCACAATGTAAGAACTGAGTATAACGAAGATGATTTGACAATAGTTATTTTTTTATATTTATACTCGTATATACTGAACGGCTCGTAAAGCGAAGTAAAAGTAGTCAATAGAACAAGAACGTCTTAAGCTCTACGAGTATTTTTACCGAAATAAGTTTATTTTAACCCTTAACGTACCGTGTTCAAAACAAAACGCTTGCTCCCATGTGGTAAGTTCAGTTTACCGCTAACTTTATCTAAATATCAAGCATATGACTAGATGAATCAAAATTTAATTTATGTCATCTTGTAGGGAATTTCATTAGGAATAGATCGATATCTATAACATACATGGATTATTTGAAAAACATATCATTATTAATTTTTTCTGGAACCATGCGATTTCTGATATGTAATGCGTCATAGCATAAGAATGACTGGACACGCAGGTAAAGACAAGCGCCGCGCGGCGGCCGGCGCGGCTAGACTTTACGAGATTTTACGTATGATAAAGGCACCTAGGCAAAATGTATAGTACGTTCAAGACAACGAGTACGTATTAATATTTGTCCCTTTTGGTAAAGTGTTAATATTTTCACAGTTCTGATATTATTAAATTGCGTCCTGCGTTTCCGTCTACAGTCGGTATTATTACGTACATATTGAAAAAGCCCAAGATATAATTTATAATACTTCAAAACAGCGAGTAAGTATTTGTCACTTTTGATAAAGTTGTAAATATTAGCAAAACAAATTCTACCTTAACACGAATGAAGGTGAGGGCAGTCTTAGAAAATATTTTTTTTTGGGATGAAGGAAGTAATTTTTTGTTTTTTTTTATTACGAAATATTGAGAACACTTCAATGGAGGATTACAATTTTTTTATAATATTAGGGTCCATAGGTTTTAAGAAAATCAACTTTAAATTGGCAGTGGAAACTCAATTTACCACATGGCAACGCGACGGTTAATTGTGTTATCAACTATTTGTTATCTTGAATGCCACAAAATGTTTATTTCAAATCTATTTTTATTACGGAAATAAGTTGTGTTTTAATGTCCTAAGTGCAGAAATAGTTCAAGCTAAAATGTCTTAAATGCATTTAAGTGGTGGTCCTAATTTTTTAAACTTGGGCGGACACCCTATCATTTGATTGTCTACCCTTAAATAATAATAAAAAATATAGATTTTATACGATGCCTATTGGTGGCGATGAGGTTCGCAACCCATCACACCGCGTCTCCCGCGGGGCGAAAAGAGAAGGATGAAGTGCCGCATCAGTATCAGTGTGACAGTTCATTCTTTCTGCCTACCCTTTCGGGGAGACGGCATGATGGTTAGTTAGTTAGTTAGTTAGATTTTATAGGTCGCTACCACAAGTAAAAAATCTGAAAAAACATGTAAATATAAGTAATTTTAATATTAAAAGGGTATCCTTATTTGCAATCTATACATTAATATTGCAAATAGTGAGTGCTCAATACTTGCTTTTATCGGTAAAAGAGTACAGAAAGAAATATCAAGATAATAAAAAAAATAACGCTTGTATCCTGAATATTAATAATTTTAATATTAAAACGTGTCATGTTTTCCTCTGTCTACCTCGACTCCGTACTCCATTTAAATCTTTAACGTATACTTTTTTTAACCATTCTTTCTTCACCCATGCGCTCCATATGTCCGAACCAACGCAGCGATCCTTTCATAATTTTGTTCATAATGTCTTCTTTTGCTCTACATTCCTTTCTAATATCACCATTTGAGATTCTGTCGTACATCGTTTTACTACACATACACCTCATCTCTACCGCATTTATTCTGCTCTCGTCTTTCTTCTGCCAGTTTCATGCTTCACTTCCATAAATAAGGGTCGGCACTAGAACCCCATTGTGCACTGCCATCTTTGCTTCAGTCGATATTTTTCTATTTGCGGTGATGACTTTGAATGCACCATTTATTTTGTTTCCAGCTCCAATCCTTCTTCCGATATCTTTCTCAATTCTTCCATCTCTTGTGAACATGATTCTTAGATAAAAAAATATGATAAAGCCACATAATCTAGATCAACCTTTTTATTACTTTTATTTTTTTGTGGTACACACACAAAAAAATAAGACGGCAGTGCACAATGGTGTTCTTGTGCCGACCCTTATGTATGGAAGTGAAGCATGGAACTGGCAAAAGAAGGATGAAAGTAGAATAAATGCAGTAGAAATGAGATCTCTAAGACGAATGTGTGGCAAATCTGTTTATGATAGAGTGACAAATGCAAGTATAAGAAGTGAATGTGGTGCGAATGAAAGTGTTATGAACAAAATAAGGAAAGGGTCATTAAGATGGTTTGGACACATGGAAAGAATGAGTGAAGACAGAATGGTAAAGAAGGTATATGTAAACGGCGTGAACGGAGCTAGAAATAGAGGAAGGCCGAGGAAAACGTGGCACGATCAAATCAATCAAATATTGAATGTCGTTCACGTGAGGAGTCGGAAAAATCGACGTGCGTGCATGACAAGATGTATGAATGTAGAGGAAGCGAGAGACGTATGTCAGGACAGAACAGTGTGGCGTTCCATTCTTTCTGCCTACCCCTCCGGGGAGACGGCGTGATGGTAAGTTAGTTAGTTTTTTTTTTTGTGTTTGAAACGTAATTTTTCTACACGAGCCGTTCGTGAAACTAACAGCTCCCCGGAGGCTGGTGAGTTTACCACTCGACCACGAGGCAGACTCGTAATTTATGTGCTGCATAACACAGTTATTTCTTGTCTTATTTAGCCTTAAGTGATCCATTGCCGATACGTCTAATAATGTGCCGCCATCTGTTGGCAAAAAACTGATACACGACGTCACCCTACCCCAAATCACAGTAATCTTTTCAAATTAAATATAGATTTAACACAGTAAAAACTGGAAATGGAAAGCAACCAATTCATAAAGGATGCCGGGGAACTGCCAAAGATACAAACAATCATGTTTTATTTGTTGAAATAATTTATGTTGTTGAAAGGAGTTTTTTCGTTTATATAAAGAATTTTGACAGGCGTAAAAATAATTTTTTCATTTGTTCCAATGTCAATTTGAATAATTTCTTCAATATTCTTTTAAAGTTCTTGCTGGTGTTGGTTGGTTTTAAGTGCCTAATTACTGCCAAATAAAAAAAGTGGATACGTGGAACATTAATTAAATCATATAACAGCTAATTTAAAAACGGTGGATACGTGTAACATAAATTAAATAAACACAAAAGTCCGGATCGTCCATGTCAACATGTGCAACATCGGAAAAACATTATGTGTTATTAAAAATTAATTTAAAAAACGGTGGTTTCGTGGAACATAAAAATTAATAGACAAATGTGCACCATCTAAAAATAACATTTTGTATTAAATTATTTTTATTTTGTTATTTTATTTTATATCATTGTATTTTATATTATTTGTTTTTGATTTATTTTGTGGATGTTGGAAGATCGAAGTGTGCGCGGGAGATGCCTATTGGTGGCGATGAGGTTCACAACCCATCACACCGCGTCTCCCGCGGGGCGAAAAGAGAAGGATGGAGTGCCGCATCGGTTAAAGTGTGACAGTCCATTCTTTCTGCCTACCCTTTCGTAGAGACGGCGCGATGGTTAGTTAGTTAGTTAGTTAAATAATTTATATTATATAATTAATAGTAAGATCTAAAAATGTAACCATATAACCCAATTGGGTTTTAAAAAAAAAAATTAAATAAAAATAAAATAAAAAAACACTGTTTTTTTTTTACCACTACGCGGTTTTTCAACACAACGTACAGTGGTGAAAAACAAAGTGCAGTGTTTTTATTTTATTTTATTTTAAATACAAATAATGATAAAAAAATTAAATGTCTTACCACAAAGTGAATGCTTCGTACGACAATTTAAATTATATTGATTTTGATTCATCATGAATCTTGATAGTAAATTTTTTAGTTATTTAATGTTGATAAAAACGTCTCATTTCTAGAAGTTTTGTTACACTATTACATATTATAGTAACATTTTGGGCCTTTTACTAACTTATAGGCCACGTGAGGAGTCAGAGAAATCGACGCGCGTGTACGACACGATGTATGAATGTTGAGGAATCGAGAGAATTATGTCAGGAAAGAAAAGTGTGGCAGTTCTTTCTACCTACCCCTTCAAGAGACGGCGTGATGGTTAGTTAGTTAGTTAGTTAGTTAGTTAGTTAGTAAGTTACTTAGTTAGTTAGTTACTTATGAAAATAATGAATGAAGAATGGAAGGTAAAGGAAGTATATGTAAACGACGTAGATGGAAATAGAAATAGAGAAAGATCGAGAAAAAAGTGGTACGATAAAATGGATGGCCACGATAAGAGTCAGAGAAATAGATGTGCGTGCATGAAACGATTTATGAATGTTGAGGAAGCGAATAAAGTATGTCAGGAAAGAAAAGGGTGGCAGCCCATTCTTTCTGCCTACTCCTTCTGGGAGACGTCGTGATGGTTACTTAGTAAGTTGGTTATTATATATCACAGAGATATCGTTAAAATATGTTTTCCTATGTTTTCTGTACTATGAGCGCGAATCTTTTTTAACCCGGGAAGGTGGCTAGCCTAACCCCGTGACCCTCCACCTTTCTCATCCAGGCTTGGGATCATCATCCGACGAGATATGACTTCTGTGTCACAGATCGTCAGATCTATTAACAGAAGAAGAAGATGTTTTCCTATTTTCCTCTTTTACTTGCCATTGTAGTAGAAGGTTTGGCCGACTTGGTGTGGTTTCCCGGGGCGCCTGGTGTTATAGTTAAACCAAATGTGGAGTTTTTTTTTTGCCATTTTTGTATATCGATAAAATATTTTATTTTGCTTAATTTTTTTTTTAAATATAGTAGAAATCCTTGCCGTTTTTCACAGATCTTTTGTTATTACATTCTTACCATTTTTTGTGGATCAATATAATATTTTTGTTAGCTTTAAAAATATTTAAAATAAAAAATGATTTCCCGCCTTTTATAGCAGCGTTCTTTTGTTCTTCTCATTTATCCTTTATACGCTGGCTGTAATCTATCAAGTTTTGAATGCGGAACCAAATTGAGTGGTATCATTTCGCTGTCAGAAGCAGGAATGCCTCTCCAACTTGGTAGAATGCCATATCGGGCGGGAAAAAAAGAGTTTTAAAACAAAAAAGAGTATGGTTGCCGGCGTTTCCAGTAAAAAAATATAACAACTTCATCACTCCGGCGAAAAGTTGCGCGAAAGGGAAAATTTTCTAGAACAAATATAGTGCATTAATTTTAATTTGATTATATTTGCGAGATTATTCGAATTTCGAATATTTCAAATCGAATTAACCCTTCAAAAATGGAATTTATATTTAAATTTATGGAATTCCTGAGTTGCTTAAACGTTCATCAAATATAAATGAGATCATCCATTGTTTTGGCGGAAACACTTTGATATTTCAACATTATTAACTGTTTAAAAACAAAGGCTGTTGAAAAATGTCACAATTGATTATATTTATTTGGAAATTGTCGCGACAGCTGTTTCGCCAACCGATGTTAGCATCGTCAAAACTTACAATCAACTAAAAATACAACAGAACAATTTATTTTTTTAGGATACAAAATCATTAGGAGGGGAAGAAACTACACACAATATTATAAATAATTATAATTAAGATGGGAAATAAACGGTAATTATTATAGGTAACAACAGAAATATCGAAGAGTCAAGCAAAATTAGGAAAAATAAACAGGGAATCAAATAACATTAACAGAAAAGGGTTTAACAAAAGTGAAATACAATAAAAAGAAAGGTGGAAAAACTGTATTTTGATAAAAAAAAAGAAAACCTGAGTGAATATATTAAAAACATTTTCATATAATAATACAACAAGAAAACATAATTAGACAATTTTTTTTAATTATTTCCGTTTTTTACACTTTTGAGTTTATTTTTCTCGACATGTTACGAGAGTTGAAAGTTTTTACTCTTCTGTTCTGCATTCCTTCCTGATAATAATTATAATAATATTTTTTTAAACAAAGATAAAAAATGTAAAAACTCTTTGTATTAAACCACAATATGGTTATTATAATTAATGCCAACTAGTTCGCTTGTGCCCTAGCTTCATCAGGGCAATATAATAACTGATTGTTATTATATTGCCCTGATGAAGCTTGGGCCCAAGCGACACAAGTCGGCATTAATTATAATAACCATACCGTGGTTAACTATAAAAGGAAACCAAAAGGACATCTTCAGACTCTAAAGACAGCAAAATAAAATAATAAAATAAGCTTTTAACATTAACTATCTTACCCCAACTATACAAGTATGAAGACAAACAAAACAAATAGACATATCACACCTGACCAAATTTGAGACCTTGAAAATTGTCCACAGAGTGACCATGGAAGAGACAACAGACAGTAGCTACAAATTAACTAAAAATTCAGACATACACAGACACTGGACCAGGAACTGTGACAGATATCACTTACCGAATGCACGAACTAAGACAGGACAATCAAGGATATTGAACAATGGACTGAAACTTTACAATGAACTACCAAAAGACACAAGGAGTCTCACTACAAATCAATTTAAAATATACCTGAAACATTATGTAATTACAAGTAAAATCTAAAAATATATCTATCCATATTACCTAAGTGGGTTATGAAAAAAATAAAAATTAAATAAAGTGTTTTGTAATGTATGTAAATCTATAAATTTTTAATGTATATCCAAACAGTAAGTGCTTCAAATTGAAATGATTTTTTATTCAAATGTTAATGCTACTAGAAAAAAAGTCTTAAACATAAATTTCAAAACATTTTTATAACAAGATTTTAAACGTCACTTAGGCAAACATTCTAAAATTGAACATGATTTTTGGAACGGGATTTGAAATATGTTTATGAAAAAGCGGGATTTAAATTTGATCTAGATTTGAAGGGTGCCTCATTCCGGGGGCGAAATTTGAATACAACCCTTTAACAAGGCATAACAAAAGTTTGGGATACCACAGAATACATTAACTTAACCCTGCTGATTTTCTGTTTTTTTTTTAAGCGTTCGTGTTGGCTTTAAATTGGATAATCCACAAAATTCAATATTAAACATTTGCCGGGGAATTAGTATATTTTCATACGAATTATTTTTTTCTCGTAGCAAAACATTGACCTAAGTTGAAGTAAATATCTTCGTGTGATTATTATTCTTCTAACATTATTTCTTCTTCTTCTTTCGGTGCCGTGTCAGGTCCTCCCAAAGTTGGAGATCACTGCAGCAAAGGCATCTCTGTCCTGCGCCACTTGGAACAGGCTCCGAATTTATGTCATTCCTGTCCATTCATTTATGTTCCGCAGCCAGGACAACTGCCTTCTACCGACTCTCCGACGTCCCTCCACTTTACCAATTAATATCAGTCGAAGGAGGTGGATTTTTTATCCCCTTAGTACATGACCCAAATATGAGACCTTTCTAACTTTCACACTCGACAAAAACCCTCTATTGGCTCTCTGTTGTACGTCTGCATTACTGACTCTATCGGTCCACGGTATACGGAGCATTCTACGGTATATCCACATCTCAAACGTCTTCAACCGGTTCATAACATTCACTTTTAGAGGGCAGACTCATTCTTTGTCGGAGTTTCAGGTTAAGATTATCGTTGCAAAAGAAAGTTCTCATTTTATTAAATGCAGCTCGTGTCATTTCAACCATTTTGCAATTTATTTAGATGTCCGGGTCGAGCGCTTTGGTGATAATGCTGCCAAGGTATTTAATTTAACCTTTCCCTTACGGTGCTAAAATAAAAACGTGCGTTCCGGTGTAGGGTAGTCAGTACGCGTTAAAAAATTAGCGATTTTAAATCGGAAAAATAGGAACATTCATAGTTAATCCCCTTATATAATTATAAGTTAAAAATTACAATGATTGAGATTTAATTGCTAAAAACATAAAAAAAACATCTGGCAATGCTCACGGAACGGGCATAGACCCGCTCTGTTTGCAAGCCTGAAAGCGACTACCGGCGGCGGCGGGACGGCCGAGAGTGAGGACATCGAGCTAGAACATATGCAAGAGTGAGATGCGAATATAGTGTCGCGTACTCAGCGCTACGAATTTTGTTTCCGATGGTCACAAAATACCTCCTATGTACCCGATGAATTCTGATTATTATTAATATTATTTTTTTAATCAATGCGTAAATATTTTATGAAGGAATACCTAAAATCTTAACCTTGTATTTATTAAATGTATAGATATATTGATGGTTATTAGAAGCAACGTGTAGAATATATCCATCACAGGGAAGGGAGGGTTAAATTGGTCGACCATTTCAACATTCGCACCATTCAGTTACGTTAACATTATTTAACAATTATCAAATAAACATACCTAAGAGTAATAGCCATTGAAGTAAAACCTGTCTGACAGAAGATACAAGTCCATTCAAGTGGTGAACAAATTAATGTAAATTTAAATTTCCTCATGCGTGATACTGAAAACTGAAGTGGTTTATCTTCTCTGCCTTCCGCTTCGGAGAATAGACGAATAAGTTTTATTTTTAAAACCAATTGATCTTCTTTTTATACATAACGTTGTTCCTCTTCTATCGGAGGTTGGAGAGCATCATAAACAGAGTTAGACCAATAATAACATATGGCGTCGAAGCAAGGGCAGACACAGTAAGGACAAAACAAGTTTTGAGGACACCCGAAATAAAGACACTGAGGACGATAGCAGGTAATACAATGAGAGATCGCGTGAGGAACACCGGAATAAGAGAAATATGTGAGGTTGAGGATATCATAAGATGGAGCGGATAGCGAAAATGGACTGGTATGGTCATGTTCAAAGAATCATATCAAATCAAATCAGTTTATTTTCTCAAAAGATATCACAAACAACAAATAGTTAAGGCATCTATTGAGAACAGGTAAAATATTAAAAAAAATATATATAATAATACCTGGAACGCATGAGAGATGCCTACCTCTGCCTACCCCTCCGGGTAAATGGCGTGGTGGTTAGTTAGTTAGTTTTTAGTAAGTCTTTCTTTGTTTAGTTTTTATTTAAATCAAATCAAATCAGTTTATTTTCTCAAAAAATATTACAAACAACAAATAGTTTAAGGCATCTATTGAGAACAGGTAAAATATAAAAAAAAAATATTATACCAGGAATGCATGAGAGATGGTTCGACATTAGGAATACAAGATACTCTCCGAGTATTTGTCTTCTGAACGTACTTTCACGAATACGAAATACGTCGATTTCCGAAGCGATCATGTTCAGCAAATTGATTGCTCTCCCCACCGGCATCACCAGAGGCAGGTTGGTTCTGCATGCTGTACAAACAACAAATAGTTTGAGGCATCTATTGAGAACAGGTAAAATATAAAAAAAAAATGTTATACCAGGAATGCATGAGAGATGGTTCGACATTAGGAATACAAGATACTCTCCGAGTATTTGTCTTCTGAACGTACTTTTACGAATACGAAATACGTCGATTTCCAAAGCGATCATGTTCAGCAAATTGATTGCTCTCCCCACCGGCATCACCAAAGGCAAGTTGGTTCTGCATGCTGGGAGATAAAACAGTCTGTGCTGACGCTGCCGAATACTGCACATAGAAGAGACCCTATATTGTTTTGTTTTTTATGCATATGTTTTGTTTTTTATGCATGCAGGTCGTTTGAACCCAATTACTGTATACAATTTATTTTTTAGCTATTATATTGATTCTCGTGACATGTGATAGGTAGCCAATCTATCGCCATTTTATTGTCACGTGAATTTTACACCAGACCAAAGGCAGTGTGACAATCACACTGCCATCGCCGGGAATCGAACCCGGGACCTTCGGTATGGAAGTCAGAGCTCTTACAACTCTGCCACGAAGGTCGTCAATTGCATTGCATAATCAGCCTCATGGGACTCGTCCTCGTGGAAGACCTCAAAAAAATGGAAAGACAGCTGGGAATCTACCTCACACGAGAGCAGACCACATAGGTCTACAACAAGGAAGAATAAGAAGACAAACTGTTTTTTTCGGCTATCTTTTATTTTTAAATTTTGCAATGTTCGAATGATGATAATATATAAAAAATGAATGCCCGATTCAAGAGATACATTAGATTGTCAGAGTATTTCTTGGTATGTTGGGCAGACTCGTTGCTGAAAAATGAAAGTGATGCGTGGGTGATGCCTTGATATTTAGAATACAATACTAGACGCATCATTAAATGTGGTTAAAAATGTCTTGAACCCACTCGTAAATCTTAAAACATCATGTAGTCACTCAGTAGGAGTACGCAGATAATAAATTACGTCAGATGGCGCTGGGAAAATAAATGAATTTATTCATAATACAGTCTTGTGAAATTAGAACGCTTGCAGCAAAAAAGTGCTTATTTACTCATATCTACATAATACCTTGCATTTTTACTATATAATATATATCCAACTATTAACTGTTAAAATTTATATCACTGCTGTGACATTACAGTTTTTATTATTAACTTTTTAAGTGTCGTGACAGCTGTTTCGCAAACTGATGTTGGCATCATCACAAACGCATCAAAAATACTTCACAACGTTGTTTGTAACACCTATAACAGTAAATAATATTTAAGTATCATAGTGTTTCGGCCAAAAAAATCAAAACAAATCAAATCAGTTTACTAACTGAAAAGACATTACAAACAGCAAAATATTTAAGGCATACAATTAAAATATTATAAAAACACACCATAATACCAAGAACGCATTAGAGATGGTTCGACATTAGAAAGACAAGTTACTTTTTAAAGTCAAGAGTATTTGTCCCCTGAACGTACCTTCACTAATATGAAAGACGTTGATTTCCGAGGAAACCGCGTTCAGCAGACTAATTGCTTTTACCATCGGTGTTACTAGAGGCAATGAATTATTAATATATCTAACTTACTAACCATCCCGCCGTTTTACCGGAGGGGCAGGCAGAGCGGATGGAATACATTACTACTTTGTCCTTACATACCTCTCGAGTTTTTGCAACGCAACGAATTAAATCGCTTTAACTCGTGCGAAAATTCAAAATATTGTTTTATTCGTAGACGGCTCAAACGCGCAAAAAACATAGATTTATTATAGATTTTTTAAGGCAAGCGGACTCCTCGGACTCCTCGCCGGGGGAGAGGGGGCAACTTGCGGGGGCCCCGTTCTTTTCTCTTGGATAAATTTTCTTTTTAAATTAAAATGTTAGGTTTCCCTTGTTTATGTCCCTAGTTTCCATGGCTGTTTTCTCTATTTACTTTGAAATTTTAAAATTTCTTTTATCATTCCTAGTGTTCTCTCCCATCCCATACTTATAAAGGGTCATAAAATCATGTACCATATTTTGTTTTGTTTAGTTAGATTGGGACATAGAAGTGGATTGAAATTAAACTGGATTAAATGTGGCCTAGATAGCCTTTTTGCCTTTTGCTTTTTTTTTCTGGAATGGTGCGTTCTCCAGCTAATGTAAGTCCTGCGTGGATGGGGGGCGGGCCTAGGAATTGTTTGAGCTAAGCTGACGAAGGGGCGCCGCTGCGTCTTATAACAGCTTCGGGTAAGCGGCGGGTATCCTTCTATGTCTTTATTTAACTATAAGTTTGTTCATTTGTATGTATATTAACAATCACTGTATGTTCTCTCTCTCTGGTTTCAATCCTGGGATGGGTGTGCAGCAATTTCCTCTATTCTTCTCTTCCATTCTTCCCTGTCTGTGCGGCTTTTTTGAAATCTGCATATGATGAGCAGCGCACGTCCACCAACAGGTCCTCCAGGTACTCTCGGCGTGGGCGTCCCCTAGAGTTTGTCCCCTCGGTCATACCCTCCATTATGGCATGCAAGAGGCCTTCTTGTCGTATTACATGGCCGATCCATCTTGCACGCTTTTCGGACAAGGTCCTGAGCAGGTGTCTTCCTCCTTGGATTCTTTGGAGAAACTCCTTATTTGTAATGTGGTCTCTCCAGGAAATTCCTAATAGTCTTCTATAGGACCACATCTCAAAAGCCTCTAGTCTCCGTTTATTTCTTTCGGATAGGCACCATGTCCCGCAGCCGTACATCAAGATACTCCATACACAGGTCTTGATGAGGAGTATTCTCAATTTAGGTCTATATTATTAACTAACTAACTAACTAACCATCACGCCGTCTCCCCGAAGAGGTAGGCAGAAAGAATGGACTGCCACACTTTTCTTTCCTGACATATTTCTCTCGCTTCCTCAACATTCATACATCGTGTCATGCACGTGCGTCGATTTCTCTGACTCCTCACATGGCCGACATTCAAAATTTGATTTATTTGATCGTGTCATGTTTTCCTCGGTCTTCCTCTATTTCTGGTTCCATTTACATCGTTAACATATAATTTTTTTACCATTCTTTCTACATTCATTCTTTCCATATTTCCAAACCATCTTAACGATCCTTTCATTATTTTGTTCATAACACCATCATTTGCACCACATTCACTTCTTATATTTTCATTCGGCACTCTATCATACACAGAGTATCCACACATTCTTCTAAGAGATCTCATTTCTTCTGCATTTATTCTACTTTCATCTTTCTTTTGCCAGTTCAATGCTTCGCTTCCATCTTCCATATTATTCGATTCTATTATTTGTATGTTACCCTACAATAAATAAATCCTTTTTTAATTTTACTTCTTACATTTCTTCATTATTTTGTCGTTCTGTATTCTACATGTTCTTGTTTTACAAATTGTTTCCCGCACATTCTTCTCAGTGATCTTGCGAAGTGAATGACGTCATTCTAGAAAAACTAAAATAACTGTTTTCTTGAGTATCGATCGAACATAAAGCTATCATTTGAGCTGAGGAATGAACAGCCAATATACATGAAACTCGAACCTAGATATATGTTTGATTACTCATCGTTTGTGTTTCGTACAAATTTACATTTTTATTCAAAAACGTGTTTTTAGCTTGGCACGCGCCGCATCATATTATATTATATTAAACAACACCAGGTAAAATAATATAATTATATTTAATTATTATTCCTTTCGAATTGCGTGCCCTGGTAACAAGTATGTAAGAGGTGTGCAAGCGATACGATTTGATTATGAATGTAAATAATTCCAAAGAAAATAATAATATAATAAATCGATGTTTTTATAAACTGATTCTACTTTTGTATTTATTTCGACAGCGACCGGCTCGCTGTCGAAATAAATACAGATCGCCAGGCTCGCTGGCATCGACAGACTGTATTTTATTAATTATTTATTTATTATTATGTATGAAAGCGAAGCACGGAACTAACAAAAGAAGAATGAAAGTAAAATAAATGCAGTAGAATGAGATCTCCAAGAAGAATGTGTTTAAATCTATATATGATAATGCAATAAACAGGAAATTATCTTCGACAAAGGGGACAATGACTTTTTTATTTCCCACAATGCAGAATTAACCTGTTTATGGTTATGCCAGTAGGTAGAACGATATATTTGTTAAACCGTATCACCTCGGAGGTAGACGTATTTTATGATAGTGTGAGGGAAGCACCATCTTTGTTAAGAATTTTCATGTATTTTTATATTTATTTTATCAATTTATATTAATTTTATCCGTTTTTTCCACTTAGTTCATTTTATTGTGTATACATTATTTATATTTAAAGCTCTCATATCTATATCGATTGAAGCAAAGATGGCAGTGTACCGAGTAGTAGAAATGAGATCACTTAGAATAATGTTGGGAAAAATAATGTAAGATAGAATATCTAATGATGAAGTAAGAAAGGAATGTAATGCGGATGAATATGTGATAAATAAAAACAAGAAAGTGTCACTAAGATGGTTTGGACATATGGAACGAATGGATGAGGATAGAATGGTTAACCCTTAACGTACCGTGTTCAAAACAAAACGCTCGCTCCCATGTGGTCAATTCAGTTTACCGCTAACTTTATCTAAATATCAAGCATATGACTCGATTAATCAAAATTTAATTTATGTCATCTTGTAGGGAATTTCATTAGGAATAGATCGATATCTATAACATACTCGTACATGGATTATTTGAAAAACATATCATTATTAATTTTTTCTGGAACCATGCGATTTCTGATATGGAATGCGTCACAGCATACGAGCAACTGGACACCAAGTATAAACTTGTCTCCGCGCCGCGGCCGGCGGGCGAGACTTTACGAGATTTTACGTATGATAAAGGCACCTAGGCAAAATGTATACTACGTTCAAGACAACGAGTACGTATTAATATTTGTCCCTTTTGGTAAAGTGTTAATATTTTCACAGTTCTGATATTATTAAGTTGCGTGCTGCGTTTCCGTCCACAGTCGGTATTATTACGTACCTATGAGAAAAGGCCAAACATATAATTTATAATACGTTCAAAACAGCGAGTAAGTATTTGTCACTTTTGATAAAGTTGTAAATATTAGCAAAACAAATTCTACCTTAACACGAATGAAGGTGAGGGCAGTCTTAAAACATTTTTTTTTTTGGGATGAAGGAAGTAATTTTTTGCTTTTTTTTTTATTACGAAATATTGAGAACACTTCAATGGAGGATTACTATTTTTTTTATAATATTAGGGTCCATAGGTTTTAAGAAAATCAACTTTAAATTGGCAGTGGAAACTCAATTGACCACATGGCAACGCGACGGTTAAAAAGATATATACTAGTAGTGTGTATGTCTAAATATCTCATTTCTACGGCGTTCATTCTGTCAATAAACTGCATTTCTAAATTGATGGTTAGTCAGTTAGTTATTTTTAAAAAAATATTTTATTTAGGAGTTTGCGTTTTTTACCTCTTATGGTGAGGGTAACGTAATTTTTGTGATTATATTCCGGGCCTGGCTGTGCGTATAAGTAGGTACCTGTGCACGTGTGTATGTGTGTTTACAGATGTGCTAGTGTGTGCGTTGTGTGTACACTCGGTTATGTACATATTTTGGGTCTTATTATTTCACATAAGAGCGCGGTTTCCCTTCACCGAATCCAGTTTCTTGACGCCCACGCGCAAAAATCTATGCGGATCGCTTGTCACGTGACTGGTACATATTACAGTAGGACTGTTATGAAAATAGACTCTTCAATTTATATTAAAATACACAACCTTTGTCTATATTTAATGCATAGTTTTGATCCTTTGTATTCGGGAAAACAAAAGCCGAGTTATTAATATTGAATTTATTTATATATCTTTTGTACAAAAATAAACTTGATTCCATTGTTTAATTTGGAATGCTATTCTAATTATATTTAATAATACTATTATAAGTTGAATCGCTCTTTACATCATGACCTTCGTGGCCGAGTGGTAAGTGCATTAACTGCCACCCCGAAGGTTCCGGGTTCGATTCCCGGCGAGGGCAGTGTGATTGTCACACTGTTTTTGGTCTAGTGTAGAATTCACGTGACAATAAAATGGCGATAGATTAGCTACCTATCACATGTCACGAGAATCACAATGAAATATATACCCTTTAATTAAAAAAAAAAAAATTAAAAAATGACAGCGCGAGCCAAATCTATGTAAATGGTATAGCTATCATATTGATTCTCGTGACATGTGATAGGCAGCTAATCTATCCCCATTTTATTGTCACGCGAATTCTACGCCAGACCAAAGAAAGTGTGATAATCACACTGTCCTCGCCGGGAATCGAACCCGGGAACTGCGGGGTTGTAGCCATAGCACTTATCAATTGACCACGAAGGGCTTCATATCCCTATTACTCGTATATATCACTATTTAGTTAAATAATTAATGTTTTTAATTGAAATTTCTTGACAGAAGTTTATTTAATGAAAACAAAAAAAAAATGATACAAAATGTCTTTATTATTATGGATTAATGTGCTTCACAACACAAGTGGAAGCACACTAAATACATAATAATAAAGAAATTTCGTATAAATATATATATATATATATTATTTGTTTTCATTACTATTTAGTTATTTTAACTTTATGAAATTGTTGCAAAAGCTGTTTCGCCAACCAATATTGGCATCATCAAGTGTTATTTAACACATGAACATTGGTGAGCGAAATAGCTGTCGCAACATTTCTTTTATAGTGTTTAAATAAATAAATAGTGATATCATAACAGTGCTTCTAATTAAACAATACGTAGGTATATATTATACACACATACGTTAATGATGTGAATGGAGTACGGAGTCGTGGGTGACCAAAAAAAACTTGGCATGATGAAATTAATTCAATTTTAAAGGTCGGCCATGGTAGGAATCGGAAGAATCGACGTGCTTGTATTATTCGCTGTATGAATGTGGAGAAAACAAGAGAGGTATTTCAAGATCGAGTAACGTGGAAGTCCATTCTCTCTGCCTACCCCTTCCGTAAAACGATGTGTTGTTTTGTCGCTGTTTTTGTTTTATATTTAAATTCTATGTAATTGTTAGGACAGCTGTTTCGCCAGCCAATGATTTTTTTCAAATGTTAAAACAAATTTTTTTTCTTTCGTTTCAGAGTACCCGCAATTCTACTGGCATCTTTAAAATGTTTTTCAAATTGAAGTGATATTCAATTGGTAAGTAAATTTAATTCGATTAAAAAAGTAATCTTCATTTTAAATATTAATTAAATAAAACGATGTTTTTTATAACTAATGTTAACTAAAACTAATTTTTATAACCAATGTGGAAGTAGTTATAAAAAGAACATAGTAATATTTAATAATTATAGTTTATTATTTCTTCTCTCTTCTCTAATTGGTAGTAGAAAAATGTGTTAAAGGGGACAGTTTGTTAGCTATCCAAAGTACATTTAAATTATTTTTATTATTACTTCACCGCAAATTAATTGATTCATACGGAAGTATAGAATTTATCTATTTAATATATAAACTTTTCAAGAATCAATTGTATCTCAATAGAGACGAAGATGCAAATTGGAAACAGAATATGGTTGATCGAGGTGTTTACAGGACATGACCTCTCATTGGTTGGGTTAAGCGCACGCTTTATGTAATACAACATTCCCCATTCCACCTTTTTTTTTCTTATGGCCACCATCTCTGACAAATTTTTGGAAGTTGTATGTATGTTAATCTGTAAGACCTAAATTTTAACATGGTAGTTTTTTTTACCATATTCTGTTTCCAATTTGCATCTTCGTCTCTAATTGAGATACAATTGATTCTTGAATTGATAGCCCACAATGGGTGAAATCCAGTTGTTCATCTACAAGTATTTGTATACATTTAAAATGATGTATAAACTTTTCGTTGTGTGTTGCCTGTATTCAAATGGCACTCGATAATTCTAGGCAAGGCCGTAGTATGGGCCCAGAGTCTATCTATCATTGGTATTGTATTATATAAAAAACGTCTCGTGTAAATCTCGAGTTGCTCCCAATCCACACAGCATTTGACGTCTTTCTGATTTATGCCTTTGGACATAATTCCCCCAATGTCGAAACCCCACTCCGTCCGGGAGGCCGAGTTAATAAAACCATAGACAAAACGAGTAATAATTATTCCGCCATTTCGAAAGTGCAATTTTAAGAGTGCTCTCCGCGTTCCGGATACATATTAATGACAAAAATTTAACATAAATTTGTGCGTATGATAAGTACGCGTTTTCGCTCATTTGAATAATACTGCCGAATAAATTAACAGTATCGATATTGTGTATTCAATTGAACGTAAAATTAATTTTCTCACTGATTAAAATTTTGTTAGAGCAAACTTTTTTTACTAACTAACTAACTAACCATCACGCCGTCTCCCCGGAGGAGTAGACAGAAAGAATGGAACGCCACACTGTTCTGTCCTGACATACTTCCGAAATTGGAGACATCTCCAGGCGTTATCTAGCAATGTATATTAATGGCGGTAACCTTTCACATTGCGTTAATAAAGATATTCTGATCAATGCTTAATCCAATCTTAAAAGATGGCGCTAGTGTAGATGAACTAAAAAATGTGAAGTGTGGTGCAACATTGTAGCATATATACATCTTCCAAAAATTTGGTAGACATGGTAGTCGTAAGAAGCGCGGAATGACAGGTCATAAGTCCTGTAAACGTCTCGATCAGCATATTCTGTTTCCAATGTGCATCTTCGTCTCTTTTGAGATACAATTAATCCTTAAAAATGATAACCCGCAATGGGTAAAATCCAGTATTCGTCTACAAGTATTTGTATATATTCAAAATGATATATTTTTACTTCTTATGTGTGTCCAAAACACGCCCCTTCCCTCTATTAATTGCGACTATGATCCATCCACGTTCAGAAATCCAAGTGATTAGAGTCCACACGAGACGAGATATTTCCTTATGCTATAGAGATAATTGTTTGTCTATATAATTGCCTTTTTTATGAAAAAGATATTAATTTTATTACAAAAAAAAAAAACTGGTATTGAGTGCTTTGTGACTTTTCATTGTTCGCCCACAAATTAAAGATTTTTCACGAATCGATGATTATAGTTTGATAATTTTTTATTTCAAGCTTCTTATTGAGAAATAATTAAGTTTGATTTTTTTTTAAATATAAATATTTTCCGAAGTAGACTAGTTCATTATAGCTCACATTAATGCTGATTTTAATGTATGCAGTTATTTTCTAAAAAAAATATGATTACTTGTTATTATTGATTAGATATTTTAAACTAATAGATATAAAATAATATCGGGTGGTGGTCTACGGGATAGAACGTCTGGCCTCTGATCCAGGGGACTTGGGTTCAAGCCTGGACACGACCAAATTCCTTCTTCATAAAAGTGAGCTATTTTCTACTCATGTTAAAGATTGTGAAATAATTTCTAATATAGTCCATTGTTTTGACCGAAACACTACAATTGTGATACAAAAAAACAAATTTTATTCATTAACAGTTTTAAATTTCTAATGTCATTGATTTACATTGATTTAAATCCTTGGTATTTAAAAAATACATTAAAAAAAAACTGAGTATTTAACCACGGTATGGTTGTTATATGTGATCCCTGATCATAATGCTATCAATTATAATAACCTTACTGTAGTTAAATAATGATAATAATCTGTTAAATTAAAAAGCTTTGTTTCATGTATCACAATAATTGTGTTTTTATTTTTCGCAACAGCTGTTTCGTCAACCTATGTTGACAATATTAAGTGTTACAATAATAACTAACTAACTAACTAACCATCACGCCGTTTCCCCGAAAGGGTAGGCAGAAAGAATGGACTGCCACACTTTAATCGATGCGGCACTCGATCCTTCTCTTTTCGCCATCGCTAGAGACGCGGTGTGATTGGTTGCGAACCTCATGTGATACGTGTTACAATATTATTGTAACACCATCACGCCGTCTCAGAAAGAAATAATGGACTGCCACACTTTTCTTTCCTGACATATTTCTCTCGCTTCCTCAACATTCATACATCGGCTCATGCACGCGCATTTCTCTGACTCTTCACATGGCCGACATTCATGGCCGACATATTTGATTTATTTGATCGTGCCACGTTTTCCACGGTCTTCCTCTATTTCTGGTTCCATTTACATCGTTAACATATAATTTATTTACCATTCTTTTTTCATACATTCTTTCCATATGTCCAAACCATCTTAATTATCCTTTCATTATTTTGTTCATAACACCATCATTCGCACCGCATTCACTTCTTATATTTTCATTCGACACTCTATCGTACACAGAGTATTAACACATTCGTCTAAGAGATCTCATTTCTACTGCATTTATTCTACTTTCATCCTTCTTTTGCCAGTTCCATGCTTCGCTTCCATACATAAGGGTCGTTTTAACATTTAAAAAAAATTTGTTTAAAATTTTTAACGTCTTAGATCTTATATGTATTTTGGATTAGTCAGATTTAACAATGTGCACCTTCATTGGGAAATATTCAAGATCGATTCTGTCGGTCTATCGACGTGGGCCGAATGTCATCGGGTAATATAAAACCGATTTCTTTTGTTAGATGACAGATATGAACACAAAGTTATGAATAATAGTGATTTTGTCTAATCATATATCAAGGTGGGCATAGACGAAGATTTGTATGAAGCATTAATTATAATTAAGATAATACTTTTGAAATCATTCGCTTGTGACACGTATTGATTTTTAAACCGATATAACTATTCAAGCGATACAAAATATTGGTATTATATCTTCGTGTTAACAAGAAAAAACACTTGACCCTATATTTAAGATGTTAGAATTTATTCACATTAATGCTGATTTTAAATTATGCAGTTATTTTCTAAAAAAATATGATTACTTGTTATTATTGATTAGATATTTCAAACTAATAGATATAAAATAATATCGGGTGGTGGTCTACGGGATTATTTTGTGGATGTTGGAAGATCGAAGTGTGCGCGGGAGATGCCTATTGGTGGCGATGAGGTTCGCAACCCATCACACCGCGTCTCCTGTGGGGCGAAAAGAGAAGGATGGAGTGCCGCATCGGTTAAAGTGTGACAGTCCATTCTTTCTGCCTACCCTTTCGGGGAGACGGCGTGATGGTTAGTTAGTTAGTTAGTTAGAATTTATTTTATGTTTCTTGAACAATAATGTCATACTCAATACAAATATAGGTGAAATATAATGATAACATTATTATGTATCGACGTATGATAAAAATGTCTTATCATAACTACGAGGTTTGTCCGTAAAATAAGTTTCTCTATTTTTTTTTTACAATAAAAAAATTTACAACGAGCAATACATCTTTGGAAAGCGTAGACATTCAGCTATTTTTCTACATGGTCCCCTTTGAATTCGATGCACGTTTTCATTCGGGTCACCATCTTTTTGATTCCCTGGTCATAGAAGTCTCCCGCCAGGCCGTGAAGGTAGCTCAGAACCTCTTCTTTCAGCTCCTCTTCGCTTGCAAAATGCGTTCCACCGAGGTGTTTCTTCAAATCAGGGAAGAGGTGGTAGTCGCTTGGGGCCAAGTCCGGACTGTATGGTGGGTGTAGGATGATCTCCCATCCGAATTTCTCAATGAGCGTCGTTTGTGGTCCTTCGTAAGCATCCTGGGCACTCACCTTGCACAAACTCTCTGGAGCTCCGTTCTTTATGGCTGCCAAACCGACACTGAGCGTCGCAGCGAGTTCGGCTGGGTGGGGATGTGGAGGGAGAAGACCAAGCTACGATCCAGTGTTGCCGGATCGCACGTAACAGTGATCTGCGCGCCCGTGGCAAACAGGGAAACTTATTTTACGGGCAACCCTCGTACATATAAAAATATACTTCGCGAAATGGGTATTTATCCCTCCACATCGGTTACTTTTAGTCCAATAAATGGGTATTAATACCCGTCCCGCAGATGATTTTGAAAGTAAATAATATTAAAATTGATCTATACGAGATACGAGATCTATCTCGTACACGTATGATAGAAATATATTTTCATATGTACACTTCGTAAAATACACTTCGCGATATGGGTATTTATTTATCCCTCCACATCGATCACTTCTAGTCCAGTAAACAGGTATTAATACCTGTGCCGCGTATGATTTAGAATGTACTATAATAATATTACTTAACCATAATAAAATTATACAGCGCCCCCCTTACCCTAACAAAAAACAAAATTGATAATTTACACTTTTCTATTTGTAAGTATATATTACATGCAATAGATTTCCTAATACAGATAAAAAATGATGAAAAATGTAAATAAAACACGTTATTATTTTTAAAAACATCATGCATTTATTAACTTTAACCCTTAACGTACCGTGTTCAAAACAAAACGCTCGCTCCCATGTGGTAATTTCAGTTTACCGCTAACTTTATCTAAATATCAAGCATATGACTCGATGAATCAAAATTTAATTTATGTCATCTTGTAGGGAATTTCATTAGGAATAGATCGATATCTATAACATACATGGATTATTTGAAAAACATATCATTATTAATTTTTTTCTGGAACCATGCGATTTCTATATGGAATGCGTCACAGCATACGAGCAACTGGACACCAAGTATAAACTTGTCTTGCGCCGCGGCCGGCGGGGCGAGACTTTACGAGATTTTACGTATGATAAAGGCACCTAGGCAAAATGTAAAGTACGTTCAAGACAACGAGTACGTATTAATATTTGTCCCTTTTGGTAAAGTGTTAATATTTTTACAGTTCTGATATTATTAAGTTGCGTGCTGCGTTTCCATCCACAGTCGGTATTATTACGTACCTATTGAAAAGGCCAAAGATATAATTTATAATACGTTCAAAACAGCGAGTAAGTATTTGTCACTTTTGATAAAGTTGTAAATATTAGCAAAACAAATTCTATCTTAACACGAATGAAGGTGAGGGCAGTCTTAGAAAAATTTTTTTTTTGGGATGAAGGAAGTAATTTTTTGCTTTTTTTTATTACGAAATATTGAGAACACTTCAATGGAGGATTACAATTTTTTTATAATATTAGGGTCCATAGGTTTTAAGAAAATCAACATTAAATTGGCAGTGGAAACTCAATTGACCACATGGCAACGCGACGGTTAATGTCCTATTAATTAATTATTTAACAGAATTTATAAAATCAAATCTCCTAAAAAAAGTGTAAAAATGTATCAGTGTGCATAGTTCGTGGCTGAGCTTATTGTTTTATATTGACACAATGCCCACTCAAACATCAGCAGCCCCTCCTAAATTCTAAAAAATTAAAACGCCCCGCCAGACCTCCAAAACGCCCACAGAGGAGCGCTGGCGCGCGCCCCGGTAAAGTATCACTGGTCTAGATCTAAATGAATCCATTCTTCACATGAGCATACAAAATTCTTTTCCGTTGTCACCCCTACAACATCTAAGAACTCTAATTAATTAACTAACCATTACGCCATTTCACCGGAGGGGTAGGCAGAGAGGGTGAATCTCCACAATGCTCTGTTCGGGCATACCTCTCGGGCTTCCTCTACTTTCATACGTCGTACCATGCACGCACGTCGATTATTCCGGCTACGAATGTGACCTCCTTTTAGTAATTGATTAATTTGGTTATGCCATGTTTTCCTCGGTCGTCCTCGGATTCTTTTTCCACTCACGCTGCTTGTGTACAACTTTTTAACCATTCTACTCTCATCCATTCGTTCCATATGTCCAAATCATCTCAGGGATCCTTTATTAATTTTCTCCATGATGCTGTCATCTGCCTTACATTTATGTCTTATTTCATCGTTCGGTATTCTATCATACAACATTTTCCCGCACATTCTTCTTAGTGATCTCATTTCTACGGCATTTATCCTGCTTTCATCCTTCTTTTGCCAGCTCCAAGCTTCACTTCCATACATGAGGGTTGGCACTAGAACTCTATTGTGAACTGCCACCTTTGCTTCTGTGGATACATTTCTATTTACAGTAATGACTTTGAGTGCGCCATTTATTTTATTCCCAGCACCAACCCTTTTTTCGATGTCTTTCTCCATTTTTCCGTCTCTTGTAAACATGCCCTCCAGATACGGTAATTTGCTCAAATTTCTTGCCCATGCCATACATTATTCTTTCTCGAAAACCATCACTTTAGATTTAGACAGTTAAGAACTCAATGTTAAGTTTTGAAAGAATATCTATGGTTATTATTATCCCGATGACTTGTATTTTAAGTGCGCCGTTTTGTAAAATCAATAACTCGAAGGGCGCACTAGGAAATGACTGACCGAATAGTGTAGTTTTTAGACATTTCTTAAATTTAACGTCACTATCCTCATACTTAATACTAACATGGAGGCTGTTCGGACGGACCCGCAACGCTGAAAGTACGATCATAGAAACTTGCTTTATTGGCTCTCACTGGAATTATTATGTTGTTTGCACTTGTTTCTACTGATCGGAGTGAACGTTGCCTTTCCGTTGGCATGGTTGTCACGCAGAGGTCCGATATATACGCTGGCGCTCTCTGATGTCAAGTAAACAATCGCGTATATAAAAATAACTTTTGGTTAACATGGTAAGACCTAGAAAGGAATCAAGAAACTATATTTAATGTCAAATTAATGGGCACATAATGTACCATAAATCTAAATATTGAATGATCGCACGGCTATATAAAATATGACAAACCATAAACTATATAGTTTTATAACAGAGGTAGATATGTCAAAACATAAATTTTTGAATACACAATAAAAGCATTATAGAGATATAAAAAAAACGGCTGTTCAGATAATCTGAATATGAATAAAGGTTAATAATACTACTCCTCGCACCATTTATAAGGAAAACTTGCATACGTAATCGTTGTTTTCTCAAGCGTGAATAAATTTACCACAAATTTATAACTTAAGCCACTTAGTTTCATTCGGACAGATGTGAAACGGGCTTAACTGCCGAGTGTGAAGTGTGAAACACGCTTTACTGCCATGTTATTATGCCTTATCATAATATATACGCATGTAATTTATTTTACACTATTGTATAATACTGTAAAATATTTGTGGATGGTACAGTTAAAGTTGTCATCGAAAACAAAAGTCTGTACAAAAAAGTTAAGCCAGTGTACAATGATTTTCTTGCGTTGACCTTTATGTATGGGAGTGAAGCAAGGAACTGGAAAAAAGAAGGATAGAAGTAGAATAAATGTAGATGAAATAAGATATCTTAGATGAGCGAATAGTAAATCTGTATATGATAGAGTGTTAAAAGCAAATAGCTTCTAAATAATAAGTCAATGCAGTGCAAATTAAAGCGTTATGAATAAAATGGTTTATTTAGATGATTAGGACACCTAGAATGAATAAATGAAAATAGAATGATAAACTCCAAGACAAAATAAGAAATTCTGAAATAAGAAAGATCTGTAATGTGGAAGATGTCGTGCGATAGGGAAGATAATATTCATAATACTCGTACCTTCTTCCGCTCTAAATTCCTTTCTTATATCAGCATTTGAGATTTTGTCGTATATCGTTCTATGTACGTCTAAGAGACCTCATCTCTACCGCATTTATTCTGCTCTCATCCTTTTTCTGCCAGTTTCATGCTTCGCTTCCATACATTAGAGTTGGGACCAGAACTCCATTGTGAACGGCCGTTTTCGCTTTCAAAAAGCTCCATTCACTTAGTCACCCGCACCAACCCTTCATTCCACGTCACTATCCGTTCGGCCATTCGCTGTGAACATGCTACCTAAATACACAAATTCACTCACCTGCTCCAAGTTATCTTTGGTCACACTTATGTTATAAATTGTCATTTGCTCTTCCCTTTCAAAAACCATCACTTTTGACTTGCAGGATATATACAGCTTCGTGTCCAAAATTAATGTGTAAACAAGTACATTAAGATAATATCCTGGACTTTACAGCATTCAAAGTGCATAAGATCCATTTAGCTTTCAAGTTACAGTTCACAGCATTGTTTATATAATATTGTTTTTCGATAGATTAGGGGGACAGAAAGTCCACACCAAATATAGATACACTTAATTACAATTATGGGATGGAAACTATGACCCTCACCAAGAGAAACGTAGAGAGATTAAGAGTTACGCAGCGTTCCACGGAAAGACATATGCTCGGCATCAGTCTCAGAGATAAAATCAGATATGAGGAGATTAGACACCGAACAAAAATAACGGACATCATGGAACGACTAGCGAGACTGAAGTGGCAATGGGTGGGTCATGTGGCGAGACAGAGTGAGGATAGATAGACCCAGAAAATAATAAGGTGGAGACCATGGCAGAATAGGAGAAACGTCGGCAGGCAGTAAAAAAGGTGGGCCGACGACATTGCTGCCGTGGGGGGGAAAATGTGGCTACGGCTGGCAGGAGATAGAGACGAGTGGAAGGGAATGGAAGAGGCCTATGTCCAGCAGTGGACCGATAAAGGCTGACGAAGAAGAAGAAGAATTACAATTTTATTGTTGCCTTCCAGTAGGTACATAACACCAGTGGCGGTACTCCCATAGAAGCCCAGAAGCCCGGCTTGCGTTTGAAATTTTGAATCAAAACCCCCAAATCTAAGAAATCGTGCCCCCACATAAACCATCAACACACCAAATCACCTTCCAACAATGTTCCCATCGGACGTAAGAGGAATAGACACATGAGCTGAACCTCTGTAAACCAGAAGAGGTTTTGATTCAAAATTTCTTACGCAAGCCGGGCTTCTGGGCTTCTATGGGAGTACCGTCACTGCATAACACATAAAATACTCATCAATTAATCAAGTATTAAACGTCGGCAACGCTAGGCGTCCGAGAAATCTACGTGCGTGCATGACACAATGTATGAATGTTGAGAAAGCGAGATAAGTATGTTAGGAAAAAAAGGCTGTTGGTCCATTGTTTTTGCCTACCGCTTCGGAGAGACGAGCTTGATGGTTAGGTTAGGTTTTATTTTTATAAGTAAAGGTGCGCTACCGCCACGTAACAGACCGTAATACTAATGCTCGCTTCAATACAGATGGGGGTACTAGCACTAGACCCGCGTGGGATGATTAACTATCAAAAGATAACTACAATCCAAATATTTAATTAAATCAGCGTTCTCCGGTCTCTGGCAGTGTCGGCCATTTGGACAATGAGAGTAGCCGGTATCATTCCATTGTGTGTTTTTTTTACTTCATTCAATTTAATTTGTTGCCACACAAAGTGGTAGCGGTAGTGAATGACCGACCGATACAGTGTGTTTAAGGGGTTTGGGGCAGTCAGAGAAATGAAAAAAAAACTAGTATTTTAAATATATAAAAATTGTCAGTAATTTTCGCCGCAGGGGTAGGCAGAAAGAATGGACCCCCACACTACTCTATCGTGGCACACCTCTCTAATACCTCCACATTCATATATCGAGTCATACACGCACGTCGATTCTTTCGATTTCTAACATGACCAACATTTAAAATTCTATTAATTTGGCCATGCCATGTTTTTAATCATTCTTCCCTCATCCTCTTCTTCTCTGGTTTCAATCCTGGGATTGGTTTGCAGCAATTTCCTCTATTATTCTCTTCCATTCTTCCCTGTCTTGTGCGGCTCTTTTGAAATCTGCATATGATGAGCAGCGCACGTCCACCAACAGGTCCTCCAGGTACTCTCGGCGTGGGCGTCCCCTAGAGTTTGTCCCCTCGGTCATACCCTCCATTATGGCATGCAAGAGACCTTCTTGACGTATTACATGGCCGATCCATCTTGCACGCCTTTCGGACAAGGTCCTGAGCAGGTGCCTTCCTCCTTCGATTCCTTGAAGAACTTCCTCATTCGTGATGTGGTCTCTCCAGGAAATTCCAAAGAGTCTTCTATAGGACCACATCTCAAAAGCCTCTAGTCTCCGCTTATCCCTTTCGGATAGGCACCATGTCTCGCAGCCGTACATCAAGACACTCCATACATAGGTCTTGATGAGGAGTATTCTCAGTTTTAGGTCTATATTATTTGACTCTATTATTTTCGACCTTTTATTAAATGCAAGCCTAGCCTGATGTATACGGCTGTCGACCTCGCTCTTAGACATCGCTCCCTCATCCATTCGTTCCATATATCCAAACCATCTTAGTGACCCTCTTACCTCTTACCTCTTACTTACATCATTAGATATTTTATCATGCATTGTTTTTCCGCACATTCTTCTTAGTGACCTCATTTCTACCGCATTTTTTCTTCATTCGTTCTTCTTCTGTTAACTCCAAGCTCCAAGGCAGTCATGTTCGAAGTAGGAACAATTGACGAGTGTGCATGTAATGCACGTGCATGCAATATTTAATTCATTTTGTAAAACCAACAATATACAATTACTATATTAAGTTTTAACTTGATTTGACCCAAATTAGAAAAAAATATAATATTTAAATTACGTATGAACTTATCGCCCTATATGTTGGACCCTGTTCCATAATGCGGTGACCATTCGGGTTCATCTTAAATCATTAAAATAAAAATAATATTACTAGAATAATTAATCTAGTGCAGAGGTTCCCAAACTTTTTTTGTCCCGTAGATCCCTTGCCGATTTTTTCTATCTCGTGCAGATCCCCTTTTTTCTTATTGATTTTTCAAAACGATTGCCAAAATAAAATTGGTCACTGCCGAATTCTACTGGCCGGAAGTTGTTGACGAGTCGAATTGTAAATTTTTTTTGCAACTGTTGTGGACCACTTTGGGAATCACTGATAGAGTGCCTCATAGAAGGATCGAATGAAAACGTCTGATTTCTAGGAGTTTTATTATATTTTAGAAGGAATGACATGTTTCGCCCATCTAAGGCAAGAGATTTGTCGGGAAAGAAGAGTGCGGTGGTCCATTCTTTCTGCCTACCCCTTCGGGGAGACGGCGTGATGGTAAGTAAGTTAGTTATTAACCTGTGTCTATTGGAACATGGATAATATAAAGTGGAACATATTTAAAACATACGAGTATACTTTTGATTATTATTATTTTTTACTTTTACTTATAGATATAAAATAGTAAAACACATTGTATTTAAATACGGTAAGTTTATTTCTATTGATACAAACTAGTTTCGCTTGGACCCAAGCTTCATCAGGCCAATATAATAAATATATTTTTGCCCTGAGGAGGCTTGGGTTTAAGGGAAACTACTTCGCATCAATTATATACTCGTAATAATTATCATACTGTGGTTAAATACAAAGTGTTTTGTTATCTTTACATTTATCCCCATCATAAAACAACTACCAAATCAAATTCCAACAATGTTTCCTACAGACGTAAGAGGAATAGCCGTTAGAGATGAACCTCTGTAAGCCAGAAGATCCAAGTCCAAGTCCAAGTCCAATATCTAACTAACTAACTAACTAACTTACCATCACGTCGTCTCCCCGGAGGGGTAGGCAGAAATAATGGAACGCCACACTGTTCTGTACTGACATACTTCTCTCGCTTCCTCTACATTCATACATCTTGTCATGCACGCACGTCTATTTCTCCGACTCCTCACGTGACCGACTTTCAATATTTGATTTATTTGATCGTGCCACGTTTTCCTCGGCTTTCCTCTATTTCTAGCTCCGTTCACGCCGTTTACATATACCGTCTTTACCATTCTGTCTTCACTCATTCTTTCCATGTGTCCAAACCATCTTAATGACCCTTTCCTTATTTTGTTCATAACACTTTCATTCGCACCACATTCACTTCTTGCATTTGTCACTCTATCATATACAGATTTTCCACACATTCGTCTTAGAGATCTCATTTCTACTGTATTTATTCTACTTTCATCCTTCTTTTGCCAGTTCCATGCTTCGCTTCCATGCATAAGGGTCGGCACAAGAACAGTCCAATATCTATAAGGAAAATATTTCCTTTGGTCGAAACTAACTAACTAACTTACCATCACGCCATTTCCCCGGAGGGGTAGGCAGAGAGGATGGATCGCCACACTGGCCTGTCCTGGCATACCACTCGAGCTTCCTCTAGATCCATACATCGTACCATGCATGCACGTCGATTGTTCCGACTTCGAATGTGGCCGCCTTTTAGTAATTGATTAATTTGGTCATGCCATGTTTTCCTCGGTCGTCCTCGGCTTCTTTTCCCACTCACGCTGCTTGTGTACAACTTTTTAACCATTCTACTCTCATCCATTCGTTCCGTATGTCCGAACCATCTCAGGGATCCTTTTTTAATTTTATTCATGATGCAGTCATCTGCCTTACATTTCTTTCTTATTTCATCGTTAGGTATTCTTTCATACAATTAAAGTTAAATTGTATTTTAAGAACACCCTGTACGAAGCATGCGTACCCTCGGGTAATCATTCGAAGAAGAAGATAAAAATTGTTGAGAAATATTTAGATTACCCGGAAGATTAACAAAGTGGCAGCATATTCTTGAGCAAACGTTTGTTTTCGATTAACGAACATACCCGTTAGCCGGAGAATCATTACTCTCTTGTGAATAATGATCATTACCTTAGCTGATATGATTATTTAATAACTGTCTGATTCCATATATGCCAACAGATAGTCCAAAATGAAAGATTCGTATCATCACGCCTGACCATACCACCAAAAAGGTTATACGGGGTTATTTACTATAGCTTAAGCAATGAGGAACCGATTGAAAATTAATCGATTCGAGAGGTGTATCAAGAAAGAATAGTGTTGCGGTCATTTTTTCTGGAACATGGATAATGTTTTAATAAATACAGGTAAGCTATTACTGTACAAAACATTGCTGAGACCAGTACTTGTATATAGTGCGGAGTGATGGGTACAGAGCAAAATGGTCGAAAATGTGGTGCTGCTCTTTGAAAGGAAGGTGTTGAGAAAAATCTATGAGCCTCTCTGTGAAGGTGGAGTGTGGAGAGTGAGGTATAACCAGGAGCTGGAAAGACTTTACAACGAGCCCAACATAGCAAAGTTCATAAAACTACAGCGTCTTAGATGGTTGGGACACATCCACCGAATGGAAGAAGATCGAATCCCAAGGAAAATTCCCAATGTACGACCAGATGGAGAGCGAAGTGTGAGGAGACCAATATTGAGGTGGATGATTGGTGTGGAGAGAGACCTCAGGGTAATTGGTGTAACAAACTTTGTTCTTCCTAGCCTTGTCCCATTTACTTGAGGTCAGCTCTTCTTGCGTGGTATCTCCAGGTCGGTCATGGGCAGTGTCTGGTGGGATCCGGTCTCAACTAAGTTAACTTGTAGAACAACAATCTTCTTCCTATCATTGTCCTATTTACTTGAGGTCGGCTCTTCTTGTATGGCGTCTCCAGGACTGTCTGTCTTGGGTGGCGTGTGGTTGGATCCGATCTTTTTTGAGTGAGTCTCAACTAAGTTAACTTGTACAATATTATTCTTCTTCCCAGCCTTGTCCAATTTACTTGGGGTCGACGCTTCTTGTATGGTATCTCCAGTACTGTCTGTCCTGGGTGGAGTCTGGTGGAATTCGGTCACATTTGATACTCCTTTGAAGCGATTCAGATGGGTAGATAGGAAATTCATGTTTTTCAGAATTTCAATTTGGAATATCGAGCAAGACCCGTGGAACATATTTTTAAAGAAACTTTTAATTTACTTAATTTTTTCACATAATTATAATCTTCATAATCATCAATTATTAGTTATTCAGTGTCAGACATAGCCCTCATTTCCCGACTTCCACAACTCTCTCCATCGCCATTATGTATGGTATTATTGTGCTTCTGCCACTTATTTGATGTCAGTGAACCATCTTGCTTGTGGTCTGTCCGGATTTCTGTGGCCATTCCAGAGTGCGTTGGTCCACTAATCATCAATTGTCTTCGTTATATGGTAGGCCCAATTCCACTTGAATTTTTTTAGACTTAAGAATATTGGACCGTTTTCAGAAAGCATCCCATGCAAGGCTCTCACTATGTTCGATCTCCGCTTCTTGATTTGTAAGCCCGAGTAAAACGTGGCACAATCAAATAATAAATGTCGGTCACGTAAGAAGCCGGAAAAATCAACGTGGGTCCACGACACGATGTATGAATGTTGAGGAAACGAGAGAAGTTTGTCAGAACATAACAGTGTGGCGATTCATTCTTGCCGCCTTCCTCTCCGGGGAGACGGCGGGATGGTAAGTCAGTTTTAAATAATGTTTTATCACATTTACGGGTAATTGGACGACCTTGACTACCACACAGAAAGTCCCGGGTTCGATTCCCGGCGATGGTAGTGTGATTGTCACTTTGTCTTTGGTTTGGTGTAGAATTCGCGTGACAATAAAATGGTGACAGATTAGCTACCTATCACATATCATGAGAGTCAATATAATTACTATATCCTTTATATTTGGCTCACGCTAATATGATGTAAAAGAGCGATTCAACAAAATAAAAATAATATTAATAATAATTGGTGCTATCGTGACGTGTATGACAAGGGTTACTATAAAAAGCATTGCACGTATTGTTAAATAAATATATGCAAAACTGACATGAAATAATACAATTTCATCCGACGTACACCTTCTTTTTACATCATTGGGTCTCTCGTAAAAATATAGCGTAGATTCTATGATATGTTTTTATATTATTGTAATACGACCGTGCAAAAAATTGAGATTATTTCTACTAGCTTCAAAAGACGAAATATGTGTTCAGTTTTTCATGTTTTATGATGAGAAATATATATTATTTATACAATACTTCTTTGACCTCAACTGTAGCAAGAAATACACCCTCTAAAATCTGATATTTTTATATTTTTCACCCTATTCTGTAAAAATTCTGGTTGCTCGAAATAAAATAAAAGTATGCATACATAGATGAAGTGGTATATATAATTTTCTTCTTCTTCTTCTTCCCATTATTAAAGATCTTGCAATCTGATTATGCTCGGCAATGCTGGAGGGTGTTCGGCTTTTTGTCCCTGATAGATATCTCCGACAGCGACGGCATAGATTGTTTTACCTACCGGTCGCCAGAACCAACCTGCCTCTGGTGACACCGGTGGGAAGAACAATTAATCTGCTGAACGCGGTAATTACCTTGCGACAGCGCCGACATCAACTGTTTTTGCTTCGTCACGCAGAACCAACCTGCCTTTGGTGATGCCAGTAGGAAGAGCAATTCGGACGTAAAATTTAATCTTCAGTGACATTTTCAGTGTTAATGAGGTAGTGGTCATAAAACATATATTAAAAATTCTGGAAAGAGTACTGCCCCGCTGACGTCGACATATTTGGGTTCCTTCCGATATGTATGTTTTTTTGGTTTCATGTCGTTGTTTTATCTTTGTTACACCATGTTGTGTCCAAATGAGTCGCCTAAATGTTTTTTGTTTGTTATGTCTCATTTGTGTATTATGTATAAACAAATAAATAAAGAAAAAAAAATGAGATGAAAATGAGATGACAGTATAGTTTTGTAAAATATTTCATGTTAAGACTCTAAAGGTATATTTAAAGTGTTTAAGTTATGAAAATTCTTCACTTCATTAAATTTCACAGCCTTCTTTTCATTTTCGATTTAAAATCTGGGAAATCGCTAAAATAGCAATAAAAAAGACAAACCAACTATATATGGCATTCCCTCTTAATTTCTTGCTTCTCTGGTACATACAGATTCCTGGCGATTCTTTGTGAAGTTAGCTCTAAGGAATCGCTTCTCTCCTGTCTTCCCTTGCCTCTGGCGTTCCATCATCTGGGAACGTAAAACTTATTCCCTTATATATTTTTTCCGACAGAGGCAGAACCGGGACTAGGTATTTTTCCCCTTAACATCGCCCAGTTTTATAAAGAGATATGCAAATTGCTGGAAGTAACATCATATTGAACAATGTTTTTTTTTAACTTGTATACAACACAAAAATTATTATTCTTCTTCTTAAAGTGCCCTGTCGGGTCCCCCGTACGTTGGCAATCACCTCGGCGAACCTGTCCATGTCCTGCGCCACTCGGAACAGCTTCTCCACACCTCGGATGCCGGTCCACTCCCTCACGTTTCTCAGGCAGGACATGTGTCTCCTACCGGGCCCTCGGCGTCCCTCAATTTTCCCCTCCAATATCAGTTTGAGAAGGTGGTACTTTTCCTTAAGCAGTACATGACCCAGATGTGAAATCTTCCGAACCTTGATAGTTGATAACAGCTCCTTGTCAACTCTAGCTCGCCTCAGGACTTCTGTTTTGATAACCATGTCTGTCCAGGGAATTCCGAGCGTTTGGCCACATTTCAAATGCTTCCAGCCTGTTTATTGAGTTGACTTTTAAGGCTCAAGTTTCACATCCATACAATAAAACAGACTACACATAGCATTTGATCTATGGATTTCTATGGCGGAGTTTCAAATTTATGTTATCATTGCAGCTTTATAACTTAATTAAAAAAATAAAAATTTAAAAACAAACATGCTTCGGATACAGAAGCCCTTCATCACTGATATAAATATTTTAACAAATTATTCATACATGGTGTTGGTTTTGGCAGATATTAAAATGATTTTTTTCAAACATTAATGCATTTGTTTTAACAAATATTTTGAATAAATCTAAAATAGTAAGTTAAAGTAAAGTTATCTTTCAACAAAGGAAATAAATCAATTATTGGACTTGGAAGTTAAAATTATATATTTTTTATTTTATCGATTGCTTTTTTAAGTTCGAAAATTACAAGATGATTCAAATTATTTATATTTTTCTTCTTATTCTTTAACTTGTAGACTAAAGAGTCTATTATTAAAGGATTCTCTTCCTGTGATTGTCTAAGGCTTTATCAATTTTAATAAAAAAACACTTGATAATGCCTTAGACAGACGAAACGAGTCATTCGCTTAAATTATAATAAAACATCTAGAACAGAAGTTTGCATTCGTATTAATTATTTAAATACATCATTGTTCAAGAAACAATGGTTTGGCTTCCCTTAAAAAAAAGTATGCGGAAATAAAGGCCCTTTTTTTCCTGACATACTTCTCTCTTTTCATTGATATTCATATACCGTGTCATGCATGCAAGTCGATTTCGTCGCGTCTTCACGTGGTCGATATTTAATATTTGAAAATTAAAAAATATATAAATTTCTCTTCCTGCGCGATTTTGATGTTATGGTCTTACGCCGGCCCTGTTTTCGGTAGAAGGCCCTCCCTGCGGCTGTCCTGCTATCTACAGTCTCCCACAGCGATATTCGACCGCTATCAAACATCTTCATATTATTATATTGTTAAACGGATTAATGACGGTAGGTAGGTACCACTTTATCGGTGAGTAATGACGGTAGGGGAAGACGGGGTAGGCTGGAGCAAGGGTTGGTACGTAACAATACGGTAGTAAAAACACAATAAAAAATATTTGATTTATAACAACAGTTTGTTATGTAAATCGGACATGTACAATGTCATGTCTGCAGCAAGCAAGTATTTTTTTATTAATGTATTTTTATTGAAATAAAACCTGGCAGTACATAAAGGAGTTCTAGTGCCAACCCTTATGTATGTTAGTGAAGCTTGGAGCTGGCAGAATAAGGATAAAGTAGAAATAATGCCTTAAGAAGATTAGTGAGAATAATCAAGACCTTCGTGGGTAAGTGTTGCAATTGCCACATCAAAGGTCCGGGGTTCGATTCCCGGCGATGGCACTGTTATTTTATCATCTGTTAAATTTAGTGTTATACAGGGTGCGGCAAAACAGACAGTGCAGTTTTGAAAGGCCGGTATGTCCCGTGTGGTGGGGTAGGATCCTGGGAGTGGTCTCATTGTATCGGGAGGGTCTTGCCGTTTTCAGTTGTTGCCATGGTTTGGTCCGGACAACACCGAGGCTTTGCCGTCCGCACATTTCTTGAAAATGGCCGTTCTGTCATTGCCACCCAGCGGGCCTTTCGGCTGCACTTCAATCTTGGGCGTCGTGATACCGTCCCTCACCGTAATTTAATCGTGACTTGGGTGCGTACATTATAAGGAACTGGTTCCACACTAAGACCTTGGGGTTTAGGAAGACCCAAAACCGTAAGAACACCTGAAAATTTAACGAGAGTGGGAGAAGCTATTGAACTGTCGCCTCGGCGCTCTGCCCGGAAGCGTGCAATTGCATTGGACATTGCTGACCGCTCACTAAGGAGGATTTTGCATCAAAACTTATCATTCCACCGCTACAAGATTATGATTGTCCAAGAGTTGAAACCTCCTGACTATGAAAACCGCATGAATGTATAATTATATCCGACTGAGCCTCCTCCATCTGATATTAATGGGTAAAATAGAGGGACGTCGGGGAGTTGGTAAAAGACAGTTGTCCTGGCGGCGGAAGATAAAATATTGGACTGAAATGACCCAAGTCCGGAACCTGTTCCAAGTGTCGCAAGACAGAGATGCCTTTTCTGCAGTGATTCCCAACGTTGGGGGGGCCTGACATGGCACCGGAAAAAGAAGAAGATAATTTTATCACATTTTTTATAATACACTTTTTGAGAATATTGCAACAGCTGTTTCGCCAACTGATATTGGCATCATCAGGTGTTACAAACAACTCAGTCGTTGATGGCAACATCGGTCGGCGAAACAGCTGTTGCGACATTCTCAAAAAGTGTGATATTATAACAGTGTTATTTATTGTTTCTTGAACAATGATGTAAAACTCCATATTAAATAATTAATACAAATTAAAACGTCAGTTTTATAGAAGTTTTATTATATTTTATGGGAATGACATGTTTCGCCCTTCTAAGGCATTATCAAATGCGCACATTTGATAATGCCTTAGAAGGGCGATACATGTCATTCCCATAAAATATAATAAAAATTCTAGAAAACTGACGTTTTCATTCGTATAAATTATAACAATGTTGTTAATTTAACAGTTAATAATTTTGAGGTATCATAGTGTTTCGGCCAAAACAATGGACGTTATTGTATCGATTTATTACATTGGCTAGATGCACCCACGTCTCCTCTTATGGCATTAGTTGACCCGGTACATTTAAACCTATTAGCCCGAGGAAATGTTAGGATGGGCTTTCTTAACAAATGTCAGATCGGAATCGTTTAATTGGAGAGGTGTTGGCAAAACGAAACAAAAAAAAACGCATTTAATTGTTTCGTTCTCACATTGTTTAAATTTCGTTCTTTTTTTCCGGATTCGAAATTCTTACTCTCGAATGCGTCGACGAGAAAATTACATGTAATTAGACCTTTTAATCCTTCGTGGTCGTATGTAAAAAGTGACAATGGTTTCATATGAAAAAATTTACACTCGATGAAACGATTTGTACCCTTTGATAAGAAACTAACATACTACTACAACAACACAACAAAAAAACATCATGCCGTTTCCTCGAAAGGGTAGGTAGAGAAAATGGACCGCCACACTACTATATCCTTACACAGATGACGAGGATTCCGTTATGCTGGTTTGGGTTCAGAAAAAGTTCTCGCGCCTCTTATTCATTCGCACATCGTGACATGCACGCACGTCGATTGTTCCTACTTCGAACATGGCCGCCTTTCAGTAATTGTTTAATTTGGTCATGCCATGTCTTCTTTGGCCTTCCTCGACTTTTTTTTTTCTATTCAAACAACATGTATATATCTTTATCATCATTCTTCCCTCATCCAGTCGTTCCATATGACCAAACCATATTAGTGTCCCTTTCTTGATTTTATTTATCACGCATTCATCCGCCTTACATTCCTTTCTTACTTTATCATTAGATTTATATCATACATTGTTTTTCCACTATATAGAAATTAATAATTTTCAGTTATATAGAAATTAATAAATGATTTATTTGCATTTGATTGGGAATGGGAGCTTGAGAGATTAAATGTAAACAAAGCATTTAATATAATATTTTTTTTAATTATTAGTATATAACTAACTAACTAACTAACCATCACGCCGTCTCCCCGAAGGGGTAGACAGAAAGAATGGATTGCCACACTTTTATTTCCTGACATATTTCTCTCGTTTCCTCAATATTCATACATCGTGTCATGTACGCGCGTGGATTTCTCTGACTCCTCACATGGCCGACATTCAATATTTGATTTATTTGATCGTGCCACGTTTTCCTCGGTCTTCCTCTATTTCTGGTTCCATTTACATCATTAACATATAATTTTTTTACCATTCTTTCTTCATTCATTCTTTCCATATGTCCAAACCATCTTAATAATCCTTTCATTATTTTGTTCATGACACCATTATTCGCACCGCATTCACTTCTTATATTTTCATTCGACACTCTATCATACACAGAGTATCCACACATTCGTCAAAGAGATCTCATTTCTACTGCATTTATGCTACTTTCATCCTTCTTTTGCCAGTTCCATGCTTCGCTTTATTATATAATTCGTATATAAACCAAGTTATTACAATTTTCCTAAAATTTTCCGTGTTTATTAGAACAACTCCATCGTAAACAATTGTATTTAACATAATGAATTTCTCATCTCAAGGGTTGAAAGAGTTTGTGTGAACTTAAGTAAGTAATTTCACATAATATGATATTTTCCTAATAAGTAAGATGTTATGTAAACTTATAAGTTCCCGGACTAAGTTGTAATATTAGTCCTATTTAAAGGTTATGATATTCCTTGTGAATTAGTATTTTGGAGCAATTTATTAAATTTCTGGAAATCCCTTGAATATATTTAGATATATCTTCCTGTTCTTTACACCCCCGTAGGGCATAGGGCCTCGAAGATTTTGCGTAGTAACACTTTATAAATATGATAATGGTATTTATTGTTTCTTGAACAATGATAAAACACTCACCCATTTCTTCAGACTTATCAGGGGATTCTTTGAGAATTCCGTCATCTTGGAAGGTATCCATCTTTATGTTCTAGATAATTATTTTCGACAGAGTTATCTCTTTCTGTTTTATCTCCCTACAAGCAGGACCAACCTGCCTCTGTTGATGCCAGTGGGGAGAGAAATCAAACTGCTGAACATGATCTCTTTGGAGATCGACGTCTTTCATATTCGTGAAAGTACGTTCGGAAGACAAATGAAGACTACAGGGGAAAAACAAGGAATGTCAGTTAAAATTCAAAATAAATGTAATAATGCCATCTAGCGGCATTTGTACGTATCTATCCAAAGTAAAGTTTTCATATTCAAAAATCATGTGTGTCATCGACTATGGCCAGATAATCGATTGCTAGTTGCTAAGAAATATATAGACTTTGATTAGCTTTATTCTCAATTTATTCAAATTAACCTTCTACTGACATTCCTTGTTTTTCCCCTATAGTCTTCAAATACTCTTGACTTTGGAGGGTACCTTGTTTTTCTAAAGTCGTACCATCTCTCATGCGTTCCTAGTATTATATATTATATTTTACCTGTTCTCAATAGATGCCTTAAATCGTAATTGTTGTTTGTAATATCTTTTGAGAAAATAAACTGATTTGATTTTGAATCCAAAGAAAAAAAATATTTCGAATGAAAACGTCTGTTTTCTATCAGTTTTATTATATTTTGTTTGATTGTAATGTTTTACCTGTCTAAGGCATTATCAACTTTTTTAAACACATTTTATAATGCATTAGACAGGCGAAATATGTCATTCAAATTAAATATTATAAAACTTCTAGAAAACTGACGTTTTCATTCGTATTAATTATGATAATGTTTACATAGCACCTTAACTGCAAATAGAAATATATCCACCGAATATAAGATGGCAGTACACAATTGAGTTCTAATGCCAACCCTTATGTATGCAAGTGAAATTTGGAGCTGGCAAAAAAAGGAAGGAAGGAAGACAAAAAGAAGATATACTCGTATGTAGTAGAAATGAGATCACTGAGAAAAATGTTCGGGAAAACGATATATGATAATATTGAACTTATTTATGTTGTTGATTGAAATTTCTTGGTAGAAGTTCATTGTAAATAATGAAAATAAAAAAAATTTATTAAGAAAATTTCAATGTTTATTTTTAGTGTAAAATCTACTTATTAATTTTCGTCTTCGACCGGTTTCGGCAGCTCGCTGCCATCTTCTGGTGTCTCCAGAAGATGGCAGCGAGCTGCCGAAACCGGTCGAAGGCGAAAATTAAAAAGTAGATTTTACACTAAAAATAAACATAGAAAAATTCTTAATAATTCAATTTTTATTTTCATTATTTATAATACTGAACGACGAAATTAGGAAGAAATATAGAGTAGAAAATTGTTTCATAAGTAAAATTAAAAAATAATCCTTGAAATGGTTTGGACGAATGGAACGAATGGTTGAGAGAGGTATGGTACAAATGTTGTGTACAAGTATTTTGATTTCAAAGAGAGGCCGTGGATGAGCAAGGAAAGTATTGCACTTAAAAAATCGACGGGGGTCCATGTTACGATGTATGAATGTAGAGGAAGTGGGAGAGTTCGTTAGGATATAGTATTGTAGAGGCCCATTCGGTATTGTATATTCATAGATCATATTATAATGGCGTGATTGTGTTATTTTTGTTGTAAAGATTTTGAGAATTTTACTCCAGGATTATAACTATCCTATATTCGTAGACATGTTGATAATTTAATTAACGTATTTTTTACTTGAAAACCACTAGTATAATAGAAACGCTGAGTTGCGAAAAATATATCAGTAAAAACGCTTCCAGACTTTAGTTTCTATATTAATAAAAGTTTGTTTAACATTATCTTAGTAAAAATTCCACCGATTCAATCACGAAATTAGCAGCTCAATAAAAATTCCAATCGCCAATTCAAATTGTCAATAATAAAAAACCGCTGCGTGTTCTGTGTTCTTTTTTTAAAATTCTTGTTTTACATTGCGATTTAAGAATGTAACATTCTATTTCAAAAAATGTCTGCTTTTTGCCTTATTATATATTTATACATTACGATAACCTTCGTAGCAGAGTGGCAACACCTATGACAGTCACATCGAAGGTCCCAGGTTTGATTCCCGGCGATAACAGTGTGACTGTCATTGGTCTGCTGAAGAATTCTCACATCAATTATATAAAAAAAAATGATGATATATCTATTGTTTTTTTCGCACTATGGACCATAATATCATCTTTCAATCCCATTTTGAGCCCGAAATAGCTTTAATAGAGGATATAATATCTGCTCAGTAAATAAAATTCATTCATAAAAAAATCTGTTTTTGTTCCATTTTTTTATATTTTAACGATTATTGAAGGGATTAAAAAAACTTTTATAAAACAGACGTTTTCATTCATATAAATTATTTAATATTCAGTTTTACATCAATGTTCATAAAAAAATGTATATTTATTACTGATAAAATTTAAAACACTGTTAAAATATCACAATTTCTTTTTATTCACCGAGTGTCGCGACGCCTGTTTCGCCAACCGGTGTTGGCATCATCAGGTGTTACAATAAATTGATTGTTTATTGTAACACCTGGTGATGCCAACATCGGTTGGCGAAACAGCTGTCGCGACACTCTCAGTGAATAAAAAGAAATTGTGATATTATAACACTATTTTAAATTTTAACAGTAATAATGTTGAAGTATCATAATGTTTTGGACAAAACAATGGACTATTTAACTAACTAACTAACTAACCATCACGCCGTCTCTCCGAAGGGGTAGGCAGAAAGAATGGACTGCCACACTTTTCTTTCCTGACGTATTTCTCTCGCTTCATCAACATTCATACATCGTGTCATGCATGCGCCTCGATTTCTCTGACTCCTCGCATGGCCGACATTCAATATTTGATTTATTTGATCATGCCACGTTTTCCTCGGTCTTTCTCTATTTCTGGTTTCATTCACATCGTTAACATATAATTTTTTTACCATTCTTTTTTCATTCATTCTTTCTATATGTCTAAACCATCTTAATGATCCTCTCATTATTTTGTTCATAACACCATCATTCGCACCGCATTCACTTCTTATATTTTCATTCGATACTCTATCGTACGCAGAGTTTTCACACATTCGTCTAAGAGATCTCATTTATACTGCATTTATTCTACTTTCATCTTTCTTTTGCCAGTCCCATGCTTCGCTTCTATACATAAGGGTCGGTAGAAGAACACCATTGTGCATTGCCATTCTAGCTTTTTGGATAGGTTTTTGTTTGCGATGACAACTTTAAGTGTACCATTCACTTTGTTGCCTGCCCCAACCCTTCTTTCAATATCCCTCTCTACTCGCCCATCTCTTACAATACACGAACTCATCTACTTGCTCCAAATTTTCACCATTCACGCTGGTCAGTTGCAGACTGTCATGATTTAATGTATATTTAAATACTGTTCATTTTTTACAGATATAAATTAAACTATATAATGCGCATTACAAGAATTTATTCATTCCATTGATCGCTTTTGGATTGTCACACATAAATTTCGTAAAGAGGTGTGTAGCTTTATTAAGAGAAGAAAAAAATCTACTCCTTTGACAGAACATTGCATGAATTAATAATAAATAATTTTCGACACTGATTAATTAAAATAATTAATTTGCAACGTGTAAGTTTTTTTAAATTTGCATACCCAATACGGCGAAAGTGACTCAGTTCTGATACGGGAATGATAGCTCAATTTTATATCTGAATAAAATCTGGTCAGATATTTCGTGTGGGCAGAATAACAAGATGTTTCCATCTCGCGAATGGGCGAACCATTTTGTTAACCGGACTCTCGAACTACCAAAGCACCCCGTTCGTTACGAGCGATATTTTAAAATTTTACATTCGTAATATTTCTGTCATCCGCCCACTCTTGACGGATCCATACATATTATATTCGATGCAGACGCAATAAAAAAGCAGCTTTATTTATAAGGAATTTATCATGTCTTTAAGGGGGAAATATGTTTAGAATACATTTATTTTATTTTATTTATTTGTTCCACTAATCGTTAGTAAACTATTCAATAATATGCTCTCAAAGTTTCAAATAAATGTTTAATTCGTTTTGAAGTTATGAGCGGTTAAGTGAGCGTCTCTCGTCAAGTGCGGGAGCGCTGGCGCTTTTTTCAAACGCATTTTTCTCGAAACGATTTTTTTTAAATCTGTAAACACTGCAGTTAGGAAAATCGCTATTTTTACTTCTTTTTATATTTGCGCTCTACATGAACCTCAATTCAGATTAATAGAATTGCTCAAAGTATTTATTTGTTCATTGCAATTTATTTTTAAATAATTATAATTCTTTTTCAAACACGTTTGAAAAATTCAATAGTATTTTCTTTAAAGGGAATTAAGGTTCATATATAAGAAAAACATATCCTGCAAGTAAATTTGAACTTCTATTGAATAAAAATGTAAAATATGGCCTTCAAAGTGTACATAAACAGCTACGTCAGATGGTGACCTCTGGTGGTTGGCAGTAGATATATTCAATATCTTCAATATTTTTTAATGAAATACTTTTGAAAAAATATAGTATTTACTTTAATATATGCATAATATGTAGCCAAAGTTTCAGTAAATTATGAGTATTCCTGCCTATCCAAAAAAAAACATGAAAATCAGTAGAAAAACGTTGTTTTAAACCTATGGTATATCCCCCCTTAAGGCGAGGATGTATCGAATATTCGTATCGGAAATGGTGCGAATGCCAATAGCTTGAGAAATAATATGAGATTTTATCTTATGCGTGTTTGTACATCCGTCTTCGCTCTGAATCAACATCTTATCTCATGAATCTACACATCTTTCACGGTAATCGAAATGTGTAATATGATACTAACAAATTTCCGATGGCTATAAAATTGTTGTAGGGCTTTAGTCTGTTTGAAGATCTCATCTTCCAATAGCAAATGTTTGTTTTTAACACGTTGACTGCGGTGCACTGACCGGGACCGTAGTAAGTAGATAAATCAAACAGCGGACCTCTGTCCAGGTCAGTCCTTTTTCAGTTAGTAGGAATTTATGAACCTTTTCCTGACGGCAAACCCCCCATCTGCTTACTTAAAACCGAAGGCTCTAGGGCCCGATCCGGACAGAAGGTCCGCTGTTTTTTTTCTAGTCTTACCAGCGTCCCGGTCAGCGCTCCGCAGTCAATGTGTTAAAAGCGGTAATTGAACAAAGTTTTATATATTTACGTTTTACTATACAACGGCATAACTAATTAAAATACCAGTTTTACGTACGATAAAGTTATTTGAATTCTCACAGTATTAATAAAATTAAATAAAAAACGCATTTTTTAAATGATTAATTTCTCATATGTAGTCCCTTGATCAATGGTGTAAACCTCTATATTAAATAATTAATGCGAATAAAAAGGTATATTTTCTAGAAGTTTTATTATATTGTATATAATGGGAATGACATGTTTCGCCTTACTAATAAATTATAATATGACATTTGATAATTCCTTAGCTATACTCGTATATAACGTGTTATTCCCATAAATCATATAAAAAAATCTGATAAAACAGATATTTTTATTAATTATGGGGCAGTCCTTTTGGTTTTTTTAAAAGATATTGCTTGCGGAATGTTAAATAAAACAATATTGACATTACAAGATTTGACATGCTAAGAAATTATTAAATGTCTTATTTTTGAAAAAAAAAAAAAAAAACTGGCTTGGTAGTTAAATTTGTCATTCTCATTAAATATAATAAAAGGGCATTAACACTGTGGAATTCCAAATTGTATTATAGAAAACAGTTTATTTATTTACCATTTCTATTACAAATAGTATTATATTCATGTCATATCTTATTTAAACCACATCATAAAACGCAAACATTTCCTGGGCGGAAGGTCTGTATGTAAAACATTTCAAGGACAAGTGCTGATAGCAGGAGGTCTCCTTAATAACTCCCCTGCCATATGACCAAACTCGTATTTTTAACGATATGAATAATATAACCATAAATCGTTATTTTTCCCTAAATATTTAGCCATCTTGAACGCGTCCCGATACTATGATAAAACAGTTCGAAATAAGAACGTTCTTTTTTATTTAAAAAACGAACATGAAACAGGGTGTTCGCGAATGCGATTTTTCTGTAATCGCATTTTAATAGATCCATTTTTTAATGATCATTTTACGTTGCAAGAAAATGAAAGAAAATTTCGCAGTATACGAGTATATTTTATTCATTTATGATATTAAAACATAATTTTTAAAAATGCAAAGAACGAATGAAAAAAAAGTATAACTAACTAACTAACTAACCATCACGCCGTCTCCCCGAAAGGGTAGGCAGAAATAATGGACTGTCACACTAAGTGATGCGGCACTCCATCCTTCTCTTTTCGCCCCGCGGGTGACGCGGTGTGATGGGTTGCGAACCTCATCGCCACCAATAGACATATCCCGCGCACACTTCGATCGTCCAACATCCACAAAATAAATCTAAAACAAATAATATAAAATAGAATGATATAAAATAAAATAACAAAATCAAAATAATTTAACACAAAATGTTCTTTTTAGATGGTGCACATATTGTCTATTTTATTTATGTTCCACGTATTTTTTGCATTTTAATATTATAATTTAATACGTAAACGATGTTAATGCAAGAGGAAAATGTCGCATGATCTAATTCATGGGTCGGCAACTTTTTTTTTTTAAAGTGCCAAATATTTTTCGTGGAGATTAGTTTTAAAAATAAAACGCTTACTGTATATTTTTTACGACATTTATAGTTAATAACTTTCTTGTTCCCTTTCACTCCGTTGTGTATGATATCGTTATGAACAAAATTATGAAATGATCGCTGCGTTGGTTCGGACATATGGAGCGTATGGATGGGAAAAGAATGGTTATGAGAGTATACGTTAATGATGTAAATGGAGTACGGAGTCGAAGCAGACCGAGGAAAACTTGGCATGACCAAATTAATCAAATTTTAAAAGGTTAGTCATGTTAGAAGTCGCAAGAATCGACGTGTGTGTATGACTCGCTGTATGAATGTGGAGGAATCTAGAGAGGTGGCCAGGATAGAGTAGTGTGGCGGTCCATTTGCTCTGCCTACCCCTACGGGGAATCGGCGTGATGGTTTGTTCTTATTCTTTTCTACGTTTTAGACACAGAAAAAATAACAATTCTTTGAATACGGATGTAGGGCGTGAATTCAACCAAAGGATTACCTATCATTAGTCAATTTTTAAGCTACCTTGACTGCTATCAGAATGTTTTTTTGTTAATATTGCTTTGTTTAATGTTTTAAATTTGGAAGAGGATTCAAATGGCAATTTATTCTTCCCATGCTTACCGTAGATTATTTACAATTGTTTGTTTAATGTTACCTAATCGTATCATTTGTTTTACATTTTCGAATTTCAAATTATTTTTAATCAAATTTTAATTGTATCTCAATAGAGACGAAGACGTAAACTGGAAACTGAACATGGTTGATCAAGGTGTTTACAGGACTTATGACCTGTCATTGGTTGGGTTAAGCGCACGCTTTATGTAATTAAAACATTCCCCATTCCACCTTTGTTATTGTGATCATGCATGACAAATTTTTGGAAGATGTATATATACTTCAAAATCCATATTTATCATCTTCACGTGTCAGTTTCAGTCAGTCATCTATGTAGATTTGGTTGCACTTGTGAACTTTTTCAAGAATTAACCTATACAACCGACCCACTAACGCCATCTATGGAGAATGATTTTCGGCATTTAGCAAACTACCTTATTAACACAATGCGAAGGCTGTCGCCTAACATATAATAATGTCGCCTATATAATCATTTAAAATAAACAATTAAGTAAACATATTTCTACTTTAAATTTTAACGACGGGTCATACCTGAAGTTTTTAAATAAATTAAAAGTAAATAACGAAGAATGAAAGATTTAAGTAATGCCATATCATGAAAAAACATGCCATTCCCTTAAAATATAATAAAACATCTATAAAACAGGTGTTTTCAATTAATATTTGATTTGGAAATTCATAATTAATACAAATGAAAACGTACGTTTTCTAAAAACCAGATTATAATTTATGGGAATGACATGTTTCGCCAATCTAAGGAATTTAATTTATTTTTTTTACTTATTCCAGATAAAACTTTTCTGTATTCTGGGGTTGTTCCCTAAATTCGTTTTCAACAATGTATTGGATCACGTCAATTTCCCTAATTGCCGTATTCTGATCATTTAACCCGCGTTTATAGACAGCAGCGCGTTTGATTTTCTCTACGTTTGATAATGCCTAAGACTGGCGAAACATGTCATTCTTATTAAAGAAAATAAAACAAATCATTATCGAAAGTTTTTTTAATGCTTTAGGCGAATTATGCCATTCCAATAAATTATAATAAAACTTCTAGATAACATATGTTCTTTTTTGTATTAATTATTTAATATGAAGTTTGACTGTATCGTTCAAGAAACAATATATTAGAAATTTATGTGCTTATTGGAAATTCGATAAATTTATAAATTTTTTAAAACTGCATTGTTGAATTTTGGAGTGTATTAAAAAAAAACAATAAAATTTAAAACATTTGAATATTTTTTTAGGAACATTGTATTTTCAAATCAATTAATTAGGTTTTTAGCATACATGTTTTGGGCCGCAAACTACCCTTTAAAATTTTAAACTTGTAAACTTATTTGATTTCAATAGATAATTTACGTTAACATTTCTACACTGAAGAAGGACATCAGCGACTCGAAACATGTTTGTGAAAAGTGTTGAAGAAATTCTAAATTTGTAAAGTATATGATATATTCAGTGTAAATGAAGTGAGGGCGAATATAGAAGGAAAAAATATATTTAATTTTTTTAATGAACGTTTGTTTTTAACCACCCTGTAGACCGGTAGTGGCTCACTGTGATTTATGATAATAGAGCACGAGTATGGGAGCATATTTAAAATACGTGAGTAAATTTTGAATGATGCAAAAAAAAGTTACGATGCTTTTGCATTGAGCCATTACATCGTGCTCGTGGTGGGGGAATAAATTAATCATACAATTCATATGTATGTATTAAACACACACGCACACATGCACATACGTGATATTGTCGCGTATGTTCTTTTATGTGAGTTGTAAAATTACATAGCTTAAGGGTCTATATCAGTGATTCCCAAAGTGTGAGTCGCGGCTCACTGGGGAGCCGCGATGTCGTCATAAGGGCGCCGCGAAAACAATTAAACAACTCGCAAATTTATTGGAAATAAAAAAATAGTTATTAGAAACAAGAATCTATCAATGAAAGCGACAATGGCTGTTCACAATGGAGTTCTGGTCCCAACCCTTATGTATGGAAGAACGATGTACGACAGAATCTCAAATGCTGATATTAGAGAGGAATGTAGAACGAAAGAAGGTATTATGAACAAAATTATGAAAGAATCGCTGCGTTGGTTCGGATATATGTAGCATATGGGTGAAGAAAGAATGGTTAAAAAAGTATACGTTAACGATGTAAATGAAGTACGGAGTCGAAGTAGACCGAGGAAAACAAGGCATAAACAAATTAATTAAATTTTAAAGGTTGGTCATGTCAGAAACCGGAAAAATCGACGTGCGTGTATGCCTCGCTGTATAAATGTGGAGGAAGCTAGAGAGGTGTGCCAGGATAGAGTAGTGTGGCGGTCCATTCTCTCTGCCTACCCCTGCGGGGATATCGCGTGATGGTTTGTTGTGTCGTTTTATTTTTAAACTAACCCAACCACATTAAAGTGTACTTCAACTGCGTATCGAACCCTTATTGTATGCATTTGCATCACGACCAGTCGTTGCAACCAAGACCATGGTGGTTGTCTAGTCTCAATATGGATATTACTGAAACAGTTGAAATTATTTTTAATTTTTCGCTGTTAACCACCTTACGTATTTGAACGTACGTGATACGTTCACTTTGACTGTATCATGCTGCGCTATCCCGTATCACGTACGCGCTTGAGAAAAAGTAATGTACCTAAAATGTACAAATTTTTAGGGATGCGCGCGTGTGCCAACAACACTTGAGTACAAGTCTTCATAAATATGATAGTTTTACAAGGGGCAAGCGTAGTGTGCGGCCGAGTATTTGACGTTTCGTAATTTAAAAAAAGAAAATTAATATGTATAATAATTAAATTTCATTATTAAAAAACCTGCTTTTTTGCACGTTTCTCGGAAAATTACCTGAAGAAAATTAGTAATCACTTTTAAAAAGGTAAATTTTCCTATTTCTCAAGAAGGTAAAAAAAATTAAAAAAAATCTGATGTATTAAGTGAGCCGCGGGAAAACATGATGTTTTAAGGGAGCCGTAAACCGAAAAAGATTGGAAACCTCTGGTCTATTTGTATAATATTAAAGCGATAATAGAATACTTAAAAATACCAACCCTTATATATGGAAGTGAAACTTGGAGCTGGCAAAATTAGTATGAAAGTACGATAATTTTTTCAATAAATCATAAATTTCTCTCAACACTCTTGAAACTCGTCGAATGATCTTTCTAGGCAAGTATTTTTTTAAACTATTATCCGGAGGTATTTACAATTCAGGAATACTGAGAGAACTAAATCTAAACGTTCCCCATAGTTATAGCAGAACAAGGGGGTAAATATTATTTTATGCCCCAAATTGCCGCACAGAGGCCCTTCGAAGTTCTACTGTATTGAAAGCGATTCGTCTTTTAAATGAGGTTGCAAAAGAGATAGACCTCTTTGGATGCAATTATGGCGAATTCGTGAATACCCTTACGACATGGGCAGCAAGGAAATAACTGGCATATTAGGATTCATAAGGTTCCATGTATATTTCCTTTGATATTATTTTTTTTTCACCCTTACATCGATTTGGCTCGCGCTGTAATGATGTAAGGAGTTTTTTTTAACAAAATAATAATGATAATAATAATAAATGTCGTAGAAATTAGATCATTTATACAAACAATAATAAACTGTTAAATTAAAAAACTTTGTTTTATGTATTTTTATTTTACGTGACAACTGTTTCGTCAACCTATGTTGACATAATCAGGTGTTTAAATGATATATCAAATGTCAAATTTTCGTGATTTTTCGAATTGTATTTGAAGAAATTATTCAAATAACACGGGAATTGGCGTGATTAATAGTTAGTTAGTTAAATAAAGCTGGTAAATTTTTTTGGATGCTGCAAGATTTTGTATTCCACTTTCAAATTACATTAACGTTATACGTTGCTGCACGCGTGTGCGTAAGTGGCTATGTGTAAGTAAGTGCAGACCGACTTTGAAACGGTTTATATAATAATTTCCTGTCTGTAATGGCTTCATTCCTTCTACGAAATGTTTTCCCATGTCCGAACATCAACGAAGACATCAAATTGCTTAATAAATAAAATCGATTTACATTTTGGACCGATGCGTGCTCGCGTGTTCGGATTTCAGACAAATAAGAGCTGATATAATTTAAAATTAGAACGTGTATTCGAACTGTCTTGTTTTGAGTAAGTAGCCAAGCATTACATTCAAGAACTTGGTTCCTTTTCTATGGACATATTTGATTCCTACAACAACGACAACAACAAACCATCACGCACTTTATTTGAAATGGTAGGCAGAAATAATGGATCGCCACACTACTTTATCCTGATACCTTTCTAACACCGATCTATAAAATTTGGTTAATTGGATTATGCCATATTTTCCTCGGTCTTCCTTGACTCCATTATCCATTTGTATTGAAAAACTTTCTTTATATATATTTTTTTCATTCATGCGTTCCATGTCCGATATAACACAACATCTCAAAGAACTTCACTGGCTTAAAAGTCCAGAAAGAATTCAGTATAAACTCTGCTGGACAGTCTTCAAAGCGCTACATGGAATGACTTCAAATTATATATCCGAACTCTGTACAACGGACCGCCTTAATACAAGGAAATCCACACTTCGCTTGGCTAACTCCTCGGCAATAGGAAGATTGGTTGAGCCAAAGCGTTGCCCTAGTACAAATTTCGGGAATCGAGCGTTTGCGTTAGACGTTTCATCAGTTTGGAACAATCTTCCTTCCCACCTCAGATGCATAAATGATCCGACAGACTTCAGATCTAAGCTGAAAACCCATCTTTTTCATATTTTATACTTAATTTAAAACTTGCATAATTTATTTTATTATACTTTCTAATCGATCGCGAATATCAATCAGATTTAAAAACACATTTTAATGCGCTCTTTAAAGGTGATTACATAACAAAACGGCGCTTTAAAAGTTAGCATATTATTATTATGTGTCCACACCAACGCAGTGACCCTTTTATAATTTATTCATTTTGTCTAAGATCACCGGGTGTGTTCTGGTTATATTAACACCACAAGTGGAGGCATCTTCCTTGCCCCAATTCAATGTTTCTAAACAAAATAATATTATAATTACAAATACAATTATCAAGTATGGTTTTTAAGCTTGTGACGATATATTCTGATAAAAGTTTTAAAACTGGAATAAATTGCGTTTTAATTATAATAATAAAATAATATCGCAAAGTACTTAAATTAAGGTAGTATCAAGGGCAGAAATAATTGCATTTCATTTGGTCATACCATATCTTCCTTGGCCTTCCTCAACTTATTTTTACATTCACACTACTTGTATATATATATTTGTAACCATTCTTCCCTTATACATTCGTTATAAATGTCCAAACAATCTTTGTAACCCTTTCTTAATTTTATTTAGGACGCATTTATTCACCTTATATTCCTTTCTTACTTCATCATAAGGTATTCTATTACAGATTGTTTTTCTGTACATTCTTCTTAGTGACCTCATTTATTTAAATATTTACTCTGAAAAAATAAAGTTATAACGATTTCAAAACATAAACGTCATTTTGCGCCACATTGTTTTCGTGTCCATATAAAATCCAAAACGTAAACAAATATGAAAAGCCGAGCTATTTGTCTCTTTGACCACCACGCAAATAATTAAGGTAATGTAATGTTTCGCGATTAATCAAGCGAATTGCTCTTCAGACAGTTATTACTCCGTGCATGTATCTTCTTCTTCTTCTTCTTCTTCTTCTGCTTTATTTAGGACTGTGTCCTGTTATTTCTCGGAGCCTGTTCCTGGGATACAGATGTCCAACTGTATCGCCATCTTTTAGGTGGTCTTCCTGCCGCGCCGGTCGATTTCCTGTTGGTACTTTATTTGCGGCTATATTGATCACTCTTTCAGAACATGCTCTTTCCACATGATCTCTCCATTGCCGTCTTTTTTCAACGTGATCTCTCCAGTAGAGTCTTCGTGCATGTATACTCGTATTCTGTAAAATAAAGATTTTTTTCTTGTTTCAGGTAAGTTCCTTTTGATCTTCTCTCAGTTGTCACGTGCTATTGGAATTCGGATATGGTAATCAAGCAAATATTTTTTATTATTATTATATTAAGCATTTGTTTTAAATAGTAAGTTAAGAAAAACAAACAAAAAAACGATATTCAATGTCTTTAGTATTAGTAACAGTAATTTAAAAGAAAAATATCCGTGACTTTAGAGGGTATTTTCTTTTGAGAAAATAAATGGAAAGGTCCGCAAAAGTAATGAAAAGTGGAAAAGCTGTTGGGTTTGATTGTATCGCCATAGATTTTAATAAAAGCGGTTTCGAAGTGGTTTCTGCATGGTTATGTAAGTTATTTAACCAGTGCTTGGAGGAGGGATATACGCCGCTAGACTGGAGGAGAGAAGTAAATTTACCCCTGTACAAAAGAAAAGGATCGCGTATGGAATGTGGAAACCACAGAACTATTAGGCTTTTGAGTGTCGTTGGTGTATGGCAGAATTTTAATAGAAAGGGTAAGAATATTGACGAGTGATAAAGTTTGGGATGTGCAAGATGCCTTTATGAATGGCAGAGGATGTATGGATTGAATTTTTGAACATCGTACATTGACAGAGAAATTCGTTAGTTAGTTAGTTAGAAAATAAAATGTGTCGATTTGTAAAAAAAATACAGAATCGCGGTAATAAATGTAGTATCGACTTTTGCGTGAGGAAAATATCTACGTATAGTCTGTTCGCACAAAGAATACACGACAACGGAATCGTATAACAAAATGTATGAACCTCTTTGCTCGAGCAACTTTTACAAGAATTATTAGTAAGAGCCCAAATCCGTGTTAACCGAAAAGAAATAACTTCCAAAGAGATATAAATCTTTACCCTCGTGTGTGCAAGTTAGGAATTCCAAGCTCCAAAACCCATTCTCCCGAAAAATAACGGTCCAATTACCGCAAATGTCCAAAAAGACATTTGCGCTTTGCTCTACGAATGGCTTACTTAGGTTTATACTTAGGATCCTCATAGATTTTGGTTATTTGAGTGAAGTGTGACTTATACCGTTTTTATCTTGCACGTTAAACGTTAAAATATATGTATTATGATAGGTGCGGTCACAAAAACTTGGGTCGCTCGATGTAATTCGTTTTGGTTCAGAATAACAAGGGTGCTTTCACTTCAGGGTTGTTTCAAAAGCACGTAAAAGCGAAATAAGAGTGAATCTGTTTACTTAAGATTGAAATTATTTGAAATTATTTTGTTTAATTCACAAAATATGAAAAAATGTTAAAAAAGACGAGATGTTTCGGTGGATACCTCCATCTTCATGTGTAAAAATATAATAAAAACTAAACAAAAAAGACTAATATAAAAATGGCATTTAAAATTCGACACAAAAATTTAAAGTTAAAAATTAACCTGGGCATTTTGTTATAAGTACTAATATTTTTATTTTTATTTTTTTCTTTAAATACTTTCTTTACATTTAAACTCCCAAGCTCCCATTCCCAATCATATGCAAATTAATAATGTATTAATTTCTATAAAAATTATGTCTTTTCAAATGTATGTTTTGTCTAAATTATAATTTTATATTTTTTATTTTATCATCTTGTATTATTATAGTTATTTATAATATTTTTTAGTTCTTACTGATAAAAAATAATTTATAGTCCTTATAACAAATAGCCCAGGTTAATTTTAAAATTTAAATTATTGTATCGAATTTAAAATCCTTTTTTCATATTAGTCTTTCTTTGTTTAGTTTTAATTATATTTTTACACTTGAAAATGGAGGTATCCTCCGAAACATGTCGTGTTTTTTAATATTTTGTGGATTAAACAAAGTTATTTTCAATTTCCTAAGTATATTACTTTGGAATTTTACAGTGTTAATGCCTTAGCGTTCAATAAGATAATATATATTTGTTAAAAACTTTGCATTTTCACAATACTTTATCATACTCCTTCGTTTCAGTTTCATCATCTTTGTTTTATAATTTAAAATTAATAAACAAAAAACAGGAAAATGTTACATCCCATTCAAAACATGTCACAAAAGTGCAATAAAGCGTTGTGAAAATATATTTAATTTTTTTTATTTATCAAATATGAATTAATTACAAAATGTGATTCGTGATGTCACTACCATAACATAAAATTAAAAAAGACAAACGCCAAATTAGATTTTATATTATTTCATCCATCTAACGAAGTTTTCATATCATGCATCATAAATGAGAATTTCGCTAATTGAGTTTAAAGGGGCTGAGAGAGTCTCAAGTACCTGGTTCAGCAGGGGTTCACTCTGAAGAGGAGACTTGAAATGCTCTCGAAACGTTACATATTACATTTTCAACTTAATTTTATATTAATTAACAAGAGACCTGTCTTATACAAAATAATTGTATTTTACAATTAAATTGTTTACACTTTCAAAGTAGATAGGTTGATATAATTCATGTTATGAGAAGAAATGAAGCAATATGTATCAGTAAGGGATATTTAAAATTAAAATAAAATTACCAGTTTTGTCAGTATCTTTGACGGTGTTAACATACTGTTTTATATAAATTGTTTTTTAGAGGTATACTATACGAGTACATATTCAAAATGATAAAAAAACACAATAAAATAATGTAAATATATTTAATATTGGCTTTATTTAATAGATAATTTTATGCCATTATTGTATACATATGATGTCGGGCATATGAGCGCCACGGCTAGCTCGAATGAAGCGCAATCGTGAAGTCCAATTTTGACAATTGTCGTCTTTGTGCATGCGTATTATCCACTAGAGTGTACGTGGTGCGAAAAAGATCCACGGTCTTCCGAATAACTTGCTCGGATGGACGATTATATCGACCGTAAAATGGACGTTGGGCACGATAAGTTTGGCGAACCGAACCACGATTTTCAAAATAAATTTGCAAAATTTGCAAGCGCTGTTCTGACGTCAGTCTATTCATGGTAAAATGGCAAAACGTACTGACTACAAATCAACTGTACATATTATATTTCCAACATACTACCTAAATACACGAACTTGAACGAATCATCTACTTGCTCCAAATTTTCACAATTCACGCTAATGTTGCAGACTGTCATGATTTCTTTATGTGTATTTTGTATAAATAAATAAAATAAATAAATATATACTAGACACTAGGGCTTGTAGTTCTTGCTTATGTAGTTATTCTACAATTTTGAATATAATCAATTATGTAGAATCTACATAGACTTTTTTTCTATTGTATAAATATAATATATGTACATCGATTCTACTACGGGTTATATATTATTATATTATATAATAATAGATGTACATAATGGTTATTTGTTTATTTTAAATGTCAAGACTCAAAATATTCCAAAAACATGCGTAATTAAAATCTGATACCCCGGGCGATATAAAAACACCAATTTATAGTATTTCATCGAAGAAGAGTAAAATTTTATTTGTATGACATTTTGTAGATGCGTTATAGTAATTGTAGCAAAAACGTACGGTCATGTTTTATGTATTTATATTTTATTGCGGCGTAAAATGTAGTCTCGTTGAGTTTCGGTCAAGCGTGCTGTTCCGTGCCGCTTGTCGGATTTGATCCGAGTCGGTTTCAATAATGACGTCATTGTGATCATTATTTTCTGAGGTTGGTATTCCATGACCAATTTTATGGCAACACTAAATTTATCATGTAAATAAATCGCTTCAAGTATTGAAATGCTCAACTAAATGCCCCAATTCACCGGTAAATTACAACAATCGCCTTTGAAATCTTTCTTTTTTCGGGCAAAGGCGGCACGTGACCTTTTAACGTGATGTTAAAAAAACTGTTATTTTCATAAAGCATATTAAACCCCTTCAGTAACCATAAAAATGGAAAAATGGAAAAAAAAACATATTTTTTATGTATGAATTTTATTTACTGAACATATCCTATATAAAAGCTATTTCGGGGCCAAAATGGGACTGAAAGTTGATATTATGGTGCATAGTATGAAAAAAACCCATTAAGTTAGTCATAAAAAATGTTTTTTGATGATTGTTGATGACGGTTGAATCATCGCAATTTTTATTTTCACATCATTTGAATTTACACATACAATAAATCGTATTTATTTTCGCCCAGTATGTGTGGAAGTGTTTTTTATTGTAGGTAATCGGATTTGCCCGAGTTATCTCGAGTGTGCAAATTTTCGCGTTTAATTATCCCCCGAGTATAGGTACTCGGGCATACTCCTTAGGCGGTTAAAAACATTCTTTAGACAGCTCCACCCTTCTATACATTCTTTTTTTTATTTAGTTTAGTCAAAAAAATAATGTTATTATTTGAAATTTTAATGTTATTATTTGAAATTTTAGACAGAAGTTCATTGTCAATTTTGAATATAAAATTAATGTAAATAAACAAAGTATACTTAAGACTTATGTTTATGGCTAAGACTTTTATTCTGATACTGGACAAGAATGACAGCGAGCTTTCGAAACCAGTCGAAATGCAGCTTCCACGAGATGGGCATCACATAACCAATTTCTCTAGAATAATCAGGGAATGTACCTCCTTTAATGTAATCTCCGAAAGCGATAGCATAGATTGTTTTACCTACCGGCCGCCAGAACCAACCTGCCTCTGGTTACGCTGGTGGGAAAAGCAATTAATCTGCTGAACGAGGTCTCCTCGGAGATCGACGTCTTTCATATTAGTGAAAGTACGTTCAGAAGGCAAATACTCTAGATTTTGGAGAGTATCTTGTCTTCCTAATGTCGAACCATCTCTCATGCGTTTCTGGTAGTATACTATATACTCGTACAATATTAATTATTTTACCTGCTCGTAGTAAGGTCAGAATATAAAAAAACGGCGTAAGGCCCAATAACGAAGGCTAAAGTGCGGGTGGCAGAGATGCGGACGCTGAGGATGATAGTAGGAAAGACTTTTCGAGATAGGGTGAGGAACACGGCTATCCGCGAAATCTGCAAGGTGGAAGATGTCGTGAGATGGAACAGACAACGCAGATGATACTAGAATGCGCACGTGCAGAGAATGGATCCCACCAGAATCCCACACTCTGGCGCATCAGATTCCTGCCGGTTACCGTTAAAGAGATGGAGGGATAGCTGGGAGTTGACCTCCTAAGACAAGCCGGCCTGATTTCAGGAACAGACCAAAAGTCTAAAAGAAGAAGAACAAGAAGACCTGTTCTCAATAGATACCTTAAACCTTAATTTTGTAATGTGTATTGATGAAATACGAGATTTGATTTGATTTGATTTGAATTGTTTTGAATTTGAATTGAATTTGAATTTGAATTGTTTGGCAATTAAGTCGCTATACACGGAAAGCACTGCTTGTGTCAGAGTAAATGGAGATCTTACAGCCTGGTTTGATATCAATGAAGGTGTCAAAGAGGGTTGCGTAATGTCCCCGTGGTTATTTAATCTGTATATGGAAGAGTATATTGTATGAAAGAGCTGAAAGGGTTGGATGTAGGTGCCAAAATGAGCGGAGTGTCAGTAAGCTGTCTCTTGTATGCGGATGACGCTGTCCTACTTGCAGCCAACGAGCATGAACTACAAGTCCTGGTGAATTGTATGTATGAGGTATGCATGCGAAATGATCTGATGATGAATGTTAATAAGTCCAAGGTAATGATTTTTGAAAAGGAAGAAACCATGACAGTCTGCAACATTAACGTGAATGGTGAAAATTTGGAGCAAGTAGTTAAGTTTGTGTATTTAGGTAGTATGTTTACAAGAGATGGGAGAGTGGAGAGGGATATTGAAAGAAGGGTTGGGGCAGGCAACAAAGTGAATGGTTCACTTAAAGTTGTCATCGCAAACAAAAACCTATCCAAAAAAGCTAGAATGGCAGTGCACAATGGTGTTCTTCTACCGACCCTTATGTATGGAAGCGAAGCATGGAACTGGCATAGGAATGACGAAAGTAGAATAAATGCAGTAGAAATGAGATCTCTTAGACGACTGTGTGGATATTCTGTGTATGATAGAGTGTCGAATGAAAATATAAGAAGTGAATGCGGTGCGAATGATGGTGTCATGAACAAAATAATGAAAGGATCATAAGATGGTTTGGACATATGGAAAGAATGAATGAAGAATGAATGGTAAAAAAAATTATATGTTAATGATGTAAATGGAACCAGAAATAGAGGAAGACCGATGAAAACGTGGCACGATCAAATAAATCAAATATTGAATGTCGGCCATGTGAGGAGTCAGAGAAATCGACGCGCGTGCATGACACGATGTATGAATGTTGAGGAAGCGAGAGAAATATGTAAGGAAAGAAAGGTGTGGCAGTCCATTCTTTCTGCCTACCCCTTCGGGGAGACGGCGTGATGGTTAGATAGTTAGTTAGTTAGTTGATTTGAAAAATAAGGTTTTAAGACGCGTCACTGTTTTTAAATATAAACATATATTACAATGAATAAGTATGTATCTATGTCTTAGGAATTATATACAATTCATGTATATGGGCTCGCGTGTTGGACCAACTGCAATATATTTTGTACATATAACAATTCTTGTTTTATTTCAAGTTGAAAGTTAAGTACAATAAAAAACGATCATAATTTATGGCATCGAAAAAGAATTAAGAACTACAAATATACCTTTTGTATCTTATAACACGATCTACAACGATCATGTTTCTCTGAGTAAGTATGATAAATTAAGTTTAGATTGTACTATAAAAGATTTATTACGTTTTATTTAATGAGTGTGTAAGTAGGAGGCACTTGATCAATTTAGTTTTTTCATTTAATTTATTTTGATAAAAAAAATCACAAACATTACAGACATACAATTCCAGATCGTTTGCAATTACATTATAAAAAGAGAAGCATTAAAAACAATTAAGATTCTTCTTTCTTCTTCTTCGATGGCCCTACAGCCCATATCGAGCCTTAGCCTCCAGTATTCTTCGCCTCCAACTCCTCCTGTCCTCCGCTTCGACCCTCCAATCTGACACTCTTAACAATCTTGTTCCATCTCTCCCAACTTCATCCTCCCATCGCAGCCTTGGTCGTCCAATTGGTCTTCTACCACCTGGGTGCCACTCCAGCAATCTTTTTGGGGTTCGCGATGACGGCATCCTCTGTACGTGACCGGCCCATCTCAGTCTATTCAGTCTGACCTGTGTGGAGAGACTGGGAGCTTTGTAAATATTGTACAGCTCGTCATTATGCCGCACTCTCCAGCCTTCACCGTCATTCACAGGCCCCAGAATTCTGCGCAGCACCCTTCTCTCAAAAGTATCCAGTCGCTCTGCAGATTTCGCTGTCATTGTCCACGCCTCACACCCATAGGTCACTACTGTTCGGATGATTGTTTTATACAGGTTGATTTTGGTTTTCCAGTGTACGTTTCTTGATTTGAGCGCTGGTAGTAGAGAGAAGAATGTTTTGTTACCAATTGTGATTCTTCTTTCGATTTCCTTGTGATCTTCGTTTTCTTTTGTTATAGACGAACCCAGGTAAGTGAAGTCCTCCACCATCTTAAAGTTGTATCTGTCCTTGAATCTGATGGTTCGCCTTGAGTTATGGGTTGCATTCCTGGTTTGTTTCATTATTTGTGTCTTTTCTTCGTTTATCTCTAAACCCACCTCCTTGGCTGCTGTCTCTAAAGGCTCAAATACTTTGTGTATGGCTGCTAGGGATCTTCCTACAATGTTAAGGTCGTCTGCATATCCTATGATCTGGCTGCTATGAAAGTATGTGTTGGGATTCGTGTTAAGGTGGTAAGTTTTCCTTATGGCATATTCCAAACTCAGGTTAAAAAGTGTTGGGGCTAAACCATCACCTTGTTTGAGGCCCTGTGATACCATGAATTCATCTGTGAGCTCTCCTCCTATCTTGACTCCACATTTTGTATTATCCATGGTTGCTTTTACCAGTCTTACTAACTTCGTAGGGATTTTGAAGTTCAAGAGTACATCATACAGTTTCTCTCTACTGATACTATCATAAGCCTGTTTGAAGTCAATGAACAGCTGATATACGAGCTCGTACATCGACGTCAAATTCCCAGCATTTTGCTAGGATCTGCCTTGCTGTGAACAATTGATCACTTGTTGATCTGTTCCTCCTGAACCCAGCCTGGTACTCTCCGATGATGTTTTTTGCAAAGTGTTCCATTCTGTTTTTGAGTATTGTGGTAAAGATTTTGTATGATGTACTCAAAAGTGAGATGCCTCTGTGATTCTCGCATTTCAGCTTGTCTCCCTTTTTGTGGATTGGACATATTATACTCATCTGCCAATCTTCAGGGATATGTTCTAGGTTCCATATTTTTGTTATAATTGTGTGGATCAACTTATGGAGATGATCATTTCCATATTTCAGTAGCTCAGATGGTATATTATCCACTCCCGGTGCTTTATTGTTTTTTAATTTCATAATTACTAATTTCACTTCTGTGATTGTGGGAGGATTTACTTCGTAATCTTTTTCTGTGGGTACCTCAGTTATTTCATTTTCGGAACTTGTGTTTGGGTTAAGTAGATGTTGGAAGTATTGCTTCCATCTGTCTTTGATCTTCTCTGAATCCGCTATGATGTCTCCCGCAGCGTCCCTACATAAGCTTGTATTTGGTTTGAACCCCTTCTTAAAAACGTTGACTGCTTTATAGGCTTCTCTTGTGTTGTTTTCAACAAAGTCCTGTTCCATTTTCAGCAATATATTATTCATTCAAAAACAATTAAGATTAAGAAGAAAAAATCATAACATTGATATTGCATCCCTGAGGCAACTCACACTATCACGAAATATGTCGACCTCCGAGGCGATCCGATTAAGCAATAAGATTGCCCTACCCACAGGCATTACCATTGGCAGGTTGGTTCTGCAGCGCAACAAATAAAACAATCTGTGCTGTCTTTGACGAAGGTACGATTGTAATACCCCTAAAAAGTGTGGAAAACTATTTCAGCCTACCCCTTCAGGCAGAAGGCGTGATTGTTAGTAAGTTAGTTAGTGTTTTTATTTTTAAAATCACACGCTCACAAATAAAATGCCAGAAATATAATGAACAGATTCCAAACAAACCAACGTAAGCGCAACAGCTCCAGATAAATTGCAACAATAGCGAAGCCGGAGAGTATAAAAACCCACACACCATAAATTATTTAAAGAATGTAGCTTATAGCGTTCCACAGCTCGTCCGTTAATTTGAATATACAGCGTTTTTTGTACCATATCGCATATATCTAATTTTTTTCCCGCCATTGGAAAGTACTAAATATCCATTAGACGAACTAAGCCCGTTATTGAAATGTTTTTAACTACTTTTGATAAATAATATTCAGACGGATATACAGAGCGTTTCTGTAATTTAAATAATCAATAATTAAAAAAAAATCTATCATATATTCGTTATCACTTTGTGTAGTGGATTTACATTTAAATATCTTTTTGAAAACATTACTTTTTCACAACACTTTTTTGCACCTTTCACAAACATGTTTCGGGACCCAGATTTCCCTTCTTCAGTGTGTGAATTAACTCGACGATCGCCCTAAGTACACATGTGCGCTCTACGTAGACGATCGCCATAAGCGCAGCTGTGCGCGCTTCGCAATATTCGAAAGATGTATTTCAAAATTAATTCCGATTTTCTCACAACGACATCTATGAATATTTAAAAATATTAACAAACCAAAAAGGATCGATATTTTTCGATAGTTTGGGAGAAAATTCGTGGCGTACCGGCGCGCTGTTTCTACAAACATGTGGCGATGAATAGGTTAATGAATTTAAACCTCTAAATTATAAAAATTAATTCATACACTGTTTAATTAATTTTTTATTCAAACACGGTTAAAATTAATTAATTCATACACTGAAAAAGTCTGTATCCCGAGACATGTTCGTAAAAGGTGCAGATGCGTTTTGTGAAAATTCAATGTTTTAAAAAAGTTATTAAAACTAATCTTTCATACTTTCCATGGTTTAGATACATAGAAAGAAAAGAAGTAACAAATAACGTGAAATTTTTAACACCTGATGATGCCAACATAGGTTGGCATCGTCACAATGGACTTTTATGAAAATCGAAAAATATACGCCCATACGTTATAATTTTACAAGTTTCAATGTTTCTAATACTATTTATAATACTATAATTATGAAAAAATTATTCAATGTTTTTTTTTTCACATATCTCATGCATACAAAATCACTTTTTAAAATGTGCTTTGTGATACCATCTCAAAACTAAAATAATTAATTTATTATGAATAATTGTATCACAGTTTAATAGAGACACTAGGTGTAAACTAATACTTGGATATTTCAAATGTTTTAAAATAACGCAAATATTTTTTAAATCTATGCGTTCGGAGCAACCTGTATATACAGCATAAATTCTATAATCTTTTGATGTGTTAAATCTTTTCCAGCTCCGATGTATAGATGTCAGATTATTTGAAAATATTGAAAGTATTTCGAAATTGATATCTTAAACTTTTAAGTATATTTTTAATGCTTTATAAAATTGTTTTTAATCCTCTATATAAAAGGATCTTTATAATGAAATTGAATATAATTTCTTAATATATTAGATAATCTGCGAAGATAAATTAATTTATAACTATCTTATATTTTATTGTTTGAAACGTGTTTGAATTTTATTATAATATAATAATTTTTGTAGACTTTATTATTATTATTATTATTGTTTTGTTGAACCGCTCTTTACATCATGACAGCATGAGCCAAATCGATGTAAAGGGTATTATAGCTATCATAGTGATTCTCGAGACATGTGATAGGTAGCTAATCTATCGCCATTTTATTGTTACGTGAATTCTACACCAGACAAAAGACAGTGTGACAATCATACTGCTCTCGTCGGGAATCGAACCCGGAACCTTCGGGGTGGCAGACAATGCACTTACCACTTGGCCACGAAGGTCGGAAGTTTATAGGTAATTTAATGTGATTAATTCGTGTCTGTTCTGATCATCCTTCCACCGTAGTTGCGATCGCCCTGTACTTCTCTTTGCCGTCCACAGTCTCCAAGTCAGCAGTCTTCTTGTCCATTATTTGTCTAAGCTTCTGGCTACGTGACCTGCCCATTGCCATTTTAGAGTCGCTACTCGGTGGATGATGTCAGTGACCTTTGTTTTTTCTCTCACTGTATCGTTTCTGACTCTGTCTCTTATTCCTAACATAGCTCTTTCCATGGCTCTTTGAGTCACTCGTAGATTCTCAGCACTTTGTTTAGACAATGTTACAGTTTCAAAACTATAAATACGAGCTGGCAGAACACACCCTTCATAGACCTTTCGTTTCAGGTTGATCGGTATTTTCCGGTTTTTAAGGATGTAACCCATGATTCAGAAAACTCTCCAGCTTAGTCCAATTATTTTCTTGAAGTCTTCTTCCAAGGGCCAACATCGTTTAAATTTTATTGCCATTATCTATAATTTCTAGATTAATCGCCGAGTACGCGCCCTGAGCGGGCATACACTTGCTAACAATCGGGTGGTGGTCTAGGGGATAGAACGCTTGGCTCCTGATCCAGGGGACATTAGTTCGAGCCTGGACACGACCAGATTCCTTCTTCATAATAATGAGCTATTTTCTGCTCATATTGAAGATTGTAAAATAAATTTTAATATCATTGATTTAAATCTTTTTTTTTTAAGAAAAAAAAAACATGGGCTTGATTGATGACACTGGTCATTAGCTGTCGAGGGTCAGATTGTTGACACTGGCGGGTAAGATTTGGCCCATGGGTCGTTTAGAGACCCCTGATCTAAACTGTAAATAATTTTTATTTTAAATTGTCGTATTTTTCAATCTTTCAAGTAATTTAAGTCCGAATACAATTATTGAAATCTTCATTGTTAATGTAACATGAAACAATTTGGGATATTCGATGTTGAAGCATCAATTTAATCTTTAAATAAACGGAACGGACACATTTCAATTAGAGTTTATCGTGCTGAGAGTTTTATCAAGTGCTCTTGCCGCCCCAGAGGATTTTCGTGAAAATTTCATCGTTGTTTAGCTTGGAATAGGTCCGAAATACTTTGATCATTAATAATTATTTGTTTTGTTTGTGATTTTTAACCCCACCTTTATAATGCAGTAAAAATAGGCTTTAAAATAATAACATTAAAATTTAAAAATAAAATGGTTTTGAACTCCTGCATTCAAATGTATCTTACTAACTAACTTACTAACGAACCATCACGCCATTTCCCCGGAGGGGTAAGCAGAGAGGATGGATCGCCACAATGCCCTGTCCTGGCATACCTCTCGGGCTTCCTCTGCATTCATACATCATACCATGCACGCACATCGATTATTCCGACTTCGAATGTGACCGCCTTTTAGTAATTGATTAATTTGGTCATGCCATGTTTTCCTCGATCGTCCTCGGCTTCTTTTCCCACTCACGCTGCTTGTGTACAACTTTTTAACCATTCTACTCTCATACATTTGTTCCATATTTCCAAACCATCTCAGGGATCCTTTTTTAATTTTATTCATGATCTTTAATATATATTTTTTAATTTTATTCATGTATCTTATAAACCCTTTTACCTTTTACTGACGATGTTTTAATGCTATAAAGCACTTTTTATGTTTTCCACTTGTGAGTTTATTTTTCTTGACATATTTCGAATGCTTACACCTTCATCATCTCCCTAAGATGAAAGTGTAAGTAATAAAATGAAAAGTAAAAAAAAAACAGTGTTTTTCTTCTTCTCTGGTTTCAATCCTGGGATTGGTTTGCAGCAATTTCCTCCATTATTCTCTTCCACTTTTCCCTGTCTTGTGCGGCTCTTTTGAGATCTGCATATGATGAGCAGCGCACGTCCACCAACAGGTCCTCCAGGTACTCTCGGCGTGGCCCCTAGAGTTTGTCCCCTCGATCATACCCTCCATTATGGCATGCAAGAGACCTTCTTGACGTATTACATGGCCATCCATCTTGCACGCCTTTCGGACAAGGTCCTGAGCAGGTGCCTTCCTCCTTCGATTCCTTGAAGAACTTCCTCATTCGTGATGTGGTCTCTCCAGGAAAATCCAAAGAGTCTTCTATAGGACCACATCTCAAAAGCCTCTAGTCTCCGCTTATCCCTTTCGGATAGGCACCATGTCTCGCAGCCGTACATCAAGACACTCCATACATAGGTCTTGATGAGGAGTATTCTCAGTTTTAGGTCTATATTATTTGACTCTATTATTTTCGACCTTTTGTTAAATGCTAGCCTAGCCTGATGTATACGGCTGTCGACCTCGCTCTTAGACCGACCGTCCCATGTTATTTTGCTCCCGAGGTAGACAAACTCCTTGGTGTTCTTTAGTGGAACTCCTGACATCACTACTCTCATCTGATGCTGCGTTCGGCCTACAGTCAGCAGCTTTGTTTTGTCCTTATTTATCTTCATGTTGTAGCTATCTTGAAGAATGTCTTGCAAAGTATCTAAGGCCTCCTGCAGTTCCTCCTCACTTTCAGCAACCATAGCAATATCGTCAGCAAACCTTATCATGTCTATCTTTTGCCCGTGTATCCTTACACCTTCTCTGTGACTCATTCTCTCTCTCAAGTCGTCAATCGCATTCTGTATGTAAACGTTAAAGAGCAGGTGACAGAGAGCATCCCTGTCTTACCCCTTGTCTTATACTGGCTTCCTTTGTGCCCTCGTCACATCTGATTATGGCGGCCTCATTCTTGTATAGTGCCTGGATTATTTGTCTATCTCTATATTTAATATCAGTTTTTTTCAAAATCTCGAAGAGCTTCCTCCATTCCACCCTGTCGAAAGCCTTCTCCAGGTCTATGAATGCGATGTATGTGTTTTGGTTTTTTCTTACTCTCTTTTCTAGTAGCATTCGCAGTGACAGTATTGCTTCTCTGGTTCCTACACCTCTTCTGAAGCCACACTGGTCACTGGAAAGGATGTTCTCTACTTTTGGTTCTATTCTTTTTAGAATAATATTCGTTAATATTTTTGAGGCATGGGATATTAGTGTTTTTATTCACATAAAAATCGTATTTAAATGTTATTAAGTAGTATGAATTGAAAAAGAAGTCGAGGAAAACCAAGGAAATGGCATGATCAAATTTACCAAATACTGAATGGCGGCCATATTCGAAGTAGGAACGATCGACAAACGTGCGTGTCACGGTGTGTGAATATAGACGACTCGAGCTATGTCAGGATAGAACAGTCCATCTTCTCTGGACTGGACCAACTGGATTAAATGTAGCCTAGATACCCTTTTGTGCCTTTATTCTGGAATGGTGCATTCTCCAGCTTATGTAAGTCCTCCGTGGATGGGGGAGGACCTAGGTATTGTTTGAGCGATGCTGACGAAGGGGCGCCGCTGCGTCCTATAACAGCTTCGGATAAGCGGCGGGTTAGCTTCTATGTCTTTATTTAACTGTAAGTTTTTTCATTTGTATGTGTATTAACTATCACTGTATGTTACCCTACAATAAATAAGTTCTAAGTCCACCTTGTCTGTCCTCCGGGGAAACGGCGTGATGGTTAGTTAGTTTTTTTTATGTATACAACAGATAGTTTCAACCCAATTACTGTATACAATTATTTTTTTAGCTATTATGCTGATTCTCGTGACATGCGATAGGTAGCCAATCTATCGCCATTTTATTGTCACGTGAATTCTACACCAGACCAAAGACAGTGTGACAATCACACAGCCATCGCCGGGAATCGAACCCGGGACCTTCGATATGGAAGTCAGAGCTCTTACCATTCGGCCACGAAGGTCGTCGTAGTTTGTAAATGTAGCGTTCGAAAAAAAGAGTAATTAGATTTGAATTTAAAATTAATATTCCATTATTTTTTATTGGACACGTCCATTTAATTGTGTGAATACCGTTGAGGAAATCACACGGAATATGGTAGGATCGTTTAACCTTTGAATTAACGAGAGGGTAAGGTAAATGAGACAAATTTCAATTATAGCTCATTGGCTCGTGGTATTCGTGTGTTTTATTAAGCAAAACACTTTCATTGTTTTTATTTTAAACGGATTGATCGTCCCGCCGTGCACGAGCGGGTGTGCTGTTTGAATTTAAGTTTGGAACGAATCGTTTAAATTTTGGAATCCTTCCGTTACATTACTTTTATAATTTCGCCGGATTGTTATTGGTTGAATTTTAAATAGACCGAATCGAAAAACGTTCTAATGTTATTTTAAATTTCAGAGTTTTACATTTACAGAGCGTATTTTATTTTCGAATATTTTTTTTTCAATTGTTTTGAATTCGCAACTAAAAGATAATGTTTGGCGACATAATAATAATATAATTCAATTGTTTTCGTAGAATACAGCTTTAAGTTTATTTTTCTCGACATGTTTGGAAGGCTTTACACGTTTATCATCGCGAGAACGAAATAAACTTACTTACTTACTTCCTATGGCCATACAACTCTTGAAGTGTTTTAGCCTCCTTGATGATTTTTCGCCAAGTTCCTCGATCCTTCGCCTTCCGATCCTAGCCAGATCAGCCAGGATAATGTCCATTAGGCGCTGTCTTGGCCTTCCTAAAGGTCTTACTCCAGTCGGTCTAGTCGCGTACAGGGTCTTGATTGGTCTGGTCTCTTCGGCTCAGCATACGTGCCCAATCCTTGTTAGGCGACTGGTACTTACGGTGCTCGATATAAACTTAAACAATATAAACTTCTTCTTCTTAATCTTTTAATAGATCTGTGGATCTGTTTTTATGGCGTCTTGGTTCCTGGGACACAGAACTCCAACTGTCTTGCCATCTCTTTGCAGGTCTTTCTTTATGGGTTGGGGAGTTTCCATTGGCACGTTGTTTGCGGCTGCTTGGGGGAGTCTATCGTCGCTCATTCATTCTACGTGGTCGCGCCAGAAGCGTCTTCTTTTCCTGTCCCACCTGACAATATCTTCGGTATCGCAGGTCTCACGTATTACTGTGTTTCTGATTCAGTCCCTCAGTGTTTTGCCCAGAATAGCGCGGAGTGTCTTCATTTCGGCGGTTCGTAATAGTGCTTTGGTTCTATTTGTGTCAGCCCTCGATTAAACTTACAAAGTTAAAATAATATATTTTGCTCTTGAAGTTTAATTTAGTTTTTTTTTTGCATTCTGTTTAGGTGCTTCGTTTCACCTTAGAAGTGCGTCGTTTTAAGTATTCGAAAATACATAATAATATAACCTAATAAGAGACAAAACATTTTAATAAGGATTAATTGTATCTCAATATAGACGAAGATATAAATTGTTTTCTGGAAACAGAATATGGTGGTCGAGGCGCTTACAGGACTTATGTCATGTCGTTCGTTGGGTTAAGCGATCGCTTTATGTTTAACGACATTCCCCATTTCGCCCTTCTTACGACCACCACGTCTGACAAATTTTTGGAAGATGTATATATGCTAGAATGCTGCGCAGCACTTCACATTTTTTATTTCAATCTAGCGCCATCCATTAAGATTGGGAATCATTAAGCAGAAAATCTCTATTAATTTTAACTTAAAATCCATCATTATGAATTTTGAAAAAAAAACAGATTTTTTTTTCTGCGTGTACGACTCGCTGTAGAATGTGTTAGAAGCTAAAGAGGTCTATCTGGATAAAGGAGTATGGAGGTCTAGAAGTATTATTTTTGCGTACCATTCCGGGTAAATTATTGATCGTTTGTTTTTCCGTTCAAATTCATAAGAAAATTTGTCCGAAACCGGTCGTTAAAGAACAATGTTTTTAATAAAGGCTTTATTTAACTAACTAACTAACTAACCATCACGCCATTTCCACGGAGAGGTAAGCAGAGAGGATGGATCACCACAATGCTCTGTCCTGGCATACCTCTCGGGGTTCCTCTACATTCATACATCGTACCAAGCATGCACGTCGATTATTCTGACTTCGAATGTGTACTTTTAGTAATTGATTAATTTGGTCATGACAAATTTTCTTCGATCGTCCTCGGCTTTTTTTCCCACTCACGCTGCTTATGTATAACTGTTTAACCATTCTACCCTTATTCATTCGTTCCATATGTCCAAACCATCTCAGGGATACTTTTTAAATTTATCCACGATGCAGTCATCTGCCTTACATTTCTTTCTTATTTCATCGTTCGGTATTCTATCAAACAACGTTTTCCTGCACATTCTTCGTAGTGATCTCATTTCAACGGCGTTTATCCTGCTTTCATTCTTCTTTTGCCAGCCGGTGAAGGCTTTATTTAATTTTAATAATTCAAAACTAGGTATAAGAAATATTTTGGAAATTAATATAGAAAAACAATATATAAAATTCTTAGAAACAGATATTTTAAAAGAAATTGATTTGGGCACGAAGGTTGTCTTAAAATACTTTCGAAAAGAGGTAGGGTCTAATTATTAGAGGTGAATGTACTGAAATACTCAGTTTTTGTTTTTTGTACCATTCTTCCTGCAACTTTGTATCAAAAAGGGATCAAAAGCAGAACTTAACTTAAGAAAAGTTTTTCTCTTATAATCTTTTGATCCCTGTACAAAGATAGATAGCTTCTTGTTTATTTTTGTATCAGTTTTGCTTCTAGGGTTTTCAAAATTTGCATAAAAAATAAAATTTAACATATTTTTTTTTTGCCTGTTGTCGGCACATTTCGAGAAAAATAAACACAAATGTGGAAAAAACAATGTTTTAAATCATTTTAAAAACGTCATTACGGAAATCCGCAGTTTTAACGCCTGAGTTTATCTGAAACACTGTAGAATACCATAGTAGCATTTTTTTATTTTTATTTTTATTTAACCGCTTCAGTAACTAAAAAAGGAAAGAACACAAAATTTTTTTTGAATGTAAATCATTTTCTGAACATATATGTTATATATCCTATAAAACCATTTCGGCCCAAAATGGAACTGAAAGTTGATATTTTGGTACATAGTGTGAAAAAAACATTATATACATATTATAAAATAACATTGAAGAATACCTTTAAATTATCGTAGCTGTCTTTTGTCTCGTTTTCATATACCATAAATCGTATTTATTTTCACCCGAGCATATTCGGGAGTAGTCTTTTCTGCAGGTAATCCGTTCGCCCGACTTATCTCGGGTGTGCGCATATTCACATATAATTATCGCCCGAGTATACTCGGGCATGATTCTTAAGCGTTTAAAACACTTTTTTTTTTCATTATTTAGTTTATTTTTTCGACATGTTTCGAAAGTTTTACACCCTTAACACGAGATGAAATACCTTTGAAACAAAAACTAACTAACTCACTAACTAACCATCACGCCGTCTCCCTGAAGGAATAGACAAAAATAATGAACTGCCACACTTTTCTTTCCTGACATTCCTCTCGCTTCCTCAACATTCATACATCGCGTCATGCACGCGTGTCGATTTCTTTGACTACTCACGTGGCTGACATTCAATATTTGATTTATTTGATCGTGCCTCATATTCATTTTTAATATTCTTCCTTCATTCATTCTTTTCATGTGTCCAAATCATCTTAATGATCCTTTCATTATTTTGTTCAAAACACCATCATTCGCACCGCATTCACTTCTTATATTTTCATTCGAAACTCTTTCATACATAGAGTATTACAAATTCGTCTAAGAGATCTTAATATTACAATATAAAAAATTTCAAATTAAGAGTTAATAATTTTTTTGTTCCACAGTGTTAATTTAATTTAAAAAAAAACCTTCGAAACATGTCATGAAAATTAATTTAATTTAACCGCCCTACCTTCAGGTTATTTTCCGAGAAACGTACAAAAAAGCAGGTTTTTTTATTAATGAAATTTAATTATGTATTAATTTTATTTTTTTAAATTACGAAACGTCAAATACTCGCCCGCACACTTCGCCTGCCCCTTGTAAAACTATCATATTTATGAAGACTTGTATTCGAGTGTTGTTGGCACACGCGCGTATCCCTAACAGTTTGTATATTTTAGGTACATTACTTTTTCTCAAGCGCATAGGTGATACGGGATATCGTGGAATGGTACAGTCAAAGTGAACGTATCACGTACGTTCAAATACGTAGGGTGGTTAATTAATATCTATTTTATTATTTTGACTGCTTTTTTGTGCATAATATAATATAAAAATAAACCTTCTGTAGAACACAGTCCTATGCGATAGGGTTAACTGTAACTCTGGACAAAACGAATCGATTTAACTCGATTTACCATCCCTCTCCATTCCTTTAGGGCGAGATAATGCCATTCAGGATATTAACCTGAGGGTTGGCTAGGTTTGCCAGAAAACTTTAAGCTGGATTTAAAGGTTAAAGATGGATGTTGTACGATTTTGGAGGTAGGGTAACCGTGTTAGCTTCCCCTCTTAATGAAAGTAAGGTTGGAAACTTTAATATTTTATTTTTGGTCTTTCTCTAAAGGGGAGCTTTTGTTATGTTGCTGCAATGAATACGAAAATGCATTGAATAATGCATTTTAAATACGAGTAAATATGAAAGAAAATACAAGTTTTCTAGAAATTTTGTTATGTTTTATTTATTTATTTACTTTAAATAGTACACATGTACACAACACATGTTCTAATAAAAACTATGAAATATTCAATTTACAAGGTTACAATATAAGGTTACATTTTGTTTACATATTTATTTAATTCTATTCTAAAAAAGATAATGCTCTGCACACTTTTGACATCCTCCGGTATATATTCATAAATTTTAAATGCTTTATATATAAGAGAATTCTGAGATTTTTTTTTTGAATGCCTTAGTTTATTTTTCTTTCTTGTTTCATACTTTCTTGTTACATGCATACTTTCTTGTTTTATGGAATGGTATTTTTCATCTTGTTAATAAATTATCAAAAGAAGCAAGGCGAAACGTATTATTCCGTTTAAACATAACAAAACTCATAGAAAATTTTATCTGTCAATACTTACAAATGAAAACGGTTTTGGGTCATGTGCTGACCTCCCTCGACTGATATTGTTGGGTAAAATAAAGGGACGTTGGGGAGTTGGAAGAAGGCCGGTTGCCGGAAATATAAAAGAATAGACTGGAATGACCAGAATTCAGAATCTTTTCCAAGTGGCTCAGGAGAGAGATGCTTTTGCTGCACAGATCGCCAACGTTGGGAGGACCTGACGCGACACCGGGAGAAGAAGAATAAAACGTCTGTTTTCTAGAAGTTTCCTTATATTTTATGTGAATGGCATGTTTCGCCTGTCTTTATAAAGCCTTAGACTGGGAAAACATGTCATTCACATAAAATATAATAAAACTTTTAGAAAACAGAAGTTTTCATTCGTATTAATTATTTAATATGAAGTTTTATATATTGAGATTGTACAAGAAACAATAAATAAGTTTTTATTTGTATTCTTTTTTAAATATGACGATCTTCATGACAGTGTGCAATAGATATGACTGCCACACCAATATGTCCCGGGTTCGATTCACGGTGATTAGTTGTAAAACCCTCGGAACAAAAGAAAAAGAAAAAAAGAGAAATAAACTCAAAAGCTGAGGAGGGTTTCAATTCATAAAAAGTTCGAAATATTTGCGTTATAAATAGTCTGATATCATTAATGAGGGATCGCTATTCTTCTTCTTCCTCCTCAGCCTATTCCCGTCCACTCCTGGACAAAGGCCTCCTCCATTTGCTTCCATGTCATTCTGTCCTGTGCAGACTGCATCCAGGTTATTCCGACGTGTCTGTTCAGATCACCCTTCCACCGTAGTTGCGGTCGCCCTGCACTTCTCTTTGCCGTCCACGGTCTCCAAGTCAGAAATCTTCTTGTCCACTTTTCATCCGAGCTTCTGGCTACGTGACCTGCCCATTACCATTTTAGAGTCGCCACCCGGTGGATGATGTCATTGACCTTTGTTTTCTCTCTCACCGTATCGTTTCTGACTCTGTCTCTTAGGCTTATTCCAAACATGGCTCTTTCCACGGTACTTTGCGTCACTTGCAGTCTCTCGGCATGGATCGCTCATGATGTTAAAATAAATATACCCAAAAATATCCTCGTAAATGTGATAATTTAAGTGTTTTCCAAAAGAAAGCATTGACTTCTTATGAATTTAAACATGTCTAAAATCCTCTTATAGAATGGCCTCAAATGAGTTCGTTTATATGCTTTGTATCGGATCCGTTGTGATTTCATTGCAATAATAAAAAAATATATAAGCAAAAGACAAAGTTTTATTGCGATATTATTCCTATCAACGAATATTCGATCCGAAGATTTTATTAAGAAATTCAAAACAAGTTTATAACTCTATTGGGGCTTAACGTTGCCTATAAAGGCCTCACCTGCTCGGAATGCCAGCGTTTCGGAGCGATGAAATAAAATTAATATTTTTACGAGTTAAAAGGGTTTATTTTGCAATTCGGCGTAGGCAGACGGTCTACTTTTAGTGCAGAGTTATTTTGGTGGTACTTTACTCTTTTTTTTTATTTCAGCGGCAATATTAAAATTTATTCAAATTCATAAGTTTATTTTTACATGTACCTATTTTGAAATTAAGGGAAGAACTGGAAAATTTTAGTTTCTTCAAAGGGCAGGTGTCTGAGTTTGTTTAAATACTCGTACATAATAATAAAAATAATATTTAGGCTATTTTTTATAGCGCCGTTTTCGCGAATAGCTCACCTCAAGGACGCTTTGACATCTGCATGTGACATCAGCAATCAGATGACCGTTGTTTACATTTTATGCGATATTTTGAAAAGGTGGGTTTTTAGGTAAGATTTAAAATCTGTCAGATTGTCAATTCATCTGAGGCGTGCAGGAAGCATATTCCAGGCGGACGGACCTGCCTCTGCGAAAGCCCGATCTCCGAAATTTGTCCGGGGGTTGCGTTTTGGCTTAACTAATCCGCCTGTTGCCTAGGAGTTTGCTGATCGAAGCATAGATTGCCGCAAGTTAGGGCTATCTGCAACACAAAGTTCAGATATATTGGCTGGTGCCATTCCGTGAAGCGCTACATATTACCTTAATAGGAAGCATGTTCACAGCATGATCGAATCAAACAAATTTTAAAGGTCTAGGTCTATGTGCATGTATGACTAGCTATATGAATGTGGAGGAATCTAGAGAGTTTTTTTTTAATTCATAGGGACTTAGAGCTCCCACCGCTTTCCCGAAGTTGTTATAGGTGGACGTTGCCTTTCGTCTAATTTTAGTAAAACTTTGTGTTAGCTTTTGAAAAAAAAAATGTTATTTGGATATCTCAAGGACGAATTAGCGATTGAAATGATTTTTTTCTTCTTTAAATGAATGTATTATTGAGAATTTAAAATATAAATATTTTAAACAGAGCATCTGTTGGAAAATTTGGAGGTTCTTTTTAACATCACTTTAATAATTAATACACAACGGAGTTCTAGTGCCAACCCTCATGTATGGAAGTGAAGCTTGGAGCTGGCAAAAGAAAGATGAAAGCAGGATAAACGCCGTAGAAATGAGATCATTAAGAAGAATGTGCGGGAAAACGTTGTATGATAGAATATCGAACGATGAAATAAGAAAGAAATGTAAGGCAGATGACTGCATCATGAATAAAATTAAAAAAGGATCCCTGAGATGGTTTGGACATATGGAACGAATGGATGAGAGTAGAATGGTTAAAAACTTGTACACAAGCAGCGTGAGAGGAAAAAGAAGCCGAGGACGACCGAGGAAAACATGGCATGACCAAATTAATCAATTACTAAAAGGCGGCCACATTCGAAGTCGGAATAATCGACGTGCGTGCATGGTACGATATATGAATGTAGAGGAATCCCGAGAGGTATGCCAGGACAGAGCATTGTGGCGATCCATCCTCTCTGCCTACCCCTCCGGGGAAATGGCGTGATGGTTAGCAAGTTAGTTAGTTAAAGTATTATTATATGAGTCTTCCCATCCAAAAATACATAAATTAAATAACTCTGTACTGCAGGAGAGTCCTAATAATTCAAGTGTAGTTTCTGTAATACCATCACGATTTTCGTCGATGTTAAGTACGCACACTGGATTCCACTGCCATGTTTAAGTCGGCATCCTTGGAAGACTTGAAATTCGTGGAATTTGCGTCTCCTTGACTCGAGATTTGTGGCTTAAATTCCTCTTCAATACCAAGCCGTCAGTGAATCTTGACCGTAATTGACAATCGCGAAACTGGAATTTTAAATACACAGCGTAATAAAACGTATTGGAAGGAGACACAAAATATCTTTAGTGCGTTTAGTTAATTTATTTTAGTAGATGATTTCATGTATTTAAGGTAGTAAGTTTACAAAAGATGGGCGACAAAGTGAAGGATCACTTAAAGTTGTCATCGCAAACTAAAACATATCCAAAAAAGCTAAAATGGCAGTGCGCAATGGTGTTCTTATACTTTGTACTCCATTCACATAGTTAATGTATACTTTCTTCATCCGTGCGTACCACGTGACCGAACCAATACATCGACCCTTTTATTATTTTGTGCATAATACTTTCATCCGATGTACATTCCTTTCTAATATTAACATTTTAAATTCTGAGTATATCGTTTTTATACACAAACGTCTAAGGGATTTCATATTTACCGCATTTTATATGCTCTTATCCTTTTTCTACCAGTTCCATGCTTCATTTCCATACACAAGGGTTGTAACTAGAACTCCAGTGTTTTCAGTGATAAATTCTCTCTTGATTTTAACCGCCCTACCTTTGTTTTATTTTCCGAGAAACGTGCAAAAAAGCAGGTTTTTTATTAAATTTTTTTAATTATATATTAATTTTATTTTTTTAAATAACGAAACGTCAAATTCCCGGCCGCACAATTCGCCTGCCCATTGTAAAACTATAATATTTATGAAGACTTGTACTCGAGTGTTGTTGGCACACGCGCGTATCCTTAACAATTTGTACATTTTTGGTATATTACTTTTTATCAAGCGCGTACGTGATACGGGATAGCGCAGAATGGTACCGTCACAGTGAACGCATCACGTACGTTCAAATACGTAGGGTGGTTAAACAAATATTTGTGTTCTAAACAATTGAATCACGGGTCAAATTCTAAGCAATGGTCACGTTTCTAAATTCATCTATCATCCATATAGAAGCGAAACAGTCATCCATCAAAAAATACTCAACAGATCGTTCACAGCCCGTATCAGAAGCATGCCGAATTCTCAAATCGATCTTATTGTGATGCCAATTCGCAAATTCGACAGCCGTTTGTTCTACGTGAGTTAGTGCAACGACCTTCCGACCACAGTCCGGATTCGAATAAATCATGTTCAATTCCCGATCTCTTAATGGACCGTCCCCAAAGTGTTAACTGTTAACCCGTAACCTTTCGGCGCTAGCAAGTAGCGCGTCATTTTTCAATTACAACCGCCTCGTAAAGAACTATCCAAGTGTCGATTCTTTGATTTCTACTTAATAAATATTTGTACGTTTCCAGCGTTCATATGGGAACATAATCAAAGTAATTCAGAAATGTTATTTAACACTTGTATGGCAGATTTTTTGTTGTTTTCTATTTTTAATATTATGTAGGGATTTTCGTTTTTTTCTTGCTCCACGGTGTCCCCCTTGTGACCATGACCAGCTTTGGCTATCTCGGTAGTATGATAGCAGGCTCCGAAGGTACGGAAGAATATGTAGCCAGCAGACTCAACAAGGCAAGGGGAGCTTTCGCTATGCTTCGCCCTGTATGGCGTTCCAGTATCATTTCGAGAAAGCTCAAGCTCTAAATATTCAGCAGTAGCGTTAAAAGCGTACTGCTGTACGGATGTGAGACTTGGAAATCTACCGTGGACGTCATTGGAAAACTCAAGGTGTTGAGTTTTCCAATAACGCGTCAAACAGCGTCAAATGCCAGTCTCTGGACCATAGCAGGCGAAAAGCCATTTAGAACAAGTCACTAGACACAAATTGCAGTGGATCGGTCACACTCTGAGACGTAACCCAGCCTGCATCGCTCAGGGCGCACTAGACTGGTCCTCTATGCAGGGAAAGAGGAAGCGAGACAGACCTAGAGCCACCTGGCGAAGAGCCCTGCAGGACGAGGTTAAAGCAGCAGGCCTCACTTGGGATGATGTTAAGCATCAGGCATTTGATAGTCTGGTGGAGAAGGTTCCTTGAGGCCCTATGCACCACGGAGGTGTGACAGGACAAAAATAAGAAGAAGGGATTTTCGATTAATATATAATATTAAGATTCGAAAGTCTTACTCTTGATCCATCGTAAACAAATACTTTTTTTACCACTATTTCTTTATTCATTTTTTCCATGTGTCAAAACCATCTTAAAGTTCTTTTCATTATTTTGTTAATAACATTTTCATTCGCATTGTATTTACTTATAATATTTTCACTCTATTATAGACAGATTTTCTACACGTTTATAATATCTAATTTTTGCGTCATTCATTCTACTTTCAACCTTCTTTTGCCAGTCCCATGCTTCGCTTCCATACATAAGGGTCAATTACACCAATTACACCAATCCGAGAGCAAGTAAAATATAAATTGTGTTTGACAGTGTTTAAGGCTCGACACCAGAGAGCGCCAGCGTATATATCGGACCTCTGCGTGACACCCATGCCAACGGAAAGGCAACGTTCACTCCGATCAGTAGAAACAAGTGCAAACAACATAGCAATTCCAGTCAGAGCCAATAAAGCATGTTTCTATGATCGTGCTTTCAGCATTGCGGGTCCGTTGGCGTGGAATAGCCTCCATGTTAGTATTAAGTATGAGGATAGTGACGTTAAATTTAAGAAACTTCCAAAGACGGCACTGTTCGGTCAGTCGTTTCCTAGTGCGCCCTTGGAGTAACTGATTTTACAAAACGGCGCACTTAAAATACAAGTCATCAGAATAATAATAATAATAATAATTGTGCACTGCCATTTAGCCAAGAAGATTTCTGACTATAATTTTATTATTTTTTATTATTTAATTCCTTTGTGCGGTGAATATGTAAGGAACTTCGAGAATAGGCATTTGTGAGCGTTATTTAAGCAAGGTATATACGCTCTTTCGGTAATCAGTCATCGAATTTGATTAGTTGAATAATTACTTATCCATTTACATCAGGGAGCGAAACCACGTGATGGATCATTAACATACCATCACCCAACTTCTAGCGCTTGCTCTGTGTTACCTGTTCATTTTTTTTTCAGATTCTTTGAAATGTTTTGATTGTTTTTGCCAGTGGCAACATACATTAATTTAAAACGATTTTTTTCATGCAAGGCTTGATTCGTTATACGAATTAGTTTTATTTATTTACTTCGACACGAATTTATCAACATTTTATAAATAAAAATAAAAAAATAAGTACAAGGTTCTTAAAACTAACCATGTTTTTTTAACTATTATTTCTATCTTCTTCTCTGGTTTCAATCCTGGGATTGGTTTGCAGCAATTTCCTCCATTATTCTCTTCCATTTTTCCCTGTCTTGTGCGACTCTTTTGAGATCTGCATATGATGAGCAGCGTACGTCCACCAACAGGTCCTCCAGGTACTCTCGGCGTGGGCGTCCCCTAGAATTTGTCCCCTCGATCATACCCTCCATTATGGCATGCAAGAGACCTTCTTGACGTATTACATGGCCGATCCATCTTGCACGCCTTTCGGACAAGGTCCTGAGCAGGTGCCTTCCTCCTTCGATTCCTTGAAGAACTTCCTCATTCGTGATGTGGTCTCTCCAGGAAATTCCAAAGAGTCTTCTATAGGACCACATCTCAAAAGCCTCTAGTCTCCGCTTATCCCTTTCGGATAGGCACCATGTCTCGCAGCCGTACATCAAGACACTCCATACATAGGTCTTGATGAGGAGTATTCTCAGTTTTAGGTCTATATTATTTGATTCTATTATCATATCATCACAATTATCAACCCTTAGTCGTCCACTCCTAGACGTAGGTCTCCTCCGTTTTCTTCCAAGTCTCTCGATCCTGGGCAACACGCATCCATGTTGAATCTTGTGAATCCGGATGAAATCCTGAGATAGTTTGGACATTTGGAACGAATTGACAATATAAGAATTGGTAAAATGTTATTACCAAATTAATCAAATACGGAAAGGCGGCCACATTCGAAGTCGGAAAAATCGTCGAGCGTGCATGTTACGACGTATGAATGTGTAGGAATTGAACGGTTTGGCAGTCCATACTCTCAGCCTACCCCTCCAGAGAAACGGCGTGATGGATAATTACTTTTAGTTAAGATGTGAAAATCAAAAAAATATTAATTTTCATCCACGGGAGTAGACGGAAAAATTGACACGCGTACATGACACAATGTAAATCAAATCAAATCAAATCAAATCAGATCAGTTTATTAACTCGAAAGACATTAGGTACAAACAGCAAAATGGTTTAAGGTATCAATTGAGTACAGGTAAAATATTATAAAAATACAACATAATACCAGGAACGCATTAGAGATGGTTCGACATTAGGAAGACAAGATACTTTCTTAAGTCAATAGTATTGGTCCCCTGAACGTACTTGTACTTTCACTAATATGAAAGACGTCGATCTCCGAGGAGACCGCATTCAGCAGACTACATGCTCTTCCCACCATGTATGCATGTTGAGGAATAGATATAAATTAGTATGTCAGGATCGAACAGTGAGGCCATATATTATTTCCGCCTGTGTCAAATGCTGCTCTCTGGACTATGGCAGGTGAAAAGCCAATTAGAGAACAGGTCGCTAAACGCAAATGGCGGTGGATCGGTCACACTCTGAGACGGAACCCAGCCTGCATCGCTCAGGGTGCACTAGACTGGTCCCCTGTGGGGGGAAAGAGAAAGCGAGTCAGACCTAGAGCCACCTGGAGAAGAACCCTGCAGGACGAGGTTAAGGCGGCAGGCCTCACTTGGGATGATGTTAGGCATCAGGCATGCGATAGAGTCGTGTGGAGAAGGTTCCTTAAGGCCCTTTGCACCACGGAGGTGACAGAATAAAAAGAAGAAGAAGAAGATCCCTGCGGAAAGGGCGTGATATTTAGCTTATAAAAAGTATGTGAAAATGTTGGTGAAAGATTATACCAAGAATTTACTGATAAAAATATCGAATTTCTTCTATTGGACTCACGTGCGTGTTATATAGTATGTAAGGTTAGGTCAAAAAGTTCCGAGAAACATTAAATTAGTTCAGAATGCTAAGACAAGGCAATGTTCTTGGAACATTTTTATAATATTAATCCGAATGGAAGAATTTCGAGTTAATAGCCTCAATAAGTATCTAATCGCATTTTGTACGGTAACCAACGAAATTTCGCAAGTAATTTCATTAAAAGTTAATGGATCTCGGCTGTATCTGATCGATGTACTTAAAATAATTGGACAGAGTTATGCATTTACGAATTAAGCCTAAATTATTTTAGTTTATAAAAGTATTAAATAGAATAATAAAAAAAAATAATAAAAATTTATATACAAACTAACACTAACTAACTAATCATCACGCCACATCCCTGAAGGGGATAGGCAGAAATAATGGACTCCCACACTTTTCTTTCCTGGCATACTTCACTTAATTCCTTAACATAGGACATAGAATGTCCCATATAACACAACATCTCAAAGAACTTCACTAACTTAAGAGCCCAGAAAGAATCCAGTATAAACTCTGCTGGACAGTCTCCAAAGCGCTTCATGGAATGGCTCCAAATTATATACCCGAACTCTGTATAACGGACAGCCTAAATACAAGGAAATCCACACTTCGCTCGGCGTACTCCTCGGCAATAGGAAGATTAGTTGAGCACTATTAGTCACTGACATCATCTACCTGGTGGCGACTCTAAAGTGGCAATGGGCAGGTCACGTAGCCAGAAGCTCGGACGAAAAATGGACAAGAAGACTGCTGACTTCTAGACCGTGGACGGCAAATAGAAGTGCAGGGCAAGTGGAAGGATGACCTGGACAGACGTGTCGAAATAAGGTGGATGCAGTCTGCACAAGACAGAGTGGCGTGGAAGCGAATGGAAGAGGGGCCTTTGTCCAGGAGTGGACGGGAATAGGCTAAAGAAGAAGTAGACAATACTTTTGATTAGGTTTATGAATTAATATTACTTTGATACGTAAATTTATTGGGTTTAAAAATGTGCTGTGTATTTAGTTTATTTGAAAAAATACAAATAGTCCTATGAACACAGTGTAGCTGAAAGTGAGCTTTTTTGTCTTTTCCTTTTTTATATTCTTTGTACATATATACAACAAAAACTTTAAAAAAAATTCCATGTCAGACATGTTTTGTACAACCGGTCCTTCCTCAGTTATATTATAAAGATATATATTTAAAATTTTATAATTTTTTTTACAAATATGATCAGTTTTTGACCGATGTTATAAAGATTTATTTATTTACTTGGAAGAAGGACCGGTTGTCCGAAACATCGCACGCTTAATAGTAAACTGACCGATTATGGTTTAAGTCATAATTGAGTTAACATTTGACAGAGGCTTGTGTTAACGCTATCCATCTATTTTTTACAATGTTAACGCTATCCATTCGTACGTACGTAAACCGTTCACAATGTTAACCATATCCATTCGTACTTATTTTTCGACTGTTTTTGTTAAAACACCGACTCATGTCAGATTGAGCAAAACTTGTTTTTGTGAGTTAAGCTAGTGTTCTAATAAGCGTGCGACATGTCTGATATGTTTTTTTTTTTAGTTAGTGTTGTATATACAAAGTATATAAAAAAAAGACAAATAAAATATCTACAAAACAAAGTATGGCGAACATAGAAGAAAGTGAGCTTACGTATTATTCCATTTTTTAAGAGTAGGTACTTATGTTTTTAAAAATCCAATATTACTGTAGTGTTTTTATGAAAAGAAAACAAAAAATATATAAATTTGTTAAATATTATCAGTAATAACATATTGTTTTCTTTCAATCTGACATAAGTTAACGATATTTCAATGATAAAGCACTTGAATAAACCTCTCAGATGTGCGCGTGTCTTTGATTCTATAATATAACAAAGATAGATTATTTGGTAATATTTTACTATCATACATAATGAAAATAATATTTTTATTATATCAAAACAAATTTATTTTGTTTAACCTTCGTGTGTGGTATTTTTTTTTTGTAGCCAGTAATTCGATATTAAAGAATAGGAAAATAATTCTCTAACAGACATGAGGCAACTGTTTTTTTTTCTTGTTGAATACGAGGTTTGCTAGCAAAGGAATTACTTTTTTTTATGTTATTATTAAATTCTTAAATAAATAAAAATAAGGATGAAAGAAGAATAAATGCAGTAGAAATGAGATATCTTAGACGAATGTGTTGATACCCTGTGCATGAAAGATTGTCGAATGAAAATATAATAAGTGAATGCGGTGCGAATGATGGTGTTATGAACAAAATAATGAAAGGATCATTAAGATGGTTTGGACACATGGAATGAATGAATGAAGATAGAATGGTAAAACATTTATATTTTAACGATGTAAATGGAACTAAAAATAGAGGAAGACCGAGGAAAACGTGGTAGATCAAATAAATCAAACATTGAATGTCGCCACGTGAGGAGTCATAGAAATCGACGCGCGTGCATGACACGATGTATGAATGTTGAGGAATCGAGAGAAATATGTCAGGAAAGATAAGTGTGGCAGTCCGTTTTTCCTGCCTACCCCTTCGAGGATACGGCGTGATGGTTAGTTAATTAGTTAGTTTGTTTGTTAGTTTTTTAAATAATAATTAAATAAAACGACGTTTTTTAATTAGTTCCAAATTTTGCTTTATTTCGATAGCGACCGGTTTCGCCAAGCTCGCTGGCATCGACAGGCTGGTGGTACATACATACAGATCAGGTTATATACATACAGATCTGGCTTGGTAAACATACTGCAATATATTATTAATGTAATATAAAATAAATCAAATTTGTATCCATATCAAAATATCATATTATCATAAAGGTAATATAATTTAATCCAAGGATGCCGGTAAACTGAAGAAGAATTTATAATGTGGCGGCCCTGATTCGATGCGACATTACAGTCCGGGTTGTGTGTTTATCTCGCTCCCTCCTTCTTTAAGATTTATAGGGCTGCCCACTCGTGCGGTTAGCTGTAGATTTATTTATTTTTACTGAAGGAATAATCGAAATACGGTAAGGATGTAAAAAAAACTTGCCAAAATTGAGATGGTCAACCTTTATTATATACTTTTATACGCACGTCGGTTTCTCTATCTCCTCACTTGGCCGACATCTAATATTTGATTGTTTTAATCTTTCAAGTTTGCCTTGGTTTTCCTCTATTTATATTTCCGTTTACGTCTTTTATGTACACTATTCTTAACCATTATTTTTTTCATTTATTCATTCCATGTGTCCAAACCATCTAAATGAACCTTTCATTATTTTGTTTTTAACGGTTTTATTCGCACTGCATTCATTTCTTATATTAAACAATTAACTAACCTACTTCTAAATTAAAATATGAACTAACTTAATTCTTATGAATTAATCATCTTAACCTGTCCGGAAAGCTTTTTTGAACTCAAAGTAATAAAAATATTTAAATACCAAATCATAAAATATGTTTACGATATTTTAATACATCAAAAAAGCAATATTAAGTGATTTAGAGGGAAAAAATTAATGATTTTTCATAAATAGTCAACTTTCAGTATGTCCGAACAAATTATTTATTTATATAACACTATAGGGATTTGTGCAAGATTTTATTTTTCTTTTCCAATAATTTTATTGAACTTTTTCTATTGTTAAATTACTCATAAATTGCAGCCTGGCATTAAAAGGTTGACAAGCAACTTGAAAATTATGACGTCACGTAATATTTAAAATGTGACTCAATCCGTCGGTATTATAGCTACATTGCTAAAAACTTTTGTGACAAATGGTTCACAGATGTCATTATCGTTGGATGACCGGGAAAAATACAGTAATTAATTATTTGTAGGCGAAACCGTACTTGTACGGTCATACTACCAGACCCTTTAAGGGGGCATTGTTTTGTATATCGACTTTTCACGTTTAGTAAGAGATGGAATACAAAAAAAAAAGGATTTTGAATAGGTCCCTTTTGCAGCCTGATACTAAAAGATTGACAAGCAACATGAGAATGATGACGTCATATTAAAAATGTGACTGAATCCGTCAGTATTATAGTTACATTGCTAAAAACTTTTGTGACAAATGGTTCACAGATTCCAGTATCGTTGGATAATCGGGAAAAATAAAGTAATTAATTATTTGTAGGCGCAACCGTACCTGTGCGGTCATACCACCGGATGGTTTTAGGGCACTTTGTTTTGTGTATCGACTTTTCTCGTTTAGTAAGAGATGGAATACAAAAATAAGGATTTTGAATAGGTCCCTTTCATACTGTCCCTTTTGCAGCCTGACATTAAAAGGTTGACAAGCAACATGAGAATGATGACGTCACGTAATATTAAAAATATGACTCATTTCGTCAGTATTATAGTTACATTGCTATTTTTTTTTGTGATAAATGGTTCACAGATGCCAGTATCGTTAGATAATCGGGAAAAATAAAGTAATTAATTATTTGTGGGCACAACCGTACCTGTACGGTCATACCACCGGACGGTTTAACCACCCTACGTATTTGAACGTACGTGATACGTTCACTGTGACTGTACCATACTGCGCTATCCCGTATCACGTACGCGCTTGAGAAAAAGTAATGTACCTAAAATGTACAAACTGTTAGGGATACGCGTGTGTGCCAACAACACTCGAGAACAAGTCTTCATAAATATGATAGTTTTACAAGGGGCAGGCGAAGTGTGCGGCCGAATATTTGACGTTTCGTAATTTAAAAAAATAAAATTAATATATAATTTAATTTCATTAATAAAAAACCTGCTTTTTTTGCACGTTTCTCAGAAAATAACCCAATGGTAGGGTGGTTAAGGGCGCTTTGTTTTGTGTATCGACTTTTCATGTTTAGTAAGAGATGGAATACAAAAAAAAAGGGATTTTGAATAGGTCCCTTTCGTACTTTCTTCACCGGCATGCGTTTACCGTGGCAAATCTACTCCAGGGGTGTATTTTGCTTGAAAGGTGAGCCTTTATGTTTGCGCGTAAAAAATATCACGAAAGGTTTTTTTGCTGTAAAAATAACGTTATTTGAACAAGTTGGCGGCGACTGGGACCAACCTGAGCTCCATAGAAGCCGACTTAATTATGATGACTTCACTAAAAAGGATTTTAGTTAACAAAAGAGTGGAAATTCACTCCAATGTGCAAATGTTATGTGCATGAATTATTTTATATTCAAAAAGTTTTTTTTTCTTTTAGATTACTTAGCATTAAAATAATCCGGCAATTTTTATAGTATAAAGAACATTGTCGACCTTCGTGGCATGGTGTTAAGAGCTCTGACTTTCATACCGATGGTCCCGGGTTCGATCCCGGCGATGGCAGTGTGATTGTCACATTGTCTGTGGTCTGGTGTAGAATTTATGTGACTATAAAATGGCGATAGATTGGCTACCTATCACATGTTATATCAATCAATATAATAGGGTTCAGAGCGGGACATATAAAAAAGTGTTCCTAATTACTGACAATTGTTTCATACCTGCCCCTTACCCCTTAAGAAAACTAGAACCTGATTAAATTACACTTAATACGTTTAAGTATCATTTTTCTATGGATAGCATCCTAAACATTTTAAGGTGCGACCGGCGTTCGTCATCAGAGATCGATAGTGTAAAAAAAGGTAAATTTTTCACGTGGGAAGAATAATGGTGGAAGGTCATCTTTAAATTCAAATACTATTCTTGCTTAAAAGCTACAGTTCATGATTTAATACGAGTACAATACACACGGAAATGGTTATTAATTGTTTAATTTAAAGTAAATATGTAATTTGATATATTTTTATACTATAATGATATGAAGCGTATAATTTTTGTGTTGCATTATAAAAAATAATTTATCAACTATTTTATATTTTGCTTTTAAATCACTTTTTTTTGTAAACGAACTAACCGGTTTCGCTTCTTCCGGAGCTTAGCCAGGGTTTCAATTTTATTCAAGTGGATATTTGGCACTTTTGCCAAAGGCAAGATTTCAACGGTGAAACTTTATAAAAAAAAAACTTTAAATAGTCCATTGTTTTGGCCAAAACATACTTTGATTGATTGATACCTTAAATTTTTTAAACTGTTAATGAATAAACTTTGTTTTTTTTTTGTATCACAATAGTATTTTATTTTACGCGACAGCTGTTTTATCAATCAATAAAAAAAATATTCAAATTGACATAGGAACAAATACACATAAAGATTCGGAAAATCACGAAAATTTGACATTTGATATATTATTGTAACACCTGATGATGTCAACATAGGTTTATGAAACAGCTGTCGCGTAAAATAAAATACAATTGTGATACAAAAAACAAAGTTTATTCATTAACAGTTTCAAAAATACTTTTATTGACGGTCTACCTGCTTTGATTCCTGCCAGTTTATTAGACCTTTTTTGGTATTAAAAAGCATCATTTTTCGATTAATAAAAAATTGATACGTTTTATTTATTTATTTATACATTTGATAAAAAAAAGTTTATGGACTGTACTTATCACACTAGGCATGGCCTGTTTCGTGACAACTACAAAAATAGCATGTTAGTGGAATTGTTAGTAACATAGCGGTTTGTTAGTATAATATTTGTTAGTAATCTTATACTAACATTTGTTATATTCTAAATATTTGGTATAACAAAAGCATAAACGTTCGAAAAAAATAATTTTAATATCTGTCAAACCTGACCACATTAATGAAAAATTTGCTAAAATATTTATAACACTGATGAAGGACTTCTATGTCCGAAACATAAATATGTATTTTTAATTTAAACTTTTTATTAAAGTTCGTGTTCTGTACAAAGTTTAAAAAAACATTATTCAATTTATTTTAATATTTTACTCATATTCTATCTTGAAATACAGATCATTAAAAATATTGATCTAGTTTAAATTGAAAAAAGACATGAAATGGAAAATTAATAATTAACGTGTTCTACGTATAGGTTTATTTTTTGGAAATAAGTACTTTTTCCCAATTAACGTTATTAATGCGTGCCTCTACGACCTGCTAACATTCACGTCATAGAGTCACGTACGTGAACTAACCACCAACTACGTTTCTGTCTATTATAATTGAAACTCGAGTGCATGGTAAATCAATTAACTGATAATGCATATGAGCATCCATCATACGTGATATGTCTGGTCGCTGCTTGGGATAGACAGGTATACTAATAACATCGCGTTTGTATTGGTATAGAATATAGAACCTTTACGAATATTTATTGTTTCTTGATCAGTGATGTAAAATTCGGCATTAAATAATTAATACTAATAAAAATTTATGGAAGCGAAGCGTGGAACTGACAAAAGAAGGATGAAAGTAGAATAAATGCAGTAGAAATGAGATCTCTTCGACGAATGTGTGGATACTCTGTGTATGATAGAGTCTCGATGGAAAATATAAGAAGTGAATGCGGTGCGAATAATGGTGTCATGAACAAAATAATGAAGGGATCGTTAAGATGGTTTGGACATATGGAAAGAATGAATGAAGAAAGAATGGTAAAAAAATATATGTTAATGATGTCAATGGAACCAGAAATAGAGAAAGACCGAGGAAAAAGCGACACGATCAAATAAATCAAATATTGAATGTCGGCCATGTGAGGAGTCAGAGAAATCGACGCGCGTGCATGACACGATGTATGAATGTTGAGGAAGCGGGAGAAATATGTCAGGAAAGAAAAGTGTGGCACAGTCCATTCTTTCTGCCTACCGCTTCGGGGAGACGGCGTGATGGTTAGTTAGTTAGTTTACTAATTAAAAAGGATGCTTCTAGAAACGTATTATTTTTTTATGCGAATGACATGTTTCGCCTTACCTAGACATTATCAAATATACATAATAATTTGAATAAATATAATTACACTTAGTATTACAACAGTTTATTTCACTTAAGGCAGACATGTTTCCTCTAAAAAAACACCCTTACACACTTTATTATATAAAGGATGTTTTTATTAGAGTTATACTAATTCAAAATGAAAATAAAATCACATTAAAATAATGTTAATGTCTATGATATTGGCTTTATTTAATAGATCATTTTATATCATTATTGTTTAAATATGATTTTGGGCATATGAGCGCCACGGATAGCTCGAATGAAGCGCAATCATGAAGTCCAATTTTCGACACCTTTATTGAGCAACTAAAATGGCAAAACGTACTGACTACAAATCAACTATCAACTGTCAAACCTCTAAAAAACGCCCAATATTTATAGCATTCCGTACGCTAACTATATTGATTGACTTTTATACATATAGCACTAATGCTAAATGCTAAATATACTGATTTGATATAAGACTTGTAGCATTAATAGCATTTCGTACGCTAAATATACTGATTTGCAATAAGATTTATAGTATTTATAGCATTCAGTATACAAAATAAACTGATTTGCAATGATCCTTATAGCAAACATACAACGTTAAGCGCAAAGTTACCTGATATCAATTCACACACATACTCGTACGTGTCGTGGCGCTACTGTCGCGTGCCTAACGGTACCGACACTACACACTAAAAATTACTGAATTGAATATGTGAATGCACAAAAAGATAGTAATATTTCCATATAACACAAAATTCACATGTTTCTTTCACTTAGAACTTTTTACGTTTTCTCGCAATTTGTTTCCAAGATTCTATCGCTTGCTGGGATCAGGAATGCCTGTTGACCTTTGCTTCTGACTACATAATCGCCGCCGCGCTTCAACTCGGAGATCGGTCGTGCTAGATTGATGCAAATTATCGCTGGAGCACTGGGATGTTTGTATAAACCGGTTGTGGAGTTGGACCTCCTGGCGTAACGCCGTCACAGGTAACACGGATGCAATCGGGCGTGATAAGCAAAAGGTGACCAAGGCACGAAGTATGTTGTTGGTAATTTATTGACAACGACGGACGAGTTAAGAGGCGATGCACGTTTATCTAAACTAACTAACCATCACGTCGTCTCTCCGAAGGGGTGGGCAGAAAGAATGGACTGCCACATTTTTCTTTCCTGACATATTTCTCTGGCTTCCTCAACATTCGTACATCGTGTTATGCACGCGCGTCGATTTCTCTGACTCCTCACATGGCCGACATTCAATATTTGATTTATTTGATCGTGCCACGTTTTCCTCGGACTTTCTCTAATTCTGTTTCCATTTACACCGTTAGCATATTATTTTTTTACCATTCTTTCTTCATTCATTCTTTCCATATGTCCAAAACATCTTAATGATCCTTTCATTATTTTGTTCATATCACCATCATTCGCACCGCATTCACTTCTTATATTTTCATTCGACACTCTATCATACACAGAGTATCGCACATTCGTCTAAGAGATCTCATTTCTACTGCATATTTTCTACTTTCATCCTTCTTTTGCCAGTTCCATGCTTCGCTTCCATACATAAGGGTCGGTAGAAGAACACCATTGTGCACTGCCATTTTAGCTTTTTTGGGTATGCTTTTGTTTGCGATGACAACTTTAAGTGCACCATTCACTTTGTTGCCTGCCCCAACCTTTCTTTCAATATCCCTCTCCACTCGACCATCTTTTGTTAACATACTAGCTTAATTCACGAACACATCTACTTGCTCCAAATTTCACCACTCACGTTAATGTTGCAGACTGTCAAGATTTCTTCTTTTTCAAAAATCATTACCTTGGACTTATTAATATTCATCATCAGATCATTTCGCATGCTTACCTCATAAATACTATTCACCAGGACTTGTAGTTCATGCTTGTTGTCTGCAAGTAGGACAGCATCATCCGCATACAAGATACAGCTTACTGACACTCCCCTCATTTTGGCACCTACGTCCAACCCTTTCAGCGCTTTCATATCACGTTTATTTATTATATTATATATAAAATATAATTAAATCTAGATTTATAACCACCAAAGATATGGAAGGATAGCTTTCAGTCAACTTCCCAATGAAGGCCAGCCTGATAACAGGAATAGTCATTGGCTTCAACGTATGTTTATGTTTTTTGAGAAATTTGAAGTGAATTTACAAAACGGTCGCTTAGATTTTCCCTGTACAAGTTTCACACAAAGAAAACTTGGAATTGTGGGTCATTGAATTACGGGAAAGCGAACCAGAAAATGGCCGTAAGAAAATTCAACCTCGTTAGGTCTCCTACAATAGTTAATTTTAATCGGGGCATTGTATTATATGAATGGGAAATAGTGAAGCAAAGTTTTCAACTAAATACAACCTTGTTACTATAATTGAAATAATAAAATATATTTTTCCTTCCTTGTAAAGCGACTTTAAAAGTATGAATAAAATAAAATCAAGATCGTAGAGGAGGTCGCATCTCTTAACCTCGCGTATAGGATGGGAGAAAAGCTCATTGATGTGGTATGCTATGCTGATGATACCAGAATACTGTCAGAAAGTGAAGACGATCTACAAATTAATAATGCTTTATAGGTTCCATCTTGCGTCTGAGAGGTATAATATGATGATATCGGTCGCAAAAACAAAATGTCTAACAATATCCAGACAGT